>JAQFVV010006446.1:0-374546 GCA_028023455.1 Epiperipatus broadwayi
ATATATATATATATATATATATATATATATATATCAAATCAAAAACTACCCCAAACCAAAATTAAACCAGACCAGCATAAAAAATAATATTAAAGCACAACCTAAGGTTTCACTGCTACAAGCAGACTTCTCAAGTGTAAAGAACTACAAAAACTACACAATATATATATAATATTAAAAACTACCCACAAATCCATTCACTTAGCAGTGAAACCTTAGGTTGTGCTTTAATATTATTTTTATGCTGGTGTGGTTTAATTTTGGATTTGGGGTAGCTTTGATTTTATATTGACTAGTTTAGCTTTATGCTTGTAATGTTTATATTGTGCCCTTTTCTATAGGTCAGTAATAATTCATAACAGTCAATTACTAAAAAATTTTAAATTTAGAATATGTTCTTTTAATACATTAATTATATTAAGTCAATTATATCTTTAAAGTACAATTTGAGGCTAAAGTAAATACGAAGTATATAAAATTATAGCGAATTATTTAAAAATAGTTATATAAAGCTTTAAATATTGTTTCATATGGTTGTAAAAGCTGGCCATATTAAATAACACAGCTGTAAATAATTAAAAGTATATTTAATAAATTCGATTTTAATAGTTTAAAACTTATAGTTAATAAATGCTATGTTTAAATTTATAATCATATTTAATAAACAAAAATTAATATAGTATATTTTTAAAATAAACTTTATGATGGTGAAAATTATATCTAGTTCTATATTTTCTAAATTATTCTTCCAAATTTTTTATAATTATTTTATATAATATAATAAGTGTATCAATTTTATTAGTCTAGGCAGAGAAATAGATTGAAAATCGTCTGTTAAAGTTATTAATCACGTGATTTTTAATGTATACTATCACACACACTGCTTGTTTGAATTAATAACAAAGTTTAAAATATTTTAAAAGTTATATTATAGAATTGGATAGAATTATTGCCTATCATAAAAGTAAATAGTATTAAACATTAAGTTAACTATCGTATGTAATGTTTTAAATAATGTAATAAAGACGAATACATTCATAATATAAAAATTAAATATTTTATTTAAATAAAAATAGATAAATTGAATATTAAAAAATGGAATAAGTTATTAAATGTTATTTTAAAAGTTATTTTAAATGTTTAAATAGTTTTAATAAAATAATAATTTATTTGTATTTTAAATAATATTTTAAGTTCATTACGTCACGATTTTTAATTTTGAAATTCAATTCTACTATAAACTAAAAATATGTAAATTTGTTCTCAAGTTAAAGTGGGAATTAACCAATAGGAATAGGTATTCTTACAGACGATAAATATCATCGTAACTAAGTTATAGGGGGAGATTAATAATGTATTGAAACCAGAGACAGGTAAATTATAGCTATCAAGAGATAGTATTTATTTTAAAATTTTTTATTTTAATCAATTTTTTTTAGTACCTTCTTATAACTTTATCTGCAAAAAACTAATTGATAATTTTAAAAAAATATTTTTTGCAAAAGAGAGTATAAACCAAAAAATATTTTAATAATTTCGTTTAACATGCTTTGTTAAATTTTTTAAAGTTCTTTATCAGTCGTATTTTATCTAAAAGTTTAACCTAAACCACGCAGTAAAAGATGGATATACTACGAAATAAAATGAATATAAATTGTAATCCTGAAGAAATATTTGAAATATTTATTGATACAGTTTTATTAATATTTCACTGAAGAACTGTTTTGGTACATAAAAACCACAGCTCGGACATTATACGAAGTCTAAAAATGTATGGAAACGTATTATTTATAAACTGATCCAAGATTTATTTTCAAATAGTAATAAGACAATTATATTTCATGGATTATTTTATATAATATGATATTCAAAGGAGTAAAATGTTATATCCTTTTTGAAGGTAACATTTTTTTATTATTTTAAAATGATATATAAAAAATACCAAATGAAAGTTTAAATGTATCAAGAAGGAAACAGAGATAAAAGGTGAACACATAGATGAATATAAAAAAAATTGATCCATGGAAATACAAATAGTACTTAAAAGTTTATCAAATATTTTTAAAGTTAAATTAGATGGATTGATGCACCGGATACACAGAGAATCTTGGTAGAGAAGATTAAGAAGCTTCATGGGATTAATTAATATTATCATTTAATAATTATCATCCTAAAAACTAAAACCAAGGATTATTTTCTAAATTTTACTAAATGGATTAATAATTATTTTTATTTTAAACTTTAACACGCTTGGAGAACATTTTTGGAAAACTCTAGAGAAAATAATAAGCATTTTGGACTTATCAGGAACTATCATCAAGAAAATATGTAACTATAGTTTTGATTCTTTTTATTTTGTTAACCTAATTTAAATCTAAATTTTATATAAGATTAGGAAAAACATAAAAACATTAATTTATTAATATTAAAATTTTATAATATAATAATCTAATAATTTAGCTAAAAATATTTTAATATAAAGTGTATGGGTGTGATTTTTTTTTATATCCGCAATGCTCAAGTGGATAAAGAAAAGCCTACTGAACACGATGACTAGATAAAGGTTATTGGTAATAATAATAACTATTGATAATTTATAATGTATATTTTTTTTTGTTTTCTTTAGATCATCCATAAATTGGAAGAATGAAGTGTAAAAGTTTTTTACTTATATGTACCACATTTTATACAACATTTTTAAAACATTATGAGATAGGATTGATTTGGAAATATGCATACGACAATTTTTTTGATTTTTTTTTTATTAGTGATATAATCCAACATAACAAATAATTATGTGATTTTTTAAAAATTTTCATGTTATGGGATATTCAAATATTGTCTAAGTAGATCGTATATGATTAAACATACAGAGCAATGAAGTAAGCAACTTTTCTTATGGGATAGTAAGATTGTTTAACTATTAATGAATTTTATTTATTGTTTTTTGTAAATGCAGATAGTTATTTTATCGATGTAAGATGTAGAAAAATCTTGAGAAATAATGTTGAGATAGTGGCTTGGAAGTACTATAGTTAGTAGGAAACCAAGATGATGTATTTTTAAAATAGGATATGATAAGGAATGGGAATAATATTTAGTCTTTATGTGGTTATCAGCATAGTTAACATAGCCCTATGACTGATACACATTTTATTTGGACAGTGTTTATATTACTTTAAATATTTGATGTTCTAATAAAGCTGAAGAAATAGCTTTAACATTGTCCCTGTACTAGAGGATATTAGGCAGATAAATGTCCTACCTCTTCGCACTGTGCCATGATTTTGAGATATGTTAAGAGTCATACTCTAGCTTTCTTCCTTAATCCTATGCATCTGTTTTCGCTATCTTTATTTCATGTAACTGCATCGTTTGGTAAGATATTTTAAAAGAAATGATAAATAATTTAGAACTTATGTTATGCTATCATTTTTTGGATAAGATTAGTTTATTTGCTTATAAGGAGCAGAATATTATAACTTAAAATTGAAGATCCAAAGTATCCTAAGGAAAGAAAAGAATCATAGAATATATTTTGAATTTTATTTCGGAAATGAAATATAAACTTTTTAAAATAAGGTATCTAAACAAAGATATTTTCTTTAAAGTGATAATAATTTTAAATGCTTTGGTATTATTTTTTTAATGAGAAAAATAAGTATTGCATATATTTTTTTTAAAAAATACAATAGTACAAAGTAAATTATGTAAACAATATGCATAGTATATTTTTGTTTATTGATTAACAGACATGTATTGATGATTACACTTATATCATACTAAAGTAGGGCTTAAAGAAGAATATATTATGATTAGTAAACATTGTGTGATAAATACTAAAATCTAGTACTGAATTTTTGGATAATATTTTGTGTAACATCTTTGACTTTGCAAGATGAAATTTTTTTAATATTTTGAGAAATCCATACTCATTATAAAATTTTGTTTTCTATGGAATGTTTTCTAAGTATGAATTTTTTAAAATAAGATAGTTTAATAATATTAAGGATAAAATGCTGTTGCTAATAAAGTAGATAAATATACTTGTAATAAGTTAACCATAATGAGTAACCAAATAATAACATTTTTTTTAAAATTTTGTCGTAAATCTAAATAAAGACATGATTGAAATATAAATTATTTTTTTTATAACCCGGTAGATCAAACTGTAAAGTAAAAAAAAGGTTAAGGATATCCACTGTAAATAATGTAAATAAATTGTTTAGTTATTTATTGTTAGTAATAAACTTTGTTAAATTTTGTTATTTCAAAAATTTTGTGTCAGAGTTATTTATTTCTCCACATCGCTGCATGAAAACATGATATATGCATAATAATCAAAACAAATATATAATTTTGCACAAAAAGATAAATAGAGAATTATTTTAGAATTTAAATATTTTATTGGTATTCATTATAATTAAATAATCATAATCTTACATTATTTATTGGTCATAAATCAGTTATCACAATATTATATTAAATTATATGCTATCAGTTGCCACACATATTTTGTTTGTCAGATTATTAAAATGCTACCACGTATTTATTTATTATATTACATGAAAATATAAGATCATATTATATTATTTCATTATTTTATTATGGTAATAAAATTATAGTAAAAAGAAAAGATACACAGAATTAGTTAAACAATGAAGAATATTATTATTGTTATTTATTATTATTAGTTTAAGTGTAGTAGATTATGACATAAAATCCCTTCTCATATTTTACTACCATATTTTAAAATTAACTTAGAATAAATTTTATGAACCTGGGATTATTTTATCAAGCTAGATTATTATTAAATAGAAGATTAAGATTTAATTATTAGTTTAATCTTAGTGAGTAGAAATTATTAAAGTCGTAAGAATACTATGAGTTTGTTATTTGAAATAGTAATAAGGGGGGATAGTGTTCTTATGCCATTGAGGTAGTATCCTGTAGGATATTGGCTCAATGTAATCTATCTTGTCACCTGTATTTTCACTTCAAGTCTCATGAAAATATTAAATATTTATTTAATTTATTTTTATAAACTGAACCTTATTCGTATTTAAAATTTGAGCTAGTGAAATATTTTAATTTTAATACTGAATATTTTAGTTATTAATTATTAACTGAGATAGAACCTATTTTATTTTATATCATATACTATTTGGAAGTGAAGATGCACGAGGGCAAAGTCAGAATATATATATTGTAAGGATCACTATAAATCTCATTCCTATCCTTACCATTAAATGCATTTGAATATAAATATATACATGGATGTGTTGATTTACAAAATTAATACATCTATTGAACAGTTCGAATTGATGATATATAACGGTATGAATAAAAAAATTATATTGTAGTTTAATGAACTGGAAATGCTTGAAACAAAATCATAAATTTGTTACTAAATTTCATTTATTAATATTTTAAAATAACCTTTGACAAAACAAAATTATTCAAACAGTTGAGAAAGTTTTGTAGAAAAAAAAAGCCAATTTTGTAATCTAGTGTTATAAAATGAGAAGGGAAGAGAAAATCCTAATAGAATGTATGTAGTAACCATAACAATAACAAACAACAATTTTTTTTGTTGATTCTCTCATGGCTGGAAAGTTAAAAAACATATAGAGAAAGTTATATGCAAGATTTTTTTTATATTCATTAATGACAGCAGTTCAGATAATTTGACTATCGTATTTTGGTAAAATGTTTTCAGCATTTTAAAAAAAAAACAAAGATGCATGGAACTATAGGTTTTTTTTGATTTGATCTATATATGTAAAAAAAAAAAAACTGAAACGAAAGAATATCACTATACATCCATTGGGATTAAACTTTTGTATAAACTATGAAAATTAAAAAAAATAAACAAATTATAACCTATTAATTAAAGCATAATAGGAACCAAATTTTTTTTATTTTATTGATAATTATATTGAACTATTTGCTATAAAAAATATGTAATAAAATATTCATTCACATAATCAAGCATTTGATAATTCTAGAACTGTTGGAAGTTTTAAATTTAATAATGTTTAACATCAAAAGGAAAAAAAATTAACTTTAATCGTGTTTTGTTTATTATAGCTAAAATGTTTCTACTGCTGATATAAGGAAAGAATTTTATATATATATTGTGATATCTACATATAATATAGTCTCGCAGGTATATATATTATTGATCCTCAATAATAATAATAAAGAAAAAAGGGTTTCGTTAAAAGAAATAGAAAACGAATAAAAAAAAATTTTTTTTTAGTTAAAAGGATTCTAAAAACTTATTTTAAAAGAAATTAGAAAGAAAAACTAAATAAAGATTGAAGATTAGAAAGGAAAGGGGGGGATGTATAATGAACACGTCTCTTTCTTTCTTTGTCAGATAAGAAAATCACGTATCAAAAGAATGAAAGAAAATAATTGTAATTGTAAAAATTAAAAATGTAAAACTTGGACCAAATTTCTAGATAGATTGGTACAAGATAAAGTAATGTAAAGGAATGTCACAATTAGTAACATTCAATATCTTAAATGTATCAAAAGAATGAAAGAAAATAATTGTAATTATAAAATTGGAAAAATGAAAAACTAGTACAAAAAATTCCAGATAGATTGGTACAAGATAAAGAATGAAAAGGAATGATGCAATTTGTAACATTCGATAGAATGATAGCAGAGAGAAATAAGCAGAGCTGATTTAGAAGTAACTGGTTGTGTTTTCTTTTGCTGGCTAAAACTTAACAAAAAAAAAAAAAAATAGAAGGGAAGAAACCGTCTAGAGAATAGCGAGGACGTATTATTCAAATGTTAACGAACTTAGTTGGGTACGCTAACATGGAGGGCTAGTGGCGAATAACGGGCGTTTTCTCGGTCTATCTCCATCCAACCATTCACTCACTACCTATAACATCTAAAATGCTGCCGAGAAGAGACCGCCGTTATGGAACCAGATCTGCCTGAAGATTCATAATAGGATATTTAAAGAGATGAATACCTACTGAAATTCGGAATTAGAAAGAAATCAAACCCACGCCAGAAGATTATAAACTCCCACTCCACTAACTGGGATGTCGGAAAAGCGAGCAACCATCTCTGCAAAAGAAGGGAAATTTTTCCACTCGATGGTTGATCCTTCATTGAGGACTCCATACCTAGGTAACTATTATTAATACATGCATGTCAGAATTAATTTGTGAACAAAGAAATCAGTCAGAAACGAAAACTATTAAAATTTGCGCAATACTTCGGACAAATATAATTAAAAGAACTTATGATTTTACTATAATAATGTATAAGAAAGTAACAATTGGGTTACGCTAGTTTATTTAAGGGTTAATTTGAATTATATTCTTTACTATTTTATTTATGTGTATATTATGTTGGTGTGTGATAGGTATATGTGTGTTTTATGATTTTATTATGTCATTAGAAATAACGAATTGCAAAATTAAAGGTTTATTTATAAAAGGAAGTGAATAGTCATTTGTGTTTTCTTTTCTTTACCAAGCGAATAAATATTTAGAATGAATTAAATCTAGGTCATTCGAGCTAACAAGTTTATTAAGTGAGGAGTAATAATAATAAAGCAATCGAAATGGATAAATAAGTCCTTTCGTATCGTAAATAAAGGGAAAGAAGAAGGGCTATAATTGATATTCCTGCTGTACCATGATAATTCCGGGAATAAATTTATAAATATTCCAAGCACTGGGCAGAACAAGTTCTTCGATTCGAATAATTTGCCCAGCAGAGAAGAAGCGTTTAATTGGGAAATATAATGCTGGGATGATATTTTATATTATGTCAGTGTTCAATTAAGAATATATACTCAATTTTGGGGTGTATATTGGCTTCTTGCTTGTGGTAATCATCATCGGTGGTGAAACGGTCGATCACATAATTATAAGTGCGGCTGGTGTTTAACCGAGCGGTGGTTGTATTACAATATATACTAACTGAAAAATGATGCATGTGTGCTAAAAGTTGTTGTGAAAGGTCAAGGCAACTCAGATGGGTTTTGAAGAGGGCAAGGAACATGATCCATAGGTGTGAATTCTCACCATCACACATATATATATAAAATGGCAACCATATATTATGTGAAGTTGTATAGATCAATGATGAAAGTGGCCAAATCAAAGATTATCCAAACTACTTGGTCAACTTGTGGGAGTTGGATGGATAGTAGAAGACACTACTTTGGATAATAAAGTAAATAAAAGATGCTGAAAATTCTCAAGCTACCATGAATTTTTCCATTTAAAGAAGATGCTCATGTTTGATCAAGATGTTTACTAAATCATTCATAATTTTATGTTGATATGTAACTGTTTGTTTGTTATGGTTAACATACTGATGCTATAAAATTTTAAGGTTTTCTCTTCTTCATTTATGTATTTTTTTTTACTTCCACATTGGATTTTTTTGAGCTGGAAGTACCAAAGAATTTAGATGTATGCATTTCATGATATAAAATGTATTTTTTGAAATAAGAAAAAATATAAATGGTTCTGTTAAAAAAAAAGAAAGACTAGACTATGATGAAATGAATATAAATGAAGGTAAGACTTATTTTTGACTCATTAACAACATAACATTTAGTAACAAAATTAATTATTAATAAAACCTATATCACCCTTTATTAACAAGACCCATACTAATAATTACTTATAAAATCAATTGATGGCAATTCCAACTCTCATGATTTATAATAGTAACATACAAACCCATTAATTCAATTATATGTATAAAATAATAATTTGTATATTGATATGATGATACTTTATTTTTTAAAAATAAAATAAAATAAATAAATAACAAACGTCATTTGTTTAGATTGGTATTAAAGAGCATAATTTTTTTTTTAATATGATAGCATGAAAGATAGAGACCTATGTATACCAAGAATGACCTATAATTGATGATATTATTATTTTATGTATTTTTCCTTTTTTGTGTTATTATTTTAATGAGATTGAGTCGAAGTGTAGGAATCATATTTATGGTGTTTTAAAATGTATATTTATATATTTAAATGTGGTATGTTAAGATAAAATAAATTTGTTGATATTAATTGATTTTACATCAAGGATTATCTATAATTCGTTGAGAATACATCATTGAATTCACATATCTGATATGAAAATATATATGTAATACGTATCCAATAAGTGTACTATATAAACCATAACATCAAGTCATTGCCCACATTGGCTAGATATATTCTTATAATTTATACCTGAACAGAGTAATTACTCAGATTACAACTGAGTTTGAATTCTAGGGAATCTAATGGATTGACATGAAAGTTGGGTGGATCCTGTGCATATTGCCAAATGAATGGGGGTTGAATGATAGTAAAGATCCATCTTGGTTGTAGTGTTATTGGATCTTTCCAATTTTCCATGGATGGCCGGATTCTTCTTTTGGCAAATGTAATGGGATGGATTTGGGTAAATGGTTAGAGATGGATCGATGGTCCATTACATTTTTGGAGCTTAGTTTCAATTTAGAATTACATTGATGGTGTTAAATTGCAGAGTAGTAATTTTATGCATATTTGGAAAATTTGTGTTGTAGAAAATCTAGGATTTTGAAGGTTAGATTGGATATTTGATTGTTGGAGTTTGGTTGGTTCTATTGCAAGAGTTGATGATGGGAAATTTTTGTCATTGTCTTAAGGATGTGATGTGTTCATGTCACTCATGACTGATTGATCTTATTCACTGGTCCAGCCCAAATTATGTTATTAGTTATTAGTTATCATGAAGCAGTTAACAGTAGTCCTGCCATGATTTTGCCTCTGAGACTCCAAAGAGAGCAAGGCAATATTTCTTTTGATATATGTATACTATTAGCCTCTAAGACTCCCAAAGATGAGCAAGGCAATATTTTTTAAATAGTAGCCCCTAAGACTTGGATGTAAGCAGGGCAGTGCAAAACTATTATGGGCTGCAATAGCTTAGAGAGACTGAAATGTGATGATCATCTGAGTGTTCATGGAACATTGTATACTTTAAAGGCAGTGGTTGAATTTTTTTATCTATCTCAAAATTGTGAAGTGCTAATCATTCTTTTGGCTGTCAGTATCTGTCGGGTCTTTAGAGGAATGGATGAGTATATAACCTAAATATATATATAGCTTATTCTTCAAGGAGTGTTGATAGTACATCATTGATCCATTACATTTTTTTTGATGCCTACATTTAAGGCCTTCTTTCATCGATTTATTTTCCATTATGATTTTCATCATTTATTCATATTCCATTACATTTTGATGCCACAATGTGGTAGGCTGTCTGTTTGTCTATTTGTCGGTCAGTTACATTTTTGGCATGCAACTTTTTGGGACCTGAACAAGTATTTAGCCCACATATATTGATATTAGAAGAAAATCTAGTCATTAGACAAATGTGAGCAATCAGAGAACTAATATCAATGTTATAGGTTGTGAAGTAGTGATATAAAAAATTGTATATATAGTGATAGTTGAACTGATTTGTAGTTAGAAGTAGATTGGGACTGAGAAAGTGTACAAGTGATGATAGTTTAATTTTTTTTTTGTTTTTATTTCATCGTCTTCAGAGAACCAGAAGGAGAAAGCCAGAAGGAAAAGCCGCGACCACACAATGAATATCCATATTGTAAAAAAATATAGTTATTTTAAAAGTAATATATATTCTGCCTCATAACAATTACATTGACATATCTGCCTTTATGCTATTAAGAAGTGGCCAGATCATTTTAAAAATAGATGAAAGAGTTGATGAGACACAAGTAAATCAAAAGGGTGAAAATTTACATATGGACACAAGTATTGAAGAAAGGTTGGTGTTCCAACAAGCATTTAAGGAACCTACTGAAGAAATTAGCAACATATTCAATCATTAGAAGATGACTGAACAATGATTCAAATTCCAGAGACCCCTTACCAAAAAAGCGATTCCTATGTTAAGGGATCAATTGATGCCATCAAATAAAAGTGAATCCATCACATTACAAATCCTGTGGGAGATGATGTTGAAGATGGCTGCTCTAGGAACAAATATGGCCAACATGGGAACAAATATGGCCAACATGGAATCAAATATGGCCAACATGGAATCGAGATTTGAGTCTAAGTTAGAGTCAAATATGGCCAATATGAGAAATGAGATGTATAGACGAATTAATGATCTCAAAGGAGATTTAAATAGTAGGTTGGATAACATGGCAACAAGAGCCCCAGTCAACCAAGTTGAGATAGGTTTAAAAGGGGATATATCTCAATTTCAAGAAGACATGAGGATAGGATCAGTCGGAATTGAAGAGAAGGTGAGGATTCAGAAAGTCGACACCCGACTATCCAAAAGAGTAGGACAATTGCTCCAGGATGTGGGAAAAGTGCGAACTGATAATGATGAAGTAAAGCACAGGGTTGAAGAAGAAAGTACTAAGTGTCTAGAGCATGTCAATGGATTTGCTGAACATATTACTGCTCATATCGACCAAGAGATTAAACAAGTTTATCAGACACAAGAGGTCATAAATAAAGAGGTGTGGAATAAGCAGAACATTTTTAGAGAAGAATTACAAGCTGAGCTTGAGATGGTCAAAGCAAAGTTGAACAATATTTCCATGACTCACAATGTTGAAAATGAAGACTGTGAAGAGACTCTTGGATCTCGTACCCATTGTTTAGCTCAGTTGGGGGATAAGGTAACTTCCATGGAAACTAATATGTTAGATGATCAAGCAAAACAAGTTAATGCGAGCTTCCAATGTTCAAAACATAAAATTTGCTCTAAATACAAGGTCCATGAACATAGCATGATCCAAGAAAGGCTATTATATGCTCACAGGCTTTTCACAAAAGAAAATGGTCCCATTAGTGAAGCCAACATTGAAAGGATTAATGAAGCTGATACACTTGTTCATCTTAAATATGTATTATGGCACAACAAGTCTTTTCATAATCAGGAAGATGACCAAGTCATTGATAGTTGTCATATGATATTGGAGACAACCATACTCTTTGCAATGATACAGAAAGGTCCCAAGTTCCATAAGCTTTGCAATACATATGAAGGTCCCTTCACATTTATTGAATATGTGAATGAAAGTCTTTAAAAAAAGAAAGATACAAATTAAGGGACAGACTTCATGATTGTGATATGCAACATAAAAATGGACTATCTTAATGATTGAACCCTGTAAATAATGTTAAGTGAGTATATATGTATATAAAGAAAAAAAATGTTAAGTTTACTTTTGACTGTTAAATCTTATAAAAATAATAAAAGGTTGGGTAAAACAGACTGAGAAAGTAACAAATTACATAAACTGGAGTGTGAATGAATCTACTGGATTCACACCTAGTGAACTTCATTTTAATAAACTTGTACCACTTTTATTTAAAAAATACAAACCCATCATTGGATTGAACCTACATGAAGAGGAAGCCAATATTTGCTTGGTGCAACAGTGACTAGCACAGCAAGTGCATTTAAGAAATAATAAAAATAGAAGGAGGAAGGTACATAAATTTGATGTAGGGGATAGAGTTTTTGTGAAGGTGCAGCCTATTAGTAAACTGACTGAATATAAGTATCATAAATTTTTTCCTAAATATGATGGTCCATTTGTTATTGTTAAACAGCTAATTCTAATGCATTTTGGTTAAACATCAATGGAGAAATAAAAGGGACTTACAATCCTAAAAGTCTGAAAACATGTTTTTAGTTAGGAAGGAAACATAGAGGAAATTAGTGCAGGTTGGATATGAAAAAGAGTGGAAAGTGGATTTTAGAGTGCACTCATAATTGCCATTTATGTGTTGTTCGAAAGAAGACAACATGGAAACTAGTGAAAATGGAAAAACGTTTTGTGGTGAGAGTACGTCCGACTGCATAATTGGGCATGTATCGGCTACTTTCTGAACTGCCTGAGATATGAGAGTGTATCTTACTATGTATGTATATGGACACTCCATATTCTGTGCAGTTATTCTAGGGTCTTGTAACTCTGTGGAGCAGGACAAGAAGCCGATGAGATAAGTTTTTATGCTGCCTAAATAGGAGTATGGAACCGGTCAGATTCTCTTTCACTCCATCATAATACAATTGTATGATAGACAGTACTATTTAAAAAGGAATTAAATAGAGAAAGTAAAATGAATTATTGAATTTGAGTGTTAAAAGGGTTCAAATTTCATACAAACATAAAATTGTAATTTAGTAAACCGACTGACAAGAAGAAAGAGATAGATAATTACAGATATTTTATGATATGACAAGGAAAATAACCCTCTATGGTGACAGGACATTGAATATAAATATGTTTCTTATTCTAGAAAATGTCAAAAGTTCAAAGGGATTAAACTTTTAACCTTTTTGGATTGGGGGAATTGTAAGGATCACTATAAATCTCATTCCTATCCTTACCATTAAATGCATTTGAACATAAATATATACATGGATCTGTTGATTTATAAAATTAATACATCTATTGAACAGTTTGAATTGATGATATATAATGGTATGAATAAAAAAATTATATTGTAGTTTAATGAACTGGAAATGCTTGAAACAAAATCATAAATTTGTTACTAAATTTCATTTATTAATATTTTAAAATAACATTTGACAAAACGAAATTATTCAAACAATTGAGAAAGTTTTGTAGAAAAAAAAAGCCAATTTTGTAATCTAGTGTTATAAAAGGGGAAGGGGAGAGGAAATCCTAATAGAATGTATGCAGTAACCATAACAATAACAAACAACTATTTTTTGTTGATTCTCTAATGGCTGGAAAGTTAAAAAACATATAGAGAAAGTTATATGCAAGATTTTTTTTATATTCATTAATGACAGCAATTCAGATAATTTGACTATCGTATTTTGGTAAAATGTTTTCAGCATTTTAAAGAAAGAACAAAAATGCACAGAACTGTAATTTTTTTTTGATTTGATCTATATATGTAAAAAAAAACTGAAACGGAGGAATATCACTATACCTCCATAGGGATTAAACTTTTGTATAAACTATGAAAATTAAAAAAAATAAACAAATTATAACCTGTTGATTAAAGCATAATAGGAACCAAATTTTTTTTATTATATTGATAATTATATTGAACTATTTGCTATAAAAAATATGTAATAAAATATTCATTCACATAATCAAGCATTTGATAATTCTTGAACTGTTGTAAGTTTTAAATTTAATAATGTTTAACATCAAAAGAAAAAAAAATGACTTTAATCATGTTTTGTTTATTATAGCTAAAGTGTTTCTACTGCTGATATAAGGAAAGAATTTTATGTACATATATACTAATGGAAAAATGATGCAGGTGTGCTAAAAGTTGTTGTGAAAGGTCAAGGCAACTCAGATGGGTTTTGAAGAGGGCGAGGATCACGATCCATAGGTGTGAATTCTCACCATCATATCTATCTATCTATCTATCTATCTATCTATCTATCTATCTATCTATCTATCTATCTATCTATCTATCTATCTATCTATCTATCTATCTATCTATCTATCTATCTATCTATCTATCTATCTATCTATCTATCTATCTATCTATCTATCTATCTATCTATCTATCTATCTATCTATCTATCTATCTATCTATCTATCTATATATATATATAAAATAGCAACCATATATTATGTGAAGCTGTATAGATCAATGATGAAAGTGGCCAAATCAAAAATTATCCAAACTACTTGGTCAACTTGTGGGAGTTGGATGGATCATAGAAGACACTACTTTGGATAATAAAGTAAATAAAAGTTGCTGAAAATTCTCAATCTACCATGAATTTTTTCCATTTAAAGAAGATGCTCATGTTTGATCAAGATGTTTACTAAATCATTTATAATTTTATGTTGATATGTAACTGTTTGTTCGTTATGGTTAACCTACTGATGCTATAAAATTTAAGGTTTTCTCTTCTTCATTTATGTATGTTTTTTTTACTTCCACATTGGATTTTTTTGAGCTGGAAGTACCAAAGAATTTAGATGTATGCATTTCATGATATAAAATGTATTTTTTGAAATAAGAAAAAATATAAATGGTTCTGTTAAAAAAAAAGAAGGACTAGACTATGATGAAATGAATATAAATGAAGGTAAGACTTATTTTTGACTCATTAACAACATAACATTTAGTAACAATATTAATTATTAATAAAACCTATATTACCCTTTATTAACAAGACACATACTAACAATTACTTATAAAATCAATTGATGGCAATTCCAGTTCTCATGATTTATAATAGTAACATATGAACCCATTAATTCAATTATATGTATAAAATAATAATTTGTATATTGATATGATGATACCTTATTTTTTAAAAAAAAAAGAAATAATAAATAGCAAACAACGTCATTTGTTTAGATTGGTATTAAAGATCATAAATTTTTTTTTAATATGACGGCATGAAAGGTAGAGACCTATGTATACCAAGAATGACCTATAATTGATGATATTATTATTTTGTTTTTTTTTTCCCTTTTTTGTGTTAATATTTTAATGAAACTGAGTGGAAGTGTAGGAATCATATTTATGGTGTTTTAAAATGTATATTTATATATTTAAATGTGTTATGTTAAGATAAAATAAATTTGTTGATTTTAATTGATTTTACATCAAGGATTATCTATAATTTGTTGAGAATACATCATTGATATCATGTATCTCTTGATATGGAAATATATATGTAATATGTATCCAATAAGTGTACTATATAAACTATAACATCAAGTCTTGCCCACATAGGCTAGATATATTTTTATAATTTATACCTGAACAGAGTAATTACTCAGATTAGGACTGAGTTTGAATTCTAGGAAATCTAATGGATTGACATGAAAGTTGGGTGGATCTTGTGCATATTTCCAAATGAATGGGGGTTGAATGATAGTAAAGATCCATCTTGGTTGTAGTGTTATTGGATCTTTCCAATTTTCCATGGATGGCCAGATTCTTGTTTCGGCAAATGTATTGGGATGGATTTGGGTAAATGGTTAAAGATGGGTCAATGGTCCATTACATTTTTGGAGCTTAGTTTCAATTTAGAATTACATTGATGGTGTTAAATTGCAGAGTAGTAATTTTATGCATATTTGGAAAATTTGGTTATAGAAAATCTAGGATTTTGAAGGTTAGATTGGATATTTGATTGTTGGAGTTTGGTTGGTTCTATTGCAAGTGTTGATGATGGATGGGGAATTTTTGTCATTGTCTTGAGGATGTGATGTGTTCATGTCACTCATGACTGATTGATCTTATTCACTGGTCCAGCCCAAATTATGTTATTAGTTATCATGAAGCAGTTAACAGTAGTCCTGCCATGATTTTGCCTCTGAGACTCCAAAGAGAGCAAGGCAATATTTCTTTTGATATATGTATACTATTAGCCTCTAAGACTCCCAAAGATGAGCAAGGCAATATTTTTTAAATAGTAGCCCCTAAGACTTGGATGTAAGCAGGGCAGTGTAATAGTGTTTGCAGAAAACTATTATGGGCTGCAGTAGCTTAGAGAGATTATGGGCTGCAGCAGCTTGAGTGTTCATGGAACATTGTATACTTTAAAGGCAGTGGTTGAATTCTTTTATATATCTCAAAATTGTGAAATGCTAATCATTCTTTTGGGTGTCAGTATCTGTCGGATCTGTAGCGGAATGGATGAGTATATAACCTAAATATATATATAGCTTATTCTTCAAGGACTGTTGATAGTACATCGTTGGGCCATTACATTTTTTTTCTTGATTCCTACGTTTAAGGCCTTCTTTCATCGATTTATTTACTATTATGATTTTCATCATTTATTCATATTCCATTACATTTTGATGCTGCAATGTGATCGGCTATATGTTTGTCTCTTTGTTGGTCCATTACAATATATATATATATATATATATATATATATATATATATATATATATATATGCAAAACTCTCTCTCTCTATATATATATATATATTGCCACTCAGTGCAAGCCGGAGTAATCAATGGATGCCAGAAGTCTTGTGCATAAAATTCTTATCTAGTACCTACTCATCCAATATTCCCAGACTAGTTTCTGGCTTGTGGTCTTTGCCTGTGATGAACCTTGGATCTGAGAGCACTGCACATAGATCTTAGTACATTGCTCTCAGATCCAATGCTCCTCATTGACGATGGCCACAAGCCAGAAACTAGTCTGGCGATATTGGTTGAGTAGGCACTAGATGGGGAATTTATGCATAAGCCTTCTGGCATCCATTGATTAATCTGTCTTGCACTGAGTGGCAATATGTATAGAGAGTTTTGCCTGTTTTATAACAGTCATGAGCAAGCATAAAAAATGTTTATCATGTGGTGTTTATTATCTTATATGTAAATATGTGTGTGTTTAATCTACATTAGGAAATACGAGATAAAATTTGGTTATGTTTAATCTATTAATATTGAATAAACGTAATATACATGTCCAATTTATTTTTTATTGGTGTGAGAAGTTATGTATGTGTTTATCCTCATTAAAAAGCAATACAGAAATTACTGAGTAATTTAAACCACCAATGCTAAGAGTGAATTAATTTTTTGCTGAGTAAAGTAAAAAAAATATTTCAATCAGGTTATGCCAATAAAAATATTGCACTCTTCGAAAATACTTAGATGATATTTGAAGTTCAGTTCAACCTATAAGCAATTTTGTATACTCACGTGCTTAATATATACAGAATTTACAATTTTAAAAAATATTCTGACTGCAAATTTTTATTTGAATGATTTGTCTATAAGTTTGAAGAAAAAGACTAAGCTTTAAATAGTTACGTGTTTATGTGTTTAACTGCATATTTTATCAAAAATCATAATGTCTACTTTGGAAAACATTTTATTAATATTTATATTTTCATTTCGATTTTCAAAATGCTGCCGTTTATTTACGGATTCTATTTTTGACTCAGATTTATCTCTTTTGAATAAACATGATAATAAAAAATATAAAATGAACACAAAAATTCTTATTTTCTAATCTACTTTTAGAAAAAATATTTCGGACTTATTTTTTTACCATTTAGATGGCTTTTTTTTTTTTTTTACAAATTCTAAAAAATATTTTTTTAAGATTTTAATGTCTAAAAAAATGTATTGAAGTTACTAGTTTTTGATAAATATTACAAAATTAATTCTTTAACTTTTTTTTTGCTTTTATATAATCTTTTTTTTTTTAATCTATTTCAGATATGACACCTTTTTTTACCTTCTTCTTTATTAAGTTACTTCTACTTCATAATTTAATCATTAAACTAGTTGTTAATTTCTAGTTGTGTTTTCTTTCTGGTTTTTAATACTCTCCACTTTTTTGGGTTTCAGAATTTCTTTATTATTAAATTTCAAATATTTTTTTCCTCAAAGAACTTTGTATAAAAATATCAGTATAAATAAATATTTTAGGTGTCCACCATATATTTATTATTTATTAAATTATTTAATTATATACTCATTATATGTTTAATTTCACGCAAAATGTAAAATTCGACTATCATAATTACATATTCTCATAAATAAAAATTTATATGCAATGAAATTTTGCATTATTTTAAAAAATTACAAAAAACAATACTGAGATTATTAGGAATTTAATACAACTTTTCAAGAAAGTATATATAAAATAACACAGAGTTTATAATACATTTATATAATATTAATATAACATTAATTACTTCACCATTCTTATTATTTCAACCTTTATTGATCCACTGCAGTATGAAGGGGTCTTCATAAATTTAATCTGTTGCTTGTCCACATTCTCTCTTTTCCACATCATAACAACAAATATTCTCATTTTATCCGTCCATCTTATATGAAGCAGCATATAAAGTATTTTACAATCTGTAAAATTTAAATTCCAAATCTATTATAATTTATAGTAATATATCCACTCCAGCTACAAATTCGTATCTTAATTGTTTCACTGATGTTATAATATCTATTTGTTTTTTCACTCAAATATTTAACTTTCATCTCTTCTTGTTACTCCTATCATTCATCTATTTTTTTATTTTACTGAATAGAGTAAAGACTTAGCATCATTCTCCTGGTAAATGTATAAATCTCAGATTCATAATTAAAATCTGGTAAGTCATATCTTTTAAAAATCTCCCTTTTGAACTAAGTAAACATATTTCCTTTTAATATTAAGATATTTCTGGGATGTGCAACTAACTCATGCCTAATTCTATGATTGATTTTATTCATTATATTTCCATATGTTTTAATAGTCAGATCAAGGTATTTGTAGTTGTTAATTTTCTCAAATTCATGATTATCAATATTTATTTATTTATTTTTGAGAATACTCATTGAACACTATTTTAGTCTTTTTTGCATTTATCCACAGTTATACTTTCTTACATTAACCAGAAGTCTTTTTGTGATTTGTGGCAATAACAGAGTGACAATCACTGGGAGTTGATGTAAACAGATTATGCCTGAATTTATCATTTTTGATGCTCAAAATTCTTATAAATTCCAAACAAGAAAACTATTTTATTATTTACTAATTTATTTACTTTCATTTGATAATTTTTGCAGCATTTTTTCTGAAGCTCTGAAGTATTATTTACAAAGTAATATCATCTGTAAAATTTAGACAACTGAAATAATTTTCTTTAGCTTAGCATTTTCATTCATAAAAAAATTCATGTAAAACTGTTGTATTTTGGTAAATATTTTATTTTGGATCTACATAGATAAACTGTGGTAAGATTTATACAATCAATCCAAAGCATAATGATAACTCATATTCAATGTTCTTTTTATGACTTCTTTCAAAACTTGGATATGAATTACTATGCTAAAATCAATAACAAATGTTAATTGTTTTATTAAAAGAGGCATATATTTTTATTAAGAGTAGTCTTTATTAGTTATAATTATTCATCATCACTGTTGAATATTAACTGTTGAAGTTCTAATTTAGATAAATTAAAGTTAGCCAAATAATTATGAATTTCTAAAATCTATATTTTATGCTATGCTTATATCTAAAGCTGTGGTGGGATGTACAATCATCATCATCATCATCATGTTTTAAATTAATGATCTAGATAAATGTGTTTAATGGCCATAGATAAATAATGATTTTCACCGTATTTGGTTATCATTTGTGAGTCATTATAAGATGATCACCACCATTCCATCATCCCCATCATTCAAGGATGAGTGAATTGCCACCATAAATTGATAGTGTTTAATATGAGCTAGTAAAACTTATGAAATGTTGAAATACATTTATAATTTTAAAAATCTAAGTGACAATTTTTGTCTGATAAATTTTATATGCACAACTAAAGCATCAGAAGATGTTGTGTTTTCCTTACTGTTAGTGCAAATGTGATATGGATCTAACATCAAAAATCCTACATTTTGTTATAAATAAGATACCAAAGGGGTTTAAACCTGGTACATTTGAAATAAGTATATAATATAACTTTGTCTAGGTTCATATAACCTAGTGGCGCTCTGATAGACCATATTCACTTATTATTAATTTAGATATTCACTTAATATAACTAAGAGATAAAAAAGTGGGGTAAAATTACTGTTGGATTTATTTTGAAATATTTTGATTAAATGTATTAACCCACTTAATATTTCATAGGTTGCAATGTGTTACTACTTGTTTATTGAGGTTACAATGGCTGCCCAACTAGGGTTTGAAATAGGCCAGATGCCTGAAATGACTAGTTTATAATCATTATTATGATGATATTTTGCCATCATTTCCCCTGCAGGTTCCATTATGGAGATACTTTGTATAGACTACACTCAGATCACACTATATTTTAAGAACTGGTAATATTTTATTCAAATTACAATATATATAATGGTTTGTAATATTAATTTTTCAAATAAAATTAAAAGTTAAGGAAATTGATAATAGAAGGAGTTGTATTAAAGGAGTCTATATAAAAAGAAGATAAGAAATTTGAAAAAAGACAGTTACTTTAAAAGGTAGAGAAGATTAAGATTTGTAAGTTAAAATGAATAGGAGAATTATTAAAAAGAATAAAATAAAAATATTAATAAAGAATAAGATTAGAAATAATAAAATAGTTAAAATTAAATTTATAGGTATTAAAATAAAAAATAAAAGATAATAAAATATATTAAATGTAAAATGATAGATAAGAAGAAATATAAAAGATAAAAATTAGAAATAAAGTAAAATTGATAAAGAAGCAATAAAGGTTTAGTTTTTAAAATTTTAAAAATTAAAAATAAAATATTTTTTTTAAAAATTGTGTGTTTGATATGTCTTTTTGTATATATGTATTTTTATATGTGTTATATATGTGTGTATGGATGTATATATATAAGGATTTTGTGTATGTGTATGTATATGTATGTTTTAAAGATATGTATGTATATATTTTTGATATACATATGTATGTGTGTATATTTTTATATGTATATGAAGTAATGGTTATATGTTTATATCATTCAATATTGTAGCTCTGATGAAGACTACAGAATGGGCAAAACTGTCAGGAAAATAAAGGAATTATATTTTTTTAAAATTTTGCATTAAAGTGTATATGAGAGGAGTTATTGTAAGCAATGTTCTGATATTGTTATAAATATATTTGTTTAGTTGAATTAAATCTGACTGTATATATTTTTTAGTTAATAATAATAAAATATTTTGCTTAGACATTAATTAAAAAAAATTAATTTGTCTCATTAGAACCCTGAGATATTGCTGTCATAAATGGAGGAGAGATAGATTATCTAATTTAGTTTATACATCCAATTTATTGATGATAGCGAAAGAAAACAAACATATTTCAAAAGCATTTACTTGAGTACACCACTCCTATATCATTACAATATAATATATATATATATATATATATATATATTGAACCAGGTGGGAGTAAGATCGCTATGATTATATAATTCCAAATACAAATTAAAAAAATCAAAATATAATTTTGATCTACTCCAGATGCACTTTTAATATTGCAGTACACTGGACCAACAAGTGAGAAAGTCAAATACAAAATGTGAAGATCCCAACAACACTTATAACAAAACCACAGCTGTAAGAAATAAAATCTGTGATCATATTTCCAAGTTATAGAAATTCCCTCTGCTAAATTTCAACTCCTCCTGCCGTCCAAATAACTTTATTTATTTTGAGGTAAAACTTCAGGTGCCAACTAGCTATAAACTATAAGTAGCATGCCTGGAGATCAAGTAAACACATTTAGCACTTGTTCTAATCCTTTGCTAGCTCTTTTGTTTATTTATAAGATGGCAAACTATAATAGACTGCTTAATGACTGCACTTAACTAAGTGATTTTGTAAATGGTATACTGATTAAGAAAAACAACCAATTATAACTTGCAAACAAATACTTTTTTAAACAAAAATTCTTAATTAAATAACACTAAAAAAGACTATAATAAAGAAAATTATAAATCATTAAGCATGTTTTTACTAAACACATGATAATAAAAATAATATAGTTAAATATTATCGATGTAATTAAGCACATGTACCATGACATTTAAAATCACTTAAGGAAAAACTTTATACATATTAATTAAAATATATGATAAAAAATAAGTATACATGCACATACCAGGGTTCACTTTTAGGATAAAGATGGAAGGTACTCAAAGATTTGTATGGCTATTAGCAAAGTCATAATTAGTTCATGCATGAAATAAAAATTCATACTTACCCAGAATTTATACTTTATGCTTCTAAAGATATGACTCCTGGTTTTTCATCTGTATTTGATCACCAAGTGGTTGGATTTTGGATTCTACTAATGATTTGGCTTCTGCTGACTTTCTGTGTTTATTGAATCATTTTCCATTATAATTTTATTTAACCCTCCTGTTTTTTGATGGATTTCTTTACTGTTACTAGATTTAAGCTTTTAACTTTCATTTTGATGTTAAACCATTATTATTTATCAGAATATAATAAATTTGACTTCATTCAAAAGATATTTTTGTCTAGAAATTAAATAAATTTTAAAAATCACATTTGATTTCCAGAATTATTTTAAAAATTATATTTATTCAAAACAACAAATTTCAGGTGGAGTCAATTCAATTTGCAAAATGAATGAAACCTTCTTTGTTTGATGTTTGTTTTAAAAACCTGCATGAATTATTTTTAATAACTACTAAATCTATTATTTATGCTTTAAAAAAATAGTTTTTTTGCAATTTTTATATTACTAAATATTATAACAGTGTTCCAAATAACATCATTTTTAGAAAGCTGTGTTTTTCCATGACCATAATCTCTTTAGTAACAATATTCAGAAGAAAATATTCTTTTGTATTTAAAAATAAAACATTTCTATAAAAAATAAATATATAATAATATTTATTTTTGATTTTTAATAATTATTGCACAATTACAATACAAATATAATCATAAACTTTTAAAAAAATTAAGTTTTTAGACCATCATGAAATTTTCTCACCAATTGTAATATTTCTGCAAAATACACTTGGAAAAGTTTGTGAATGCCAAAAAAACAATGTATACTCATCAAACTGTAGTTAAGTGCCTTTGTAATACTGATTATTTGATTTTTCCCACCATCTTTTGACTTTTTTTTGTAATGAAAAAATATTAGAAAATAAATATACATGAATTTTAGAGCTGTAAAAAAAGTTTTGCAAAACTTTTACCATGGGAAAAAAATTTGAATTTTTTTTTAGAAATTTCAGACACAGTTCTGTTCATATGACCCATTTAAAATATAAAAAGGTCCATTAATCATAAATCATTATTTTTTAAATAATCACTTTTTACTTATGGCATTATGGTTTTGTGTAAGATAGACTTTTGTACCATCTTGATACTAAATTTGAATGCATTTAATGGAAAAGTCTGAGTAAAATGCATTTAAATTACATTATTTTGAAAGTATTTTTGCAAATTAGCTTAGTAATATGTTGTTGTTAGTGAAGCTTTATGTGGTAAAATCATTTACTCATTAGTATCAGTTTCTATCAGTAAACAGATATCTATCTATTTCATTATTTATTTTAACTTTTGTTCTTCTTATCAAATAATACTTTTGTTTTTCTTTAACATTTTTTTTTTACTTTTTACACATTAAATGTTATTGCTTTAATGTTTCAATATTTTTACATAATTTCCTAATGGTGATTTGAGTTATAATTCATGATTTTATTTTAGTATTAAAATCTTTATTCTACATTATGAATTAATACATTGCAATTGTGTTATTAAAAATACAAATTTCTTAACAAAAAATATGCTAAAAATCATATTTAAACTTTAAAAATATAGAAAAAATAATAAAATGAAATACATAATATAACAATATTTTTTCTTGCTTGATGATTACTACAATATCAGTAAAAAAATTAATGAATGAAATCTTGGTGAATTGAATAAATTTAATCATAATACACTATGAAGTTCTGTTGTAAAATTTAAATTGTATTTATAATTATTAAATTATCACAAAAATTCTGGAATTCTTAAATTCTATTTTTAAAAATAAAACATATTTGAATAAAATCAGAATGCAAGTCATAAAAATATATTTATTTTTTAATAATTACTGTAGTACAAATATTTTATAAAAAATAGTCATAAATATTTAAATAAACCATGGGAAAATATGCATTTTTACTCATGGCTAATAACAATAGAAGTTTATAATAATTCAATTACGCTCTTGAAGTTTAAGTTCAAGGAATCTATTAATCTGATATATTGTCAGTTCATTTGTAGTATTTTTTCCATAGAATACTGATATCTTCAATTTTTTTTAAACTAATACATCAATAAAGATTTCAGTTTCTACTATCAAATAAATTTATAACCAAAAAAAAAATGATACTAGAACTATCTGTCTGAGAAAAAAATAATGGCAACAGTGACATTAAATATTCTACAATATTATACAATAGATAATTATTTAACTAGTTCTCAACTTTATCTTTCTTGTATGCATAACATATTTCATTTATGTACATTCAAATATTATAATAATCTTTTCATTTAATATGTATCTGTTTTTTTAAAATGTCAAACAGTCACCATCATCATAATTTTCAACTATTATCAATTCACTGCATAAAAAGGGTTTTCTAAGTTTAATCCACCTTTTATTTCATTTACACTAGAAAATTATTTATTTCATCCATCCATCTTATATGCAGTCTCTTTCTCAGTCTTTTACAATTCTTTGTGGGTCTATTTAAAATTTCACCTATTTATTATTATCCTTACTAGCAATAAGTCTTAATTCAGTTTTACTTTAGTCTTTTAATTATGTTAATGATGTCAGCAGTATCTTTTTTTTCTTGCCCATATATTTTGTTTTCAAACCTATTTTACCCCTAATACACAATTTAACTATAATTTGTGGAGTGGTATGAAATCTCTGTATTTTGTTTCTATATAATAAATTATATTAACAATTGTAATAATAATAAATTCTTATTCTATAAAATATTTTCAACATTAGTAATATAACATTTTAATATATTGCAAGTTTTAATACCCCATCTTTATTAAATTAAACTATTTTTCTAATATAAGCATTTTTAAAATAATATGAATGTATTTATTCAAGACTTTTATCATCATCTTAGCTGCAATGACATTAAATTATTTAATTTCATGAACTAGGACTTTCATATAACCCTCAACTCTCCATACCATCTTATATTGCTGACCCACCTGAGCACACATATGTTGGAAAGATAAATAATCACCAACAGACATATTTCATGATAAACCAGCACTCATCAGTTAGTCCAGATTACCATCTCCAGACATATATACAATCAGTGCTCAGCTTTATATTAAGATAGCCAATCTTCATGCTTTAATGGTCAGGCTTCAAACTACTCCAACCCACAACTCTTCAGTCTTCCATTTCATTGAAAATCTGATGGAACATTTAAACCCACATTAGTGCCAAAATTGTCATCTTACCCATGTTGACATTTAGTGTGTATGTATGTACATACAGTAGAATAATACATTTTTATATACATATGTGAGATGGGCAGACCTTTGATGTACTATGTTTCAATATGTAAATTTATACACTATACAGGCTTAAACCTGTATATATATGTGGGATTATACACTATACAGGCTTAAACCTGTATATATATGTGGGATTCGAAGTCAGACTTTCACATGATCCTCAACTCTCCATGCCATTTTATATTGCTGACCCACCTGATCACACATATGTTGGAAAAATAAATAATCACCAATAGACATATTTTATGCTAAACCAGCACTCATCAGTTGGTCCATATTACCATCTTCACACATATATACAATCAGTGCTCAGCTTTATAATAAGATAGCCAATCTTCATGTTTAATGGTCAGGTTTCAGACTACTTCAACCCACCACTCTTTAGCCTTCCAATTCATTGAAAGTCTGATGATGAAATGTTCAAAGCCCATGTTAGTGCCAAGATTGTCACCCTACTCATGTTGATGTTTAATACATACGTACATACATACAGTAGAATAATACATTTTACATACATATGTGAGAGATGGTCATATCTTTGCCATACTATGTTTTAATATGTAAATTAGTATATATATATATATATATTGTAACCATATATTTTAGCATAAAATATAATAATTGATGTAACTAGTATAAAAAAATTTCTCTGTCTTCTTTGGTGATTTGATTGGCTTGATTTGCACTTTGAACAGATTACTCTCTTATATTATTTTAATAAATTTAAATTTGCTTCGTTCCATATACTAATTCATATCATAATGTTTAACTTTTTAAAATTTTTGACAACACATTAAATTTGGTAAAATAGTATTAAAATATAATATTTTATTTTATTTGTTTAAAGTAATCTTAAAAATTATTTCTATTGAATTAACAAAAAACCATTTGTTCAATTAAAATAAATTATTAAAAATAAATACAGTAATTACGTATGCGTCTCAATGTAAAAAAAAAGAAAAGAGCGCGAATTTAAGAGAAGATCGTCTGTTAGTTTGCTTTTGGAGAGAGAGAAAGAAAAAGAAAATGGTAAGAAGGCAAATGGTGTAAATTTGATAAGCTTATTTTAAAATAGTTAACAAGTAAACGGATTACCACAAATTTGCTATAAACGTAAAAATAATATCGTGGTATTTAATTATAAGATGAATTGCTAAATTTAAAAGTCTGTTCAAGTCGGCTGGCCAAGTGGATCAAATCACCGGTAATAATTTCCCAATATTACATTTAAAATGTCGGAGCTTCCCAGTTTAAAAGAATTAATTGCAAGAATTTGGTATGTTTTAAAATGTTTATTGTTCTACAATTTGGAAAATTTAAATAAGTATTTTAATTACAGAAGTTTTATAAATATGAAAATTTGCTTTTTAAAAAAGAAGAAGTTTAAATTAAAGTAAAATGTTAAAGTTATCAACATAGTTTAATATTTCCGTTTCTAATTCTAATAAAAATATAGTATTGATTGATATTTAACTTTATAATGCCAGTAATATATTTGCTAGTTAATTTGTTTGCCATTTGGATAATAAACAGTCTTCAAATAATTGATCAAAGCTATTTTCTAATTTTATCGTCAGTTTGGAATGATTGAATTAATTGCTGTAATTATTATTCCTAGATTTAAGCGTGGATAAATAAATATTTAGCATGGATGTGATAAACTTGGAACATTTTTAATAGAGAAATGTAGAAATTAATAACTTTTGAAAAACATTTTCATTTAAGTTCTGCTTGTCATGTTTTGAAATTGTTTCTTGTTTATGGAGCCACGTAAAATCGTTAATCTAATAGTGATTATAATAACTAACACAAATGGATAAAATTGCATGTATGGAATTCAACCATAATTATATTTATTACTTCGTACATTTATTGTTCGACACATCGTACATGGATTTCACGGATCATATTTATAGTTATAAAGTGCTCTACAATCTAATTTGTGACACACACACCTGCTAAAATTCATATATTGAACTTTAAAATGCTATACATTTAATTTATATCACACACACACCTCTTAGATTTTATGTATTTGATGAATAATTCATTACTTTAATTTTATCGTTATATGAACTTGCATGTGAAGTTCATAAGTTATATTTTATTAAGTTTAAATTAATAGGGGTTGAATAAAATACTTATTCAAGAGAATAGCGCTTGCGAAAGGGCTTGAAAAGTACTAAATGAATTTATGAGATGTATCAATTTTTCATGAGGTATTTTGTGAGTCTTTCCAGATTTATATTCCTATACTAATATTACTTATATTGTATTACACATGTTTTATTTTAAGCAAGATAAGTTAGTACATTAGTTGTCCTGATTAGTGTAACATTTTATTATGCAAGAACCCACATTTGCTAAAGTGTTAGTGTTTTCTGAATGATCAGAATAACTGAGGAGGATGATTTTGCACTTTAATGTGAAGTAAATAGTAATGTTGTTTTATAATGTTGAAAGGCATTAATCTGTGCTGGTGGTTAATCCGCAGATTATTTAATTGCCATTTTTTGTATTTTACACTCATTCCAGCGCTGGTGGTTAATCCGCGGAATTGTGTAATTATACGTATTACTTTATGATGGTGTATCAATCCACAAAGCGTTTAGTATTATTTAATTCCTATGTGTAGATGAACGCATCCACAGGAATATGTTTTACTTCATAGATATAAGTTGGGCAAAGTATTTTAGTTAATCTGCTAAATCATCTTCTTCCATTTGTAAGCATAATTCATAAGTTAGATCGTCAAATTGTAGCAGGACATTCTATTCAAGTTACTTCATAATAATTAACTGTTGGTTGATTATTATTTACCGGAGTGTAAGTTTAAATTTTCATTTTATTTAATGATTGCATTATAGATAAATCCTACAGATATAATATTATTTATTATATTATTATAATTTACGGTATGGATTTATTGAATCTGGAAATGATGTTAAATACTTCATGAGTTGATGTTGAATTTAGTATAATTTGCTCAAGATTCATTATATCAAATTGAAATAAGGTATGATTAGGTTTTTAAAACCGTACCTATGATATGTTAGTGAAGAAAGTCGATGGAATTATAATTTATTTATTTTATTTGTTTATTTATGTTTTTTAATTATAACATTGGAATTAATTATTTATTATTCATAAATTTGTAAATAAACGTTGATTTATAATTAAACTTACTGTGCCGTTGCTATGTGTCATTCTTAAAATCAGAAATCATAAACCTTGGATAGAGCATACATTGAAGTACATACTATCGTCAACATGATATAAGAGTTTAGTAATATTTTGAAAAAAACATTTGGATGCTTTTAGTCTTTGGTAGTTTATGATGTGTGGGGTACAATAAAATCCCATTTACCTTTTCCATCATTTTGGCTTTGCGTAGTTGATTCTAGTATACAATACAAATTGATTGGTAAACCTGTAAACAGATTTACCAAATAATGATATGATTGAATATATTTACTTAACATTTTAAATTGTCATTTGTCAGTATAAAAAGAGTCTCAGTGATATAGTAAACTATAAAAAAAGAACCCAAGTATTTATGTTTATTTATTGCAAAGCTTTACCTGGACTAGCATTTGTATTAAAAATCATATAGATGGTTTAAAATTTCATAATATTATGTAGTTTCACAAATTATGCCATCTTGTACATGGTCGGCCATCGGGTCTCATACAATAAAAATCGCAAATTAAGGTTTGTAACATAATAACATTGCACTTATAATTTGTTTACTGTATTTTATCATACTACTATGATAGGTCTTCGCGGTACACCCTGGCTGCGATCAAATTAAATCATAAAAAGTTTATGTTAGATCATTAGTTTGGTCTGTGGTAAGTTGCTCTAGATGTTGGTTGTGGTCCTTGGTGCATAAAATAGATAGCATAATATGCTTTTGGATACAGCTCTTAATAGCTGACAATGTGTAGCGGGAATTGATCAGTGATCGAGGTTACGATTCTCAGTGCACTTACGTTATGTAGTTGGGACCACATTCATACATATGAGGTAGAGGGTTACAATATATATATATATATATATATATATATATATATATATATATATATATATATGTAATGTATGTGAGATTATTATTTATCTTTTCAACATGTATGTGATCAGGTGGGTCAGCAATATGTGATGACATGTGAGAGTTGAGGGTCGTGTGGTAGTCTGAGTTCGAATCCCGCATACATTATACATATATATGCAGGTTTAAGCCTGTATATAGTGTATAAATTTACACATTGAACATAGTGCGTCAAAGGTCTGCACATCCCTCGCATATATATGTAAAAATGGATTATTCTCCTGTACATGAGAGGTCAGAATGACTAAATGTTAATTTCATTATAATGATTTAATATAACTTATGTAAAAGTTTTTCATCATAATTGATTTTAAATATATCTATGTTTTCGATAGTAGACATATTAATTTCTTATTTTAAAATTTTACCTTTTAAAATAAAATATAAAATATTTATAAATAGAACTTTTTTTTACTTTTCTTTAAAAAAACACTAAAGAATTTTAAAGTACATTTTAATAATGATATAAAAAAAACTTCATTAATTCATACACACGTATAAGTAGTTTAGATTAACAATCAGAAGCAGAAGCTAACAAACTCTCCACTTGCACCCGTCATTTACAATATTTATTTTTTTTTTTTTACATGAAATAGTTTGATAAGACATTATTATATTTTTTATATTTATTATTATTTTAAATGTCAATTTTAACTCCAGATGTTTCTTAATAAATTGATAGCTATTTAAATTAGTTTTTATTTTTAATCATTTTAAATGATTAAGAATTTTTTATGTATTTATTTTGAAGTATTTTTCATCTTTTAACATTTTCAATCAATTTCTTATGCTTTTATGGAAAACCAAGTTTTTAGTAACTTGCATAATCTGAACTGCTTTGGACAACATTAAAAGTTTTGCTACTACTTTTTATTCTTTAAATCTGAAACTACGTTATTGGAAAAAAATGAAAAATCTCAAGGCATCTATAAAAAAAGATTCATCCTAATAAAAGATACAAATAAATCATATACAGAAGATGAATATGCATTTGTCATTATAACAATTGGCTTCTTGTCTGTCCACAATTAAAAATTGAAGGCTACTATCAAAAATAAAATGTATCATCTCTTTATTTTATATTTTTTGTGCACGACAGTGATGCTATCTTTTTTATATTTATTGTCACATGGAGTTATAATTTATTTGTATATAGTTCATTTGCTACCTGTAGACTTGAAAATAATGTGATAGGTGTGGCAAAACTACTGACTCCACAGCATGATTATCAAGGCATAGGCAAAAATCAGGATTTGATTCTTTGCCTGCATATAATTCCAGGTGGTATACATAACCATTGTGGCTATCACCACACACTATACTTGAAACCTCTCTTTATTGGTTTTAAAAGTTTATATTTTCACATGGTTCTATGCCCAGTAAATTTTATGATTGCTTTATCAATTGCAATCTTTCTGTACTCTAATTAGTCTTAAAATTTACATTACACTGCTCTATAATACCTTAATTTTGTATAGAAAAAACATTACTTGTTACACAAACACAGACATGTAAATGCAAACACAAATTCACTAATACAAATATAAACACCCTAATAAATTATCCATTCTTCAGAGAATCATTATGTCTATAAAATAGGGTTGTTTCAAACTTAGATCAAAGCCAAACCCTACATTATATTTTTATACAAGGATAATTTATATACTACACAGACATATTAATAAAAATGCAAACACGTTAATAAATTATACATTTATCAAATAATAATAAAAAATTAAAATAATACTATGCAAATAATAAAAAAATTAAAATTGAATACTTATGATCAATATTCCATTATTACATTTATATCAGGATGAAGGTCTTGAATCTTTGAGACATCTGTAATCCATTTTATTACAGTCTTTCTGACACAACAATTGTGCATTTGTCTTTTCTGTGCAATCTAGTAAACTGAGCAGAGAAAAAAATGAACCTATTAATAAAAATATTAATAAAAAATCTAAATTTTGTCTAATTTTAACATGTCATATGCCATTTTAAAAAAGAAGTAAAGCTACAGAGAATTATGGGTTTTTCATAAACATCATTCTAATGGTTTTCTTGCAATTTAAAAAGAACAAAAGAAATTTTAATTTCAACAAATCATTTGTTATGAGGGCAATCACACTACTACCACTGAAGCCATTAATTAAAAATAAGTATTTTATTTTATCATATTAAAATGTTAAAACTATCATATTTTATAACTTTAATATCTAAAACTATTAATCTACTTGCTCTCCTCATTGTTATGAAACATTCCTTGTTCATTTTAAAGTGCTTTGCTTGTCCATGGTTTTAAAATGCTGAATTATTGTTATCATAAATAAAAATAACCTTTAGTTTTTTATAATTCTTCCTATAATTTTTTATTAACATTGTAGTTTTTAAAAAAAATTAATAAGGCTACTATGTTATGAACAATCAGTGTAGATGTAATGAATATGCTATTGTTTAACATAGAAGAAAATACCTTGTGAATGCTTATTACTTTTTAGTCAAGTTTTGATGCTAAAATTTTGATATAAATAAAATATGATTTTCTGTTTGTTTGTAAAATATTTTTTGATTATTTTTACACACTAATTGATTGATTATTATTTAAAACAACAAGAACTACATATATAAACTTTTAATTTATTAATTTATTTTTTGGTTTTAGAAATAAAAGTTAATAAACTTGAATACAATATAATAAAAGAAAGCAACAATATCTATTACATCATTATTTGTCAAAATCAACAAGATATTAAAATCTTTCCAATATTGTAATTATTACAAAGAAAATATTAGATTTTATAGCAGAATTTGATAGAACTCTCATAAATCTATTTTTCTTTATTCACATTAAAAACAATTTAAAATGAAAAACATTTTGAATGTTTTCTGAAAGTGTGTTTACACTAACTTGTTTGATGACATGTATGGTACATTGTTTGATTTACAAGCCAATTTTTAAATATTTAAAAATATCAAATATGACTTTTTAAAAATATTATTCATTTATAAAATTAAATTAAAAAGAAATCAAGACCAACTTATAGAGTTTTAGTATAAAATAAAGATTTTATACTAAGTGAAAGCGAACATTTTCAAAAACACTCTCCAAATTAAACAAAATAAAATGTCAAATGATTAACTGATTAATACACATTGTAATTATAAGTAAATTGTTAATAAAGCATAGCTTATCAATAGCTTTCTAGTATGTAATTATAGATAACCAAGGTTAATCATTTTATACCCTTAGAATATATTTTTAAATATGTTTTTTTAATATCAAAAATTCATTTGGCTACAATTTTAAAAAATATTGTAATGGTCAAATATGTTCATTCATGGAACAAAATCTAGAACTTTGGTAAATCATCCCAAGGCTGACCAGTTTACAGTGGTGGATGCCACGACTCTGGCCTAACCCTAGTTCCTTTACCATTGTTCAGAGATTTACCACCTTGCAGATGACACAGTTGAGGCCCCAGCAGTATTTTCCTTCTTCATGTGCCAGTAGTAGCACATCAGTTGAGCAAAATATTGGGAGAAAGTTGGCATTCTATCTAGTATAGCTATATAGGTATCATGTGGCTAGTATATGATAATTGAACAATGAAATGATTTTCAACAACCAATAATAAAATAATTACTAAATGATAAATAATTATGAGTCAGTGAGCAAGACTAAGACATGAAGCAAGGTTAAGTTTAAAATTAATTTAATGAAGTTAAAATATTAAAACATTTAAAAACAATATTACAATAGCTAGGTGTCTGATCTCACATGCAGGTGATTATGGGAAATTTACATTAATTTGGGTTCACACACAAGTGATGGGTTTAGATATATAATTTCTTATGGCTGAGGTATGCATGACTTGGTTTACATATATAGGAGATAGATAAAATTACTCACAGGTGATTATAAATTTCTAGTTACAAATATTTGAGTTTTTAAGGTTTATGCACTTCCAGTTTATACATAGCATTTTAATCACTCGCAGTCACAGTTGATCGTAGGTTTTAGGTTACAACTAATATTATATATATATATATATATATATATATATATATATATATATATATAAATCTATCACTTACAGGTGATAAAATTATAATACATTTGAATTTACATTTTCATGAGCTTTAATATTATTTTATAACTAAAAAAAATTGCTCATGATTATCTATGCCTAGTTTATGCTATAATAGGATCTAGATTTGCTTTATAGTTAGTGGCAGTGATTATACATTTTTATAAAGAACATATTTTGCCAAGCAGGAATAATTAATATATTCTCTACATAGCTAATATACATTTTAAATTGAATTCAAATTCAGATCAAAGCTGAAAATAACAAATATAATGACGGGATGAACTGATTGTTGACAGCTAGACTTCAGATATTATGGTGTATGGAAAACATACAATTCTGAGTCTTTTGCATCTCGTATATGTGCCTTATTCACAGGAATTTTTACTAAGTAACAGTTTCCTTTGACCAAACTTATTGCTGTGAAATATGAGGCCTTTAGTCAGGATGATCGAGCAATTTATTTAAGTGGGAGTCTTATGCTCCATGGGAGTCTCCTGCTCCATTTCTAGGGATGAAGAATGGGAGATGCATACCAGTCCCATCTGAAGAAAAAAATTGCCTGAACTAAGAGCAATGGTGAAGCGTGATCACATACAACCATTAAAGAAAACTGCAACAAGTGAGTACACCATGGCATTTCTTAAGGACACATATGCACCACTGACAACATTATTGTGTCATAAAATTAAGACACTAAATAATAGTTTCCTACATGAAACTACCCTGTATCAGTTCATATGATAGTATTTATAATTATATTATTAAGGAAAGTTTATGAATCCAAGTTACAAATCTATCTATATAGGCTTTTATTTATCTAAGGAGAATTACAGCATATGGGGAAATTACAATATAGAACTATAGATTTATGCTGCATTTTATCACTTCAACTGAATATTGTTTAAATATTATATTTAAAAGCAAATCTATTTTAGAATAATTGTACACTTGTAATTATATCTTAATTAAGATATTTTATTCATTTCAAAACAGAGCTTTTAGTTTGTGCATTATTGCACATATTACATATATACGCAAAATGACATTTATATGCGTGAGAATCTATATTTAATTCTCACTAATGATTTAATTATGAATAAAACTCGGTTTTGAATACATATAGCATAAACAATATCACAATGGAAAATAATAAGATTTGGCATAGATTTATGTTAAGAAATGCAAAATTTAAAATACAATAAGATTTCACGTAAGTGAAATCTGAAATTGGCTTTGTTTAAAATTAAACTTATGTGACATTCGCTGAAATATGACTGATTCAGTTTTGATAATTTTAAGTTTATAAGATTAATGATGGCAAATATTATCATTAACTTAAGTTATATTAAAACATTTAAATTATAGATTTTAGCAAGTTAAAATAGCATTTAATTACTTAGAATAAGATTAATATGTAACTAAATCAATCATATATAATTTCTACAAGTAAACCAACAAATAAAGAAATCATATCAATAAATGAAAGATGTTATTTATGCAAATTATAATTCAGATAAAATCATAAAGCAGTTAAATCAGTATTTATCAAATATTAAATTATTAAATTAGTTATCAGATATTAATTAATTCAGTTTATAAATTATTTTAAATATGAAATCAGTTTATATCATTTTAAATCAGTTTAAATAGAAAACCAGTAATCCAGCAAGATTTTAGGATTAACTTAAAGTTATTAAATCATTTATAATTTAGGCAATATTTTAGGATTGGAATAAAACAAAATAAAACTTACATTTACGTAAGTTTAGTTTACATTATTATTATGGCCATTGATTTAGATTAATCTAGCATTTTAGAGTTGAGTTTAGTTAAACGCTTTAGAACTGAAGGAGTATTTACCATTTCTTTTCTTTTCTATACTGGCAAGTTATTTCTTCATTGATTTAGATTAATCTAGCATTTTAGAGTTGAGTTTAGTTAAAAGCTTTAGAACTGAAGGAGTATTTACCATTTCTTTTCTCTTCTATACTGGCAAGTTATTTCTTCATTGGAACTTCTTTAGGTGGTATGGTTGTTAATTCATTTTTCCCCACATTAGGTAGCTTCTCATCAGAGGCAGAAGGCAAGATTTTAGACCTTTACCCTGACATGATCATCATTAATACCTTTCAAGTACTTTTTTAAATTATCATGGCATGCCGAGTTTCCAAGTCCCTTAAAGATGGCTGCTACCAATTATATACCAGTATACCCTCCTTTCCTTCATTATATTATTTTTAGATTTGTTTTCTTAACTTACTCGCTTATTGCCAGTAATTGTGGAAGCCTGCTGTGATTAACTTTTAATTAGGTCAATTTAACCTCCATGACACATGGTAACTTATGCAATCTTTTTAATTTAAATCTAATTTTAATTCTAAATATAAATTGGGTCAATTTTCAGTGACCATGATTAACTTTTCTGGCGTCACTTTGACTAGCAAAACAAATCTAAACTTTGGAAAACATTTTGTTATATATGTAACTTGACCATTTAATTTAGTGATATATGCGGAAATATATAATTTCAAATATTACTAATTTAATAAATATTTTAAAATAAAGAAATCTTTAATGTTTTAAATGCTATTAACATCATTCTTCTAGCATATATGTAGTCTTAAGTTACATATACAACCTGTTTTTCATTTAATTATTATTAGAAATATATATGTGCATATTTTTAGAGATTTACAGATATAAATGCAATTTTCTCTCTATATGTAGATATATATGCACACATACATAGTTAAAGTATTTAGGTTTAAATTTAGCCAGGTTTTTATGATACTATTAGCATAATATATGAGAATCTGGTGGTAGTTATATATATAAAAGAAAACTACTATAGAATATAGTAGGTGAAACAGTTGGGTTGAAAAGCTGACTGTTTCAATATTATTAATATTTTTTTACAAATATATTTTAAATATTGTAATTTGATCATATATGTATTTAAATATTTCAAAGCTTCTCTTATTGCATTATTTTTATTAAATATTATTATAACAAATGATAATTACATTTATATATTATGTAGTTATTGTATATTTATGTAATAAATAATTATAATACAATTGTTTTCTTAGTTCTGAAAAACATTGTTAATCAAACAAATTTATCATTCGTAAATTATTATGAAAAGTTCATAATGACAGATGCACTTTTGTAAAGACATCAAAATAGTAACAAAATCAAGTCATACATTACATCTTAAGCTAATAAACTTTTGCTATAAATGTAATATAATAAGCATGCTAATAGGTCTAAACAAGCTTTCCTGATAAATCTGGAAAAAAATATTTAAAATCTCTATGTAGAATTATTTCTATCCCCAAACTGTTTTCAAGCTGATGGCTTTCCTAAGTGAGGTGTTAGAATATTCAGACACTAGATCTAAAATACCAATTTAAGTGCAGCATTTAGCTAATACTTAACTATTAAGTATTAAAATGCTTTTTGATATAAATTAAAAAAGTTTCTGACAAAATTGATAATATTAGTTTACATTGCATATAAAAAAAATTACAAAGCAAATCCACATTTTGAAGATAAAATTCTTTCAGAACATTTTGGAATTTATGAAAACCTCTTCTGGGTCTATTCTCTGTGATTCAATGAAAAAACCAATTAGGATTAATGCTAGAAAAAAAAAAGTTATTTCATCAGCCATTTATTCACATATTAAATTAACAAAACAATATATCAACTGTTATAAACATCCATCACAAAATTTAAACAATGTAGCAAAGAGATTAGAAAATTTATATAAAATTTTTAAAGTTATAATAACATGAATGAAATATATAATTTAATTAAAATAAAATCAATCTAAATAAAGTTATTTAAGGAAAAGCATTACTTAATATTCATCAATCAAAGATTTTAGAAAAAGAGAAAAATATTTAAAAATAAAGCATTTAATTCTCTAACAGGATGATATTTTCTATTGATATCCCTACTGTTCAACATTTCAATATTAAATCTCAATTTTAAAATAGAACTCAATAAATGTGATTTAATTTGTTAAAAATATAAGTTTACAAAAATCATATGTAAATTTTAAAACTCTTGAAAAAACAAAAATAAACAGAGTAAGTAATGAGAACATCTTATTTAGGTAATGAGTATGCACATAAATGATTAATTACAACTTTAAATTGTCTTAAAACATTTCTAATTATAAGAGCTTCACATTAACTCACTGTAAAGTAAAAGATTTTGCATACGTTAGCTTATATAGAAATTGTGGACTTAATCAGTGAAGTAGTTAATAGCTTAACACTCTCAAATCAAAATGCTTCAGATTTGCCTATATAATTAAAAAGTAGCTCTTGACTTTAAAGTAAGTAATCTTGTGTTAAGATTTCTAGAGATCCGTACTGTCAAATCTAGGTACATAGTTTTATGGTTGTAGCCTATATATATATAATTGAAATAATATTTTTAACGGTTTACAAACAATTACAAATAATCTTTAAATCCGCAGAAGTACTTTCGGTTACTTTCTAATTATTTGTAATTGTTTGTAAACCGTTAAAAATATTATTTCAATTATAATTACAATATTGTTTTTAATTAACGGATATTTTATTTATTTTACATATATATATATTACTTAAGTAATGAACATGCACTTAACAAATTATTAATTACAACTTTAAAAAAACTGTTTTATTATTCAGTCATAATCAGGAATGTAGCTGCATGAGAAAAATTAACAAAATATTTGCTGACTGAAATATATTTTTAAAAGATACTAGCATGAGGCCTATAAAAATGTTAGCAATGAATTTCATGAGATATTATCATCATATTAACTGCAGTTTTTTTTATCATTATGCTAGAATATGTTCATTTTTGCATCCTGCATGGCAGATTTGCATTAGCGGCTATCTTTTATATTATTTGGTTTGCCCAAATTTATTTTTGATTATATTTATTTTTAAAAAAAAATATTTTAGAATTAAATGACCATAGATTCTAAATTCTCCATTCACATTTAGTACAAGGTAATAATACATCAGTGTGTCTAAACATTTGATAAATTGATTGTATATAAAGAATAAACATTTTATTTCTTATTAGAAAAAGATTTAAAAAACATTTTATATTAAAACGGATATTAAAAAAAATACTAAAAATTGATATATCGTCTTACTCCAATGACGCAAGAAAAGAAAATGATTGATTTTACTTTTCTTTATGAATAACAATTTAAATCTCAAATAAAATAATATTTTTATCTCATTAGTGGATCTTGCTGAAACAGCATTAAAATAACCTCACAGTGATTAAAACTGTAAGCTATTATAAAAAAAAATAGATCAGTTAATTATCAAGTAAACAAGTCACATTAGTTGGACTTTCAACTAAATCATTCCTTATAAAATTATAACATGAATTATCTAAATTAAAAGATTTTAACTAATCACAAATTAAAGCAAAAGAATTGGTTACTCAGGCTGAAGATCATTGAGTAGAATTATTTCTCTATGGCTTACATATTAGATAGGCAAAAGAAAAGCAAAACAATATCGGGTTAATAAACATATAAATGCAAATGAAAGAAAAAACACAGGTAGGGTCATACGAGCTGGTTCACAGACACTTGCATGCCTATTCCAACAATGAAAAAGATATTCGGTACATCTGTGATGTTGTGAACAAATACCGAAAGGAAATAGGAATTACGGAATTCCCTCATGTCTGCCTATATGGATATCATGCTGACTAACCAATTCTACCTCAACCACACTCTCTGTCCCACAGACATATGCATAACTGCGAGTCAACTCTGAACACAAATCAGTGACTACTTTAGGTCCATCCAAACAACTCCGAGCATTCTTTATCAACCTGAGATATTATAATCACCAAACATGAACTAATTATAATTAAATAGCCTTAAATGATCTAATACTGCATAGAGATCAACCTGCGCAAGCAACCATTTTACATAAACATTTAACTAATAAAAACCATACATATAGAATAAGAAAAATTATTTCTCGAATAAATTCCCCCTTCCCACTTTCCTAACTTTTAAAAAAAAGGCATGATAATTAACTGATGCTTTCTAGCATTGCTGTTACTAGGTCAAAATATATAGAATTTTTATTTTGTTTCATTTTAAAGAAATCTAAAATTATAGAATCCCATCCTAAGAAATCTATAACAAAAGTATTTAAAAGATTACAGTAAGTATATTTTGATATACATATATTCGACATAACTTTACTTGCGAAAAAAAAAATAGATCAATTTATTTTTATTTTAAAATTAATTCATTCTTTGCTAAAAAAAACTCCCTTACCCCTTGTTAACATAATTTGCTCTTTTAGCAAATTACCTTCTTTATTTCTAAAATAACTTTATTAAAACAAACAATATGTTTAAAAATGGTACTATAGGCATAATTAATAATTACCTGATAACATCATGGAAAAAAGGACAAAACTTAATAAATTAATACATGATATTTTGATCATCAAGGGCTTTATCTAGAAAGCTGAAAAAGTTTCCAAGTTTCCTCATATAAAAATTTTGTAGATAAGATTCTGTCTCTGTCTTTAAGTTTTTTAAAAGTTTGTAGAAAATAAGAATCAATATCTGGAAAAGGCTGAGTAAATTGTTTCCTACATCTGGCCAACCATACAAAGAATGTCAGGAAAATTGACAGTCTGATGGTTGGGATTACCTTCTTTGAACCCCCGTGAGTGAAGTTTGTCAAAATAATGAAAAAAAATCAAAGCAAAAAATTTTATATTAAAATCAATATAAAAACAAATAAATATTTTCATATTCAATCAATATATTAAAATTATTGTGAGCTTGAGTTATAAAAAAAAAACATTATAGATAATTTAAGAAGAAAAAAAGTTAAAGTGTTGGTTAAAAATATTTCCAATAAACTTAATTACATACTTTTAAATTTAAAGAAATTACAATACTAGTGGTAATGAATTTAGGTTCTAAGATCTGGGTGACAGGATAGGAACTTTTTTGGCATTTACCTGGAGTTCCCTAAAATGAGTTCTGCAGGTGAACATTGATGGTAGGTGGCATTTCAAGGCATATTATAGCAGTAGCATAATAGGAGGCTTTGGGTCTCAGGAAGAAATGGGTGTGATTTTCCCTTCACTACTCACTCAACATTTCAACTTGTGTGATGTTCTGCAACTCTTTTTCTCTTCTTTTTCCTTTTTTTCTTTAAAAAAAAGATCACTATTTATACATGAGCATTGGTATTTGAACTATGTGCTGCCTGAGGTGATTTGTCTTCAGATCTTCTCTGACACAAAAGAAAATCATACTTTGTTTCCAATTTTAGAAAGTTTATACCTTGATAAGAATCGATAGAAATTGCAGTATAATTTTATGTTAATTTTTAATTGATCTAACAATGTAGAATCTCAATTAATTAATAGAATTTCTAAAGTAATGGATTTTGGTAATTTCTAAGTGCTTTAATTTAACATTTATTTTAAACTTCTTATCGATGTACAAATCTTTTAAAAAGGCCATCTTGGATTCTTTAAAAAAAAATACATATATATATATATATAAACATATTAAAAAAAATTCAAAACTCACATTTGAATTCTTTTTCTTTTCAATAAATGCATTAATTAGTGGGTTAGTATAATTAAACATGTGTAAGTACCATCCAAAATAAATTTTAGTAATTTATTCAGGATAGTTGTGTTGAAAATGTTATAAGAATAATAAAAACAAACAAACATTGAAAAAATACATTTCTCTATTTACATAGGTGGGTCTTAATTAAACCTTCTTAATAAGTGGTTAGGTGGGTCAGACAGTAAAACGGAAAATCTGAATCAGATTTACCATTTCAACATAAAGACTTGTGTATTTCATGGCATACAACAACATAGTAATGCATCTATATATATATATATATATATATATATATATGTGTGTGTGTGTGTGTGTAAAATAAATAAAATGTCCATTAATTAAAAACAAAATTGTAATTATAATTGAAATAATAAATTTAATGGTTTACAAACTATTACAAACAATCCTTAAATCCACAGAAGTACTTTCGGTTAATTTCTTAAACCTGCTTCAACTGCCATTAAATTCAAAAACAAAAGCAGAAGCAAACGTCATCAATTCAAATTCCACCAATCTCAAATTTTGTTAGCAGCTTGTCGATTTATTAAATGCATTTTATTCCTGTTTATAAAAATTGCCTCTTTAATTTTTCTTTTACTATGGTTTCTCTCTTCATGAAGAATTTTCACATTTTCAAAATCAAATTTAAATTTATATTTATATGTTTTTTCATGATCAAAGAAAACTGAAGGAAATTTTAAATCACCATTATTTTTACTTTTTACATGTTTATATAACAATTCATGCTCTTTCAATCTCTTCTTAGTACTGCAACTAGATTCACCATATATGATAGCATACAATCACAAAAAATTTGATATATGACAATACTTTTCTGCTTGACAGGTATGACATCCTTAGAATTATTGACCAATTTATTAATATTGTTTGGAACATTGAATGAAACATTAAACACATTCTTATATAAATCCTTAAAAAAATTTCACTTGTGGATTTGAAATAAATGGAATAGATATCCATTGTTTATTATTAATCTTCATTTCCTTTAAATTATTATAACTTTTTTTAAATTGACATAAAGTATTGCTTATGTTGGTTATAAAATGAAACAAATAAATAATACTTTATGTCAATTTAAAAAAAGTTATAATAATTTAAAGGAAATGAAGATTAATAGTAAACAATGGATATCTAATTCATTTATTTCAAATCCACAAGTGAAATATTTTAAGGATTTATATAAGAATGTGTTTAATGTTTCATTCTACATTCCAAACAATATTAATAAATTGGTCAATAAATCTAAGGATGTCATACCTGTCAAGCAGAAAAGTAATGTCAGATATCAAATTTTTTGTGATTGTATGCTATCATATATAGGTGAATATAGGTGCAATATTGAGAAGAGATTGAAGGAGCATGAATTGTTATATAAGTATGTAAAAAGTAAAAATAATGGTGATCTAATACCTCCTTCAGTTTTCTTTGATCGCAAAAAACATGTAAATATAAATTTAAATTTTATTTTGAAAATGTGAAAATTCTTCATGAAGAGAGAAACCATAGTAAAAGAGAAATTAAAGAGGCAATTTTTATAAACAGGAATAAAATGCATTTAATAAATCGACAAGCTGCTAACATTAAAATATGAGACTCATGAGAATTTGAATTGATGACATTTGCTTCCACTTTTTTTTTTAATTTAATGGCAGTCGAGGCAGGTTTAAGAAATTAACTGAAAGTACTTTTTCAGATTTAAGGATTGTTTGTAAATTATTATTTCAATTATAATATACATATATATATATATATGCATTACTATGTTGTTGTATGCCATGAAATACACAATATATATATATATATATATATTGTGTATTTCATATATATATATATAACTATATATATATATATATATATAAAGTTAAAAGAAAAAGTAAAAATAAACACAGACAAAAGTTTTTTGTGGATATTTTTTATATTATACTGGAATAACAGTTAAAAATTAAATAATTTTGAATTTTAAAAAATAATATACATTAAACTTTTAAAAAGGTGTAATTAATATTTTATTAATTCTGATTTTGAAATTAAAACTAGCATGTTTTTATCTTACAATACATATACTGGTAATTATAAAATTAAACTATCAATTTTGATTAGATTTTTTAAATTAAAGCTTGTATAATGTATTTTGATAAAAGTTCTACAAAGTTGATTTGAAAGGATTAAGTAAATTGAAAAGTCATTAACATTTTTTAATCAAGATAAAGATTACTCTGTTTTTTTAATTTCACTCTGACTATAAAAAGGTTGGAAAAAAACTAGAGGAGATTTACAGTTTTACAATAGTAAAGTTATTATGAAGATATAACTGAAGACAAGACAGTGTAAATCCAGCTGCTACTATTAGTTCATTATGGTAAATTTGGATTTACATGGAAACAATCACAGCTTATACGTGATTCATAGCCTGCATATATGTATGGAGTAGAGATTGAAGAGAGCTCACTGCAGGCCAAGATATTAGATTATACCTTTCCTGAAGGTAACATTAATCCAGTCTATCATTTTAGAAAGTACTAGATTACCAGGAGATTATCATGCTATATACACAGTTTTATAATCAGAAGCACAGACAAATGTATTGCACTGTGTATATAAAGTACTTACAGATATCAGCTGGTTTTAAAAGTAAACAATTTTTGACTAAATTATTCAACTAAGCTAGAATAATGAACACAGTAATAAATGACCATTTACAGTTTATTTATTAAATGTGAAAATCTTTAGTGAAAATGTTGATTGTTACAATCTCTAATTTAAAAGTAAATCAAGTAAATAATTTTTGTTTTATTTATAAGTATTAAAATAAAGGATTGGTTTATGAATGATATTATTTTAAATTATTTCTTGAAAATAACATTTGTAATTTTTAAATTGCAATTTTTTTTAAAGTAAATAACTTTATTCAACTAAAAGTAAGATGCATTTCCAGTATATTTTATTAAAAAAGAAAAACTCCAAAAATGTTTCTATATTGAACAAAAAAACATACTGGAGTATTTTAAATCTATTTGCAATTAATTAGGAGTAACCTGAAAAAAAAGAAAACATTTGATGGTCTGTCAAGGAGATATATATATATATATATATTGTAACTTTATAGTTGGACACACTCACTCAATAATTAATAACTATTCAATATTAAATAGGTATATTATATCAGTGATATGTTATTATGATTTCTAAATTACATTATAATTTAAGTAAATTTTATTTATAAATCTCCTAGAGAATTGGTTTGTTCAAGAGATATGTCAAGCTCTCTGCCAGATTGTGTATGAGACTTTTTATATGCAGTCTGACAGATGAACAAATTTTCAGTAATATCAAAATAATTTATTAGTGTCATTGTTAAATTAAAAGTATAGAAGTATTTAGTATTTTATTATTATTAAATAGTAGTCAAAAGAACTTAAAATTATAGTTATTCTAAATTCATCTTTATAATTAATTCTCAAACATGTTTCTATTGCAATTTAAAATAATTTTGAACAGCTTAATTAGTTATCACTTATGCTTATAGATGGAGTACTATTAATTGTATGTTAATGTATGCACCTACAATATTTCCACTAGTTTGTACAATGATGCTCTCTGATAAAAGTTTATAAATAGACTAACATAGAACTTTATGGGGAGAACAACTAGGAAAAATGGGAGAACCTTAGAACAAAATAGAAGAACTAAGTTAACAAAAAACTGGGAGACTGAAAATTATTACAAAGTAAAATTGTATTTTAAATGGAATTAAATTGTATTTTAACCAGCATCTAATGTAGTAGAAACTTCATTTGGCCTACATACATGAAATGCACTGCTTCTGTCAATTGATAATTGTAAAGAGGTCACAGTTAAAACTGCTAGACATATTGGAAGAAAAAGTACCAAAGTGGATTTCAAATTTAAAACTAAGAAGTTTGTAAGCATAAAATTTTAGACTTTATTTTATAACTATTTTAATTATTATATTTACTGTGCGCATTATAAAATTAATTAGGATTTATTTGGGATGGCATGAAGGAAAAAAAGAAAATTATTTCATACTTTTAGTTAGAACAAATTTAAAAATAAACAGAACTATAATATGGGATATTTAATGTCTTTTATTTCTGTTTTTGAATTTATAAGACACTTGCAACATGTATAAACTAATATGAAATGTTATATTAAAGTTAACTACAACTATGGTAGTTTTATTATCTATATTAATTTCATTATGTGGAGACAATAAAATTTAAAAAAAAAGATATATTTCAATTAAATAAAAGTATAGTAATAACTTATACCTACCTAATTAAATAATATAAATGAAGATATTAAGTTATAAAAGTTTGTAAAATATTTATTAAGACTTTTAATATAAAATATTTTCAACATTGCCTTAAAACTTGTTAGGGCAAAATAATTATAGTACCTTACAAGTTTCAGTTAACAAGTAAAATTGATATATTTATTAAACTGAGTTATAGAATTTCATTAAAAGTGAATCAAACATCAACTTAAATTTTGATATATTAATTATTATGTTAATCATATTGTTGATCAGATTTCTGATATGGTAATTATTAAATAGTGCCAGTAGTTAATAAATTATATGAAACCAATATAGGGTGATGAAGATAAGAATCAATGTTTATCTTCAACTTTTTCCTTAATTCCTGGAATAACAAAGTGTTGAAGTTAATGGATGAGAACTATAATTGTTCTTAAATCAAGCAATGCATTAAGATTATAATGTAAACTAATCAATCAATATGAAACATATTTCATGTTGGAAAGAACATTTATCAGTCACATAATGTTGCAGATTTTTTCTAGACGTTACAATCAAGATTTCATTTTCTTAGTTTTGCAAGAAGGAATGTGAAACAAGAAGTTTATATCATGAGCATTATTATCATAAATATTATATGTGTTTTGTTTTGTAATATTATATACATTGTTATTACAGGTATAAAGACCAACTTGTGTAAAAAAGAGTGATAAATATAAATTTGATCAAATATATATAAAAAAAGAGTAATTTTATTTATTGTAAATTTTGTCCTTTTTTAAAATATGAACACAAGTAAGAAACTATGACGGTTTATTCTTTTTTTTTTTTTTCTAGGATAAAAATCTACGATTGTTGAATAATAATAATAAATAGACAGTATATAATTTTAGTTAATTTAAGTGCATTATACATGATATTTGATATGTGTAATATTTAATTAATTAATAGCTAATAACAGCTATAACTATGAGTCATTTTCGAATTGATAATGATAGTTATAAATTTTATATGTTAAATAATAATATATCCCATTATGAATTGTATATTAAGCTAAATAAACTCAATGTGAGTAATAAATTTAAGTAGTAACAAATTAAAAGATAATAATTTAAAATATAAAATGCATAGTAAGTCCAATAAACTCATATGAGTAATAAGTTTGAGCAATAATAAATTAAAAGATAATTTATTAAAGAATTAAATAGATTCTAAGAGATCTTCCCTTAATCATAAAATGTAACTAAATCTTATTATATGTAAATTTCTGTCACAATTGTCCAAGATTGTGTATGTTTTTTTTTATTGTTATTAGTATATTCACAAAACTTGTAAATACTGTAAATAAATTTTGTTTGAAAATATATTTAGTTGTCTGTGGTCTTATTACTAATCACTATCCATACTGTTATTGCTATTGCTATCAACATATTTTTATTGTTGTCATAAAAATCATTATCAGTTAATTATTACTTCACTAAGCGTTATAAACTAATATATATATATATATCATCTGTGCAGACAGCGCATATATATATATGCGCTGTCTGCACAGATAATGAAGCTAATATGTATATATTTAAAAGCGAAATTTTAATTTACTAAAATATAAAAAAATTTCACTTCTAGCTTCATTATCTGTGCAGATAGCGCATATATATATATATATATTAACAGTTAATATAATAGATTTTGTTGTAAATTAGCATATCTAAATAAATTGTAAGCTCTTAGATTTAGAGTATATAAAGCTTTATGGCTTATTGATTAAAACATTGTTGATCTTGAGTATATGTATTATTTTAAATAATATTTTTAAAATGAAATATTTAGTTTTGGGATAATCTGTTTATCTAAATCATCAGATAAATCATCCACTGATCTTTATCATATTGCCCATGGTCATTAAATAAAATATAGTTTGTAGATTATTATAATCACTTTATTAAGAAATTATGAATACTTTATAAAATTTAAAGTTTATATTATTTTTAGTATTGGAGTTGTCAAATATTTTTTATTAATTCTATTTTGTTTTATGAGTTATCTTTCCTTGTTATATTTGAGTAGTGGCAAAATCTCTCTCACTGACCCAAATATATCTTTTAAAAAGTAATATTTACGTTATTTGAGCCCTGAGAAAAGTAATATTATTAATTAATAGTATCAATTTTGAGTTTATTGTAGATTTTCATTTCTGAAGTTATTTATTATACTTTGCATTGATCTCTTATATTTATTCTTTTGTTTAATTGATTTAGTAAAAAAATTCAGATGTAAGTTTTTTTTCTAGTTTAAAACGTATAACCTATTTTAATTTAGTTGTTAAGTATTTTCTTTTAGTCAAGCTTAGAACCATTGCTTTATTTCATTATTGTATTGCAGATGTTTGACACAATAGTAGTTTTACAATTCAAGATCTCATTCTTCATCATCAATGTCACTATCATGGCTCATCCACATTTTTCTTTCTTTTATTTATCATCCCTATTTCATCGTAAACATCATTGTAAGTAATTCATCCATCACTGATCTATTCTATCACCATCTTAATTATTTATCACTCTAACACACTTCCTTTTTCTTCTCTTCATTGTTAAGACATTCATTTTCACTGGTTAATTTTATTGGTTCATCATCATCCATTCAATCATTTACATCTTGATTCATTTATCATTCGAATCATAATCTGAATTCCATATTAATTTCATAGACCTGATCTTTAACTATTTATTGGTATTGCAAACTAAATTTATCCTATTATAATTTTGTTTACATTTTAAAGTTTATTTAATCAATGTTTAATATTGGAGGTTATTATCTTTCTGTACAATTTGTGACCTCTATTTAAATTTGCTCAAGTATACGCTAGCCAAACTCATTTCTAATATTGTTTTGTAATTATGACTTATAGACTATAGGAGATGAAGGGCTGATATAAGGTAGTATAAAGGTTAGCAATACCTTATGACCTCTATTGAGATTTACTTATGTTCATGCTAGCCAAATTAGTGTGTTCCCATATGTAATATTTTATTTAGTGCTAGCCGATTCAGTTTCTGATATATTTATTATTGTTACTTGTAGATGGTTAAAGTTGATGTAACATAATATAAAAGATAAGGTCGGTAGTGGGTGGTGCTTTGTGACCTTTTCTTTAGACTCATGTTCATGCTAGCCATGTGTTAAATTTTAGGATTTGCTCATGTTCACGTTGAGCCAAATCTGATTGGATATTTGTTATTTCTCTTTATGTTAAAATCGAGGTAGTATTGAGATAGTGATATTTTTATTTTAATATTATTCTCATGTAATTCCAACATTGATCATATATATATATATATATATATATATATATATATATATATATATATATATATATATATATATATATATATATATATATATATATATATATATATATATATATATATATATATATATTTGGCTGCAGAAAGGAGTTTGCTATTAACTGAAAAGAGACCCTTTGATTCCTCTTGGAGGCCTTAAAGGAACCGAGCAGGGCAAATTCCTAATGTCCACTCCATACATTCTTGTCATTGCAGCTGTTATTACTATGTGATTATTCTTATAGTATACAAACATGGATGGGCTGCTCACCAACAAGCATTAGCCAGTGTGGTGAGTTTATTGGCTTTTTACTTCCAAGTTTAAGAATATTTTTTCAATATATACAATCATGACAGACAAAAATAAATCATGGCCCTTATTCCCAAAAGGCTGTAAAGTCATCAACCAAGGTAGTGGTTGGAGGCCAAATGTGGAGGGTGCTAAGAATCCCCTGCCATTTGATGACTTTTTATTTAGGTACTTACAACTGCAGATCACATTCAAGTGAAGGAAGATTGCAAGAGTTAGAAGAAAAATTGTCTTATATTAAATAGGACATTATTGGACTTTGTGAAGTTAGAAGATAAGGTGAAGAAACAATTGATTTAAAAAGTGGACATATATATACTCTACTATAAAGTCACAAATATTGGAAATCCAAGTGGAGTAGAATTCATTATAAATAAAAAATGGAAGGATAACATTGTGGAGATTGATGGTGTATCAGACAGAGTGGCAAGATTAGTTTTACAACTTAATAGCAGATACCAAATGCATATAATTTAGGTTTATGCCCCAACAAGTTCTCATAGTGATGACATTATTGAAGATTTTTATATGGATGTACAAAAGGCTTATGATCAGAGTAAACAACATTTTAAAATTGTTATGGGAGACTTTAATGGTAGAATTGGTAAACAAATGAAAGATAAAAATGCTGTAGGTAATTATGGTTATGGTAATAAAAATGAGTGAGGGCATAGATTGTGGAGTTTGCAGAAAGAGAAAAACTTTATATTATAAATTCTTTTTTTGAAAAAAATGTTAAAAGGAAATGGACATGGAAGCATCCAAATGAAGGTACGGCAGAATTGGATTATATTTTGACTAACTGAAAATACATATTTCAAGATTGTAATGTTCTTAATAAATTTAACACAGAAAGTGATCATCAATTAGTAAGATGTAAGATACATGTTAATGCAAACCTAGAGAGACAAAAATTATTAAGAAAAACAATATTTATAGTTGATATTCCTAATCTTCAGAAACATTCTAATGAATTTAAATTAGAACTTACAAATCGGTTTCAAGTATTAGTAGATTTTGAACATGATTCAGATTTGAATGATATTAATAGGAAAATAAGCAATACACTTTTAAAAACTGCAACAAAAATAGCTGGTAGAAAAAAGCAGCAATTGACCAATAAAATTTTTACTGAGAATAGAGAATTTATGAAGAAAAGAAGGAATATGAGGATATACAACAATGATGCATTAAAAAGGATTGAATATCTCGAATTTTGTGAAATGGTGTGGAAAAGAGTTGAAAATGATATAAGAAATTATAATTGTGAATTAGCAAGGAAAGCTGTAGAAGAGAATAAAAGTCTAAAGAGTGTAAAACAACATTTTGGTATTGGTAGGAAATTTATATCTGCAATAAGAAAAAAATATGGCATTATTACTAAAAAGAGAGATAACATCATAAAATGTGTAGAAAACTTCTATCAAGAATTATATAGTAATAAAGAACAAGTGCCTCCTATACATATTATATCTTCTGAATTGCCCAGAATTTTGATTGAGGAAGTGACATGCAATTAAATTTATGAAGAAAGGGAAGGCTCCAAGTAATTGTGGAATTGTAATTAATATATTAAAAGAAGCAGGTGAAAAAATAGAATTTTTTTAGCAAAGTTATATACCAAATGTCTCAATGATAAAGATGTACCAGATGATTGGAAGAATGCAGTATTAATATTAATATTTAAAAAAGGTGATAAAGAAGATATTAGAAATTATAAACCTATCAGTCTTTTATCAGTTTTATACAAAATATTTACTAAGATAATTACAACTTGTCTACAGAAAACACTGGATTTCCACCAACCAAGAGAACAAGCTGGATTTAAAAGTGGTTTTAGTACAGTAGATTATATCCAGGTAATGAGAGAAACTATAGAAAGGACAAATAAATATGAGTTGCCATTATGCTTAGGATTTGTAGACTATGAAAAGGCATTTGATTCTATAAACATTTTTTCAGTGATTAAAGCATTGGATCATCAAGGTGTAGATCCAGAATATTGTCATATTTTGAAGAATATTTATAAAAATGCAACAGCAACAATTAGATTACATAATGACAGTAGGAAAATCAACATTGAAAAGGATGTAAGGCAGGGTGACTCCATATCTCCAAAACTTTTTACAGCAGTGCTGCAAGAAGTATTTTGTGGATTAAAATGGGAAACTAAAGGAGTGAAAGTAAATGGAGATTATTTAAGTCATTTAGATTTTGCAGATGATGTAGTTGTTTTTGCAAATAATGCTTTAGAGCTGCAGGAAATGTTGCAGGAGTTATCAGATGAAAGTAGGAAAGTAGGACGAAAGATAAATGTTAAAAAGACTAAAGTAATGTTTAATAGAGTTTCTCAAAATATGAAAATAAAGATTGATTATGATGAGTTAGAACAAGTTAACAGTTACAAATACCTTGGTAAGATTATTAATACAGATGGAAATATAATGGATGAAATTAATCATAGAATTAAACTTGGTTGGAGTGCTTTTGGTAGAAATAACTTGATACTAAAAGGAAATATGTCTATGTGTTTGAAAAGGAAGGCTTTTAATAAATGTGTTTTGTCAGTTCTTACTTATGGATCTGAGACTTGGACACTTAATAGAAGAGCAATTCAGAGACTTCAGACCACTGAAAGAAGTATGGAGAGATGCATGTTGGGAATAACAAGAAGTGATCAAAAATGCAATGTATGGGTAAGAGAACAAACATGTGTTACTGACCTCATTGAAAAAATTAAAAGACTGAAGTGGAGTTGGGCTGGACATATTGTTAGAAGATATGATAATAGATGGACAATTGAAATTTTAAACTGGATTCAAAAGATTGTAAAAGACCCAGAAAGAGACAACATGTGAGATGGGTGGATGAAATAAGAAAATGTGCAAGGGTGATGTGGAGAAGAGAAGCTAAATATAGAAAAAGATGGATTGAACTTGGAGAGACCTTCATCCTGCAGTGGATTGATAATGGTTGATGATATATATATATATATATATATATATTATATATATGGTATATTTATTTTTTTTATTTATATATATATATATATATATATATATATATATATATATATATATATATATTAAAGAAAACATTTATTTTTATAAAAAAAATGAATTAATTGTTTTAATTCATAATATCTATTTATATATATACATACATATATATGCATTTATGTATTATTAAAAAGTTGAATTTTTTTATGAGTCTATGTCAATTCAAACGTGTTGATTTTTAAATTATTATACAGCCCATCTGAGTGCTTATATATATATATATATATAGTTGGTCAAATATACCCGGATGTGCCAGTCCACACATACATTTGAATATACAGATCAACTTTAACAATCAGCTGGTTTGTCCATAACATATAATCAACTTACTTCAAATCTAAAAGTGCTAGTACACCTATCTTTCATATCCTAAAGTTGATAGTGCCAAATGCATCAGTCTGGTCTACCCATGTATATATGAGAAAGAAAGCAAGCTCACATCTGTCATGTAGGATACTAGAGATAACATGATGAAATACCTGACACATGATTACATCCATCTTTAATAGACTAGTCTAAGCATTATCCATCAAATCTACATGTAATTTAAATCAGTTCATCTAACATCTTACCATTCCTTTTCCAAAACTGTTGTCTCAGATATTCGAACTCAGAAAGAATTCACATTTGACTCTCTTAACAGGTATGTATCTATGCAAACTCTTAATCAACAACTAAAATAATACATCTTATCTATTATAAAGGAATAACCTTTATTTAATATTTTCTCACATGCTTATCAAGCAATAATGTGAATGTGTGCATGTGTAAAATATTGGTTATATGATGGAATGTAAATGCTGGATTGAACGTAAATTCTGGATCAACAAAACTATAGAGACCTTATCAATTAACAAAACATCATAATATTTATTTATAAAACAATAAAACATATTCAAACATAAAATAAATTCTCAATCAATGTAGAAAAGAAAAATTTCAAAAAAAAAAAATTTACAAATTCTCATAAATTATTTGTATATATCACTATGTACTTACAGTTTTTATGTCTATGATGAGTATCTATCATTTCTTTACTTAAACAATTTAAAACTAATCATCCTTACTTCCCATGATAGACACCCATAATATAGACATCTATATATCCAAGATAATAAAAAAAGTATTAATTAAAAGTAAGATTGCTAACTCAATAAAAATTTAAATGCAACCTCAGATATAGTATGCAATATCTAGTGTGGAAAAGTATAATAATAAAACAACACAGAATACGATAGAAAAGAAAATGATAAAGAATACTATTTTAAAAGTGTTAATCATTTACTCATTATTTCTTAAGAATACTATTAGTAACACATATATAATAAATAGTCATGTCATGTTGCAGCATTGTTTATTTCATTGACTTTAAAAAAAGAGAAAACTCTTACTGTTAAGTATTCTAGTGGAGCATTTAATTTTATATGCATAGTTGATAACCAAATCTCTTGATAAAAAAAATCACCTAGATTTTATTAAAAACAAAAAGAACATAGACTTTTTAACCTTCCCCCTCCCCTACTCTCTCGATATTTTCTTATGTTGGACTGTTCCCTATTGAATTAGAAATAGCACTTCCCCAAATATAAGATTGAGATAATAAATAAAAATAAAAATACAAATTTGTACAACAGAAAATAAAATAAAATATAATTTTACAATTTCTTATAAATCGATATGTTTAAGCATGATTATTTTTCAGAGTCTTTCTTCACAAACAGTTCTTATAATTTATGGTTTTTTTATTATTACAGATACCGAGAACTTCTGATTAATATTATATAACACATTGTGAATTTATTTAAGTTGGCAGTAGGTAGTTTTATGGTACTCTTAATGTAGATTTTCCTCTTGTGTGGATCCAACTTCTCAGGCACTTAAATTGTAGACAGTTAAATATTAATACTCATATGGCCATAGTGGATAAAAGAAAATGCTCCACCCAACAGCAATTAATTCTAGCCAATGTATCTCATATTTTAATTTATATATATATATATATATATAATGATATATATATATATAGCTTTATATAAATATATATGTGGTTTGCATTTAATAAGAATATATTTATAAAATACAGCTATATATATTGCTTGTAATATTGGCTATATAAACTTTAAATTAAATCAACTGTTCTGGTTTCTTTTTTTTTTAGTTTTTTTTAAACAAAAATCATAATACTTTTTTTAAAATTTAAATTGATAAATTATTTTGACTTATCTAACTCTTGAATTAGAATAAGAAAGTTCTCTTCAGTTCCTCTATTTTTTTTCAAATGACAAATTAACTAGAAAAACATTAATATTTGTTAAGATGCTGCTTTTAAAAATGTCCATTTTGCAGAAAAAATATTAAAATAATAGTTCTAATAAAACTTACTTTTTCAGATCAAACACAGAATAAGAAAAAAAAAGATTTTTAATTGTTTCCATTTTATACCAGCATTATTCCTATTGTTTAAAAACTAGTGTTTCAAGCATTGCATCTTTTAAAATATTTTTTTATATCGATTCATTATAAAAATAAAAAAAATTATAAAATAAATTTGCAACATTATTTTATTATTCTCTCTCTTATATTCAGATATTACCATACTTGATTTATTTTTTATTGCTATGATGATTTTTTTATTTAAGTCATTGTCTGTTTAACATAATACAATACAATTATCAACATATATATATATTAGTATGATTTCTTTTTTATCAAGGTTGATATTTTCTTAGTAATAAAATTTTATTACTAATATATATGTGTGTTTTTCACTGTAAATTACTCATCATTCCCAGTACTTAGTGTGTAGTTATTACCCTGATAAAAATATAAAAACATTTATACATTTTCTTAAAAGTGTTTTAGCAAAACTTATTTTTATTTAATCTTTAGATACTAATTACATAAAAAAACAATCTATCATTTCAGATGGGTAAGGTTTGTTGTGGGAGTGATTTTGAGCTACCTTCACAAATTATATATATATATGTGTGTGTGTGTGTGTGTGTGTGTGAATTTTATGTATACTTTTAACATGGAATTAATTGTAAAAAATATTTTTAACAAATTTATTATTTTGAAAAATTAAAATATTATGTGCTATAAATATCAGTGTGTACACACCTTTCCATGGGTACCCCCATACCCCCATATATATGTGAAAGCAGTCATTATTTACATATTAAAATGTGATGGTTTTTTTTATTTTATTATATGACAATTTCCATATGTTATAGCATGTCTGTGTGCTTATGTAGATGAATGTCATGTAGACCCATATGTTGAAATTAATCTTATTTTATAAATTATTAAAATAAATTATTAAATTTATTTATTAGTTTATCACAATTTTGTATATAATTTTTATATAGACACATCTGTATATTGATATATATGTTTTATGTAAACCTATTATGAGCTATTTGTAAATCACAATGTGATAGTTTATTGTAATAATCAAAATCAAGATGCTGAATTTATATTTATGGCAAAATCAGTAGATCTTAATTTCATTTTATTGTTTCTAATTAATAAATTTATATTTCATTGTTAATGTTATTCCAGTGAATTTAATTAATTTCTAGATTTAAAACATTATATGTTATAATTATATCTTTTGATCACAGTGAGCTTTTGCTCTCTGAACTGGATTCATGCACAAAGATGTTATATTAAAGAGATTTAAGTTTAATATTATGGAGATCCAGATGATGATAATCCTAGTTGGCATAAAAAAGATATCCTTCAAAATCCATGCACTAGGATTTTATTTTATTATTTTTTTTAGAAATTTACTTTGAAGTTACCCAGTATATTAATAGTATTAAGTGGCCAGAACATTAATGATGGTAAGAATGTTTTAATATCTCACCATTATTTAACTTATTGTTGTATTTTCATGGAATAACACCTAATTATTTGATAAAACTGAATAAATGTGGCTTAATTTGTTGAAAATACAAGTTTACAAAAATCATATGTGAACTTTGCAACTGTTGAAAAAACAATAATATTAGTTAAAATACAATGATCTTGAATATTTAGTTACTACTACTCTATAATTGCACCAAGTCATGAAGACAATATTTTGCTGATATGTTGATTTAAATAATACTAAAAAACTCAGAAGTTTATAAAATATAATAAAAAATCTTTTTAATATTACACTTTGTAAAATGTTCTGTTTTTCATAGCTTTTATTTTTTACTATTAAAAAATATTTTCCAATATTACTACTTCTTGCAAAAATATGTCAAATTTCATTAAAAAAAACTGATATATCAATTCATATAACCCATCAATGAAACTGAAGCTCTTGCTGTGTAGTGGTAATCCAACTACCTGTTATATTATGATCTGACTCTAAATTCTACCTTAAAAAATTAAGGTTTTCTTCAGTTGTAATAAATTAACTTAGAACATCACTATCAATAGAAAATTTTGATTTTTATAGGATATTTTAAAGAGTGATCACCATAAATTCTTAAAATCTATTTCATATATTCTTGTTGTACAATTGCATTATTATATAATTGTTCATATGGTAAAAGAGTAAAGGTAGTTTTTTTATCAGTATGCTTACTAGCTTTAATCTCTGAATTTAAAATACAATAGTTTTACTGTTTAAATGCCTAATTTTTTTAATAAAAACTATTATAAAATAACTCTCACTTTTTAAATACTAGATAAAGTCTTTGTGAAAAGGTAGAATGAAGCATCTATCTTTTTGACCTAAATGTTTATGTGAGAGTATTCATTTATTTAGTTAAATCTACAAAGCAATGTGTATTAGCTTATTGGATTATTAATATTATAGTTTAGTGATATATGAAATAAATGTATTATTCAAAAAATTAGTGTGGGAAGATATATGGGAATGCATCAAAAGCATCCGTTTTCTATCACTTATACAAGAGAGAGGACTTTACAGTATTTGAGAGTTGATGCATTATACATAGACATTACTTAAATTTTGTTTGTTTTTAATTGAAACCAGTAGCTTGGTAACTATGTAGAATTCATTTAGTATTGCAAATATGAATTAAAAAATTATGTCATTTGCATCACTTTAAAACATACTTATCAGTTACCCTCTTACACAAACTTGATTGGTTACTTTTACCAGCCTTCAAGACCATTAGAAAGATAATTAACTTCATCAGATGCCATAATAATACAATGATGTCTTCTGTTCTAATAAAGTAATTGTAATTGGAAAGAAAATGATGATTAAAATAGTAAACATTAGCATTGTATTTGAAAATATATATGATATGTGTCTTATGATATGAGATTTGATGTACATTTGGATAACATTATTGTTGATGCATTAAGAGTCTGGAGTCCAAGTAATTATGCTGTTCTGGCCAATCTTAACATTAGTACACTCCAGCACAAATTAACATCCTGAGGGATTATCTCTGATGCTTTTATTTAAAATAAATGTATCTATGTCAATACATTACTGATGTATGTCATAATTATGAGGATTGCACATAATGTCTCTAAACACAAATGAAAAATAAAAGAAAACCTGTTTTTTTATATGTATATATTAAAAATTATTTTTCCTTTGAGCATAAATAACTTTCTTGTGTTCATATATTTTTAGAAACATATATTATATATGCACAATAATATACAAATTTTTTGTGATTGTATGCTATCATATATAGATGAATGTAGGTGCAGTATTGAGAAGAGATTGAGGGAGCAGGATTCAAAGTGGGGAAAACAAACTGACCATGTAATGGAAGTGCTATATATACTGTTCACCTGGTACAGGGCAATCATTATTCTCTTATTCTTTCTCTGCTTGTTCTTGTTCGTTTTCCTAGAGAGAAATTTCAAGAGATTATTTTGCTGCTTATTTTTATTCCTTTTTCCAGAGAGACTTCAAAATATTATGATTCTTATTATGCTTTTTAACCAGAGAGATTAAAAAGGCAAGCTAAGCTGTTTTAAAAGATATCTGGCATGATTATTGCAGGCCGACTAGTATTATATTTTAGTCTCTACCAATATTTCATGACCCCCAATTAAAGCTGAGATACTTACACAGAATACCGTAGCTATGGGGTATAGACCTAAAATTAAATGGTGAGAGCCTAGAGTCGAGTCTTCATGGAATCATTTCCAAGAAATAGCAGTGTTCGTCTGATTGTCACAGTATTAATAATCACCAAATGAACACCCTTACTACACCAACCAACAAGATGATTATGGGTTAGAATCCAGCTTCAGTACACCCATCCAGCTCCTTCCAAAGCCATTAAAATGTAACCATCCAGATCCAACAGATATTGTTGATGAAGATCGCCAAACCATTATAGTGAACCTAAGTCCTTGCCACCCTAATGAACAGAGGTATATAGCATATTCAGAGACCCAAAAGTGGGTAAAACTTGTTTTAGCCTTTTTTTTTTTTACTACTTATATATTTACATTACATTACATCTTTAAAAATATGCTAGAGATCTAATTTATATTTCAGTAGTGCATGTATGTAAATCATTTATCTGCTATGTGCAGGATTCCCGAAGTTAGTGATTTGTCCACATTTGTTTTAAAATGTACATAAACTGTAAGGCGATTATGTGCATCTTATCTTGTACAATAATTATGCTCAAATCATTTAAATGCATAACATTAAGTTAAGTCAATGCGCATAAAAAGGATGATATTATTTTATTTCTTGATATGTTTAAGTGTATGTTAATGCACTATTTTAAAATATTATTAAACTGTGGAATGAATGCAGAAATGAGCATAGATGTATGACTGAATATTTAATGATCTCATATTATTTTATTATCATTATTATTGCCTAACATCTATCTGTGGGTATAGAACTCAGACCACTTCCCCCAAACATTTGTTATGAATTAATTAAGGGAAACGGATTAAATCATTTATTTTCTTTTATTTATGTAATTGGTGATGGGATAATGGGATTTAAAACATATTAATTGATATGTGTAATAAATATTTTATAACCTATTTAGTGGTATGAGTTATATTTATTTTATTTCATTTCTGAAAATATGACCCAAGTAAAATATATTTCTGTGAGTGGCTTTTTAAAATTCTTTTATATCACCTGAGATAAGAGGGCTAAGTCTAGCAAATAGGATACAACTTTATCAGGCTTTAGAGAGTTGTTATATGTTATGTAATGGGTTGGGGATTGTATATCCTACCAGTCAGGGATTTTTTCTGTCTAGGAGTGGTGTGCAAAAACATGTATTATTCACACTCTTTCAAAGATATGCAGCCATTAACCTTTTGATGTTCATTGGCATGGTAATGAAATAGCCATGTTCAAGATCTTGCTTAATTTATAATCTGTTAATATAAATAAGATTATTTCGTGTATATTTTATTAAAATTAGTATTTATATCTCACCCTAAAAGTTACTATCATCTCATGCCTGATATGTATGCTAAAAGTTAGAATGGGGTTGAGGTTTGCCCAGTACAGTATATTCATTTACTGCAGGAGAAAATTTAATTTCTAACAAACCTTGTTTTATTACAAGGATAAGAATGTATACATCTATAAAATTTTATATAAATAAAGTCTATCTCATGGTTACTTAAAAAAAAGTTGATGTCTATTTTCCAGATAAACAAAATGTAAATCTATGACTTAACAATGACTGAATCATTTTTAGAACTCACAATCTAAAAATTATTTTATTTTACCAAAATGTTCAAAGGACGTCTATCTGACTTCAACTAAATATATGCATGTATCCAATATGGAATATTATCAACTAATATCAATAAAGAAAGCAAGTAATAATGCTAATATACAAAAATAAGGGATTATTTATAAAGGAAAAAAAGCCTCTTAATATTATTTACCTCATTGCAACATCATGACATTACTTATTGGATTATTTTGTGCTTATCATCCAGATTTATCAGTTTCATTGCATATTCCTGTATTCAAAGATTATCACATAACCTGAGGAACAAAGCATAGTTATGTCCTTAAGGAATTAAAAAAATAAAATTGCACAGATATTTTAATAAGAAAATTAAACCATATTCAACACACATCATGAATATACCATATGTAATAACTAGATAAATGGAATCCTATCACCAAAGTTCTCCAGATATATGACTACACCATCTATTAATGAAGCATTTAATAATGTCTTCATATTATAGTGTTTTACTTTTATTGAATATTTATTAAATATGAAATATATATGAAATATGTACATATTGAGTAACTCACACTTATAAATTATTAAGTTCTACTCTGAAATTTGATGATGTTGACTTATAGTTTTGTCTTATAAAAATGGATGATAAAAACATAAACATAACTAAGGGAAGATAATTATAATCATTCCAAATTATATCAATGTAAGCATATACAAATAAGTTATTTAGATATTTCTATATATTTATTAAATTAATAAAATCATAATAAGTTAAAGTTCTCATTTTATATCTCACTATTAAGATTTAATTATAAACACATACATTTTTTCTTAGTTATAAATATGTCTTCTATTTCACACCACTGCAGGTCTAAACACTCAATGTGAATATTTCATAAGAAACTTTATTTATTCATCATATTCTTAATATTATTTTCAGATTGTTTCTCAGTTGTAAAAAAACTATTATTATTAACATTATGTACTATTGATCCTGGCTATTAAATACTCTATTAATCAATACAATCAATATAAATAACATCCAAGAAATACAAGTTGTTTAGTATCTAAACTGTTATCTTATATTTATATTACATTTTAGGAACTAGCATTTATTACTAATCAATTTATCATAATATTGTATTGATACAAGTGGGGAAATTTAGCTAAAATATATAGGGTCTCTTTTATCTTGCTTAAATTAATGTCATTTTATATGAAATTTAATGCAACCCATCTAATTCACCCCATTTATACCTGTAGAATACATAGTGCTAACATTAATGTTTGAGAGTATAATGATCTAAAGTAAATGTCTATTTACTTAAAACTGGAATTCAAAAATAAAACAAGTTAGGTTTGAATATTTTCAAGTTCCAAACAAGCTGACCCAGACAGAACAGAATACCAAAAAAAAAAAAATCTAGATACTTTTAAGTGAAGGTAAAATAAAAAGAAAAACTATTAAAATCTTCACCATTCGTTTACTTCTTTTTCCGGAGGCTGTTAAAATAGCTTTTACTCTGCACTATACGACTTTTACGATTGTTTTATTTTTTAATATAACTGCAAATAATTTTTATTAAACTATAAATAATTAATACTCTTTGTCATTTTGAATTTCTCCAACATTAACATTTAATTACTATCATTTTTTGAAGGTATGTTATGCATACATTTACTTTTCTATTCAAAGGCACACAAGATACTACAATTAAATAATAATTGATTTATGTGATGGAAAAATATTCTACAATGACAGCAAAAACATTAATATTTACTGTTGTATAATTTTAAAATTATTAATCGAATCCATTTTTTTATAAAGTAATAATGCATTAATAAAAGGAATATATAAATATCTAAATTGCAAACTAATTAATAACAGGAATTTTATAATTTAATTTTTAATTCTCTAAATTGTATTTCAAAAGCTGGTGGCGTCAAAAGTTCTGTTTGAGTCTTTTATTTTCTGTTTGTATATAATAGAAAACGCATTCAATCTAATTTTCTCTTAACGATTTTTGACTTGTAATCCATTTAAGTTAAACTCTGAATTTGATAGACTCCAGAAGCAATTAAAAATATTGCTTGATATTTGTTTGAGTTTGTTTACACGAAAAAAAAAAGTAATATACATGTAATGGATTAACTTATACTATTATTATTGTAATTGACAAAAACTAAAACATTGATATCAACATTTATTGTAACTTTTATTGTAATATTTAATAATCAGGAATAACAATAATGTTTGTTTCGAAAACACTCACATGTATATAAAAAGAATCCTAATTGCCACTTAAGCTCATAATTATACATTAATCACAATTTGGAAACTACGATTAATTTTGTGTTAACGTGAGCCTCTCTCTTTAAACATTAATAATTGCACACTTTATTCAAACTGCGATACAGCCAGGATTTTTCGGAACAGTGTGAAACTCTGCCACTTAGATATATTATTGTCTCCCACATTATGAAAAGGAAATACATAACATAATCTTGATATTAATTTTCTATACTGCTTTGAAATTTATTTTTTGCTTAGAATAATTTTAACCTTATGAAATAATATATCAATCCATTTGCAATTTTTTAATTATTTATTTTTATTTAATATTCTATAAAAAGCGTCGCTTATACAAAAGCAATGGATATTAATTCTGAAAAAATAAAACAGGGAAACGAAAATATTTCTATACTCTAATCCAAATCTTTGTTTTTTATAATGGGGCTTTTAGCTCTTGTTTGTATTTTTAAAAAAATATCCAATAAATTATCACGTGAATATTGCTATTTCAGCTAAATGCTATCTAATTAATGTAAGCTTTAATAACTAATAAATACCAGATGATAATGCTTAATAAATCATATACCCAGACTAGTTTTTAACTTATGACTTTCATCAGTGAGAGAAGCTTTGTATCTTAGAATAGTTTACCAGAACCTTTAGTATCTAGTGTGTTCTTCTTATAAAAGCCATTATTTACTTCTCTGTTTTACTATCATGTTATTAGCTCAATTAAAAACCTATAAATGTTTTCAATCGCAGCCAATTTGCTTGTAGTAATATAGATCTAGAACCAGTTCAAGTCTTATCAATTATGATATTATTAGTCTTGATCATGGATAGAGATGTCTATAGTTGGCATAATATTACATAATAGCTGAAGTGACCAGATCTATTTGATTACATAGACAAGTTGACTCACATTGAAAACATTTATAGTTTTCCAATTTCAGCTGGAACTTTATAGTAAAATGGAGAAATAAATGATGACTTCTAGAAGAAAAGTGCATCAATTCTTAAAAGATTTAGGTACATTGTTCTAAGATTCAAATTTTTTCACTGATGAAAAGTATAAGCTAGAAATTAATCTGAGAATATTGGATAAGAGAACACTGAATAGGAGATTATTAAGCACTGATATCTGGTATTAATTAGATTCTAAAGCTTACATTAAATGGCAGAGTCATGGTGAAAAAAATATATCTGTAAGTTGTTAAAATATGATGTTATAATTTAAGCTTTGGATTGAAGTGAATAATAAAAATAAACTAAGAAGTTGTGCATAATATGTAAAAAAACAACAACCAACAACTAGTAGTTTAAATGCAAAAAAATTGCAATAAAAATGATATCTAAAACTAACTGTCTGCAGTTAATAGATAAAGATATAGAATAATTTAAACACAAGCATAAAGAGCATTTGAGAAAACTGAAATTATTTTTTTCAATATATTGGTTGATATATATGGAAAACAAATTAATAGTTTTTATTTTTGTGTCAAAACTCATTTTTTGTGAAATAACATAAAGAAGGGTTTAAAATATTTTCTGCATTGTTTATTTTCCAATCAGAATGGCTGACCAGCATATATTTTATTAATATTAGTGGGACACTATATTTTAACTCAGCTATTCAATAGATAGACTTATTTGTAAACTTTTTCCAGAAAGTTCAAATGAAAAAAATTTGAAATTTCCAATAAATACATTTAAATATATGAGTTATTTTAGGATGTACATTTACACATTTGCTGAAGAAAAGTTATGCTCTGTTTAACATAAATAAGATAGCAGTACTTCAATAATCTGTATTATGAAACAAATGTCAAATAAACTGAAATAAAAATTGATAATTAAGTAGATTGTCAATTAGATTAAATTAAGATAATTAAATTACTGATTATCTAATTATACAAATCTGTTCTTTTGCATTTGGAGATCAAATAGTTATCTCATAATAAAACTTTAAGCCAATATTGTGATTCTAAGAATAAAATAAAAACTTTATTTTCTTTAAACACAAAAATGAATATAATTTAAATTAAACAATAAAAATTGCATCAAATTGAATTTATTTTATTGATATTTTTGCTACTTTAATTCTCCAAAAAAAAACCAAAATGTATTTCTTTAAAGTCAAAAGCAATATTAATGCAGTAATTTTAAATTCTCATCTTTGAAAAAAATATTTACTTTAGTAATTGCTTACAGAGTTTTAAAAAGATTAAAAAAAACTTTTGACTTTAAACTAATTTAATCTCAGTAAAACTTTTCAAAAAATTTATTACAGAATACTAATTAAATTTGAAAAAAAATTGACAGAAAATATTTTCTAATGTCACAACAATTATAAAATTGGATTCAAAGTAAATTTTATCAAATTAAAAATAAAACTGATTAATAGGTCAATGTTTCTATTTTAAAAATGCAATATGAACAAAACAATTTATCTGATGTTTTTTTTTTTCATATGTCATAGCATCGGCTGGGAGGCGAACCCACAACAACCATCTGCAACCAACTGCTTGCTTGCAAGGCAACAGTGCTGACCTCTCAGATAACAATGCTTGACCAATTTATCTGATGTTTGGTTGAAAGCTTATAAAAAAATACCTAGAAGGATCTCAGTGAGCAAAAACATTTTTAGGTTATTTTCAAGTTTGTTTTTATTAATAAACTACTAATTTCATTTAAATATGCAATAAGAACAAAACAATTTATCTGATGTTTGGTTGAAATCTTATAAAGAAATACCTAGAAGGATCTGAGTGAGCAAAAACGTTTTTATGTTATTTTCAAGTTTGTTTTTATTAGTAAATTACTAATTTCATCCTCATCACATTGCAACCAATCACCAGCAAAAAAACTCGGACCATCCTCTCTCACTATGCATGCATTTCACAAATGGAGTGAGGAATGTAGAGATTTCAAATAGCAAAATCTTTATCATATTGACAGCATGATATTTTTCCTAATTGCACTACTCTCATGAAAGTTAGAGACTCATTTTGTTTTTTACTTTTGACACTTTATGAAGGGATAAATAATCTTTGCACTGCATAGATATTTTGAAGCTTATATATTTTTATTAGTACACCCCAAATCTTAGCTCCAATATATCATAACCATCCATAAGTGCATGAACTTAAATCATCCTCTTATGTCCTTTAATATCACATTATTTATTTGTAAGCAACATTTTAAACTCCTATAGATATTAAAACTAAACATTTAAATAAAATATATGAGCAGTCTGAAAATTTATTAAAAAATGACCAAAAAATGCAGTTATATCTATTTAGTTAATTACTAGTATTTATATTATATAATAGACTTATTTTTCAATAAATGATTTGTTTGTATTTTCTTATTTTACTTATTTTTATTTATATAAAAATCAATAAAGTAAACTATTATGAATAGGATTTTACACATTGCTCTATTATAATCTAGAATTTTTTTTTTCATGTGTCATAGCATCGGCTGGGAAGCAAACCCGTTAACCCGAGACAACTGCTTGTAAGGAAGCTGTGCTGACTTCTCGACCACCAACTACTTATTTTTGAAAAAAATGTCAATTTAAACAAGTGATGGCAATAAATCATTTTTTGTTAATTTTCAAAAGTGATTAAGACTATATACTGTCTGCATTTTTTTAAAAACTCAAAGATTATATTATAAGAAAGATTTTCAGATTATATGATGAAAATAAAAGTATTTTGGGTCATACTGCATATTAGATTTGTTTAAATTTCCTACATTTCAACAAAATCATTTTTATCTCAAGACTAAGTTGTAATGAAAACAGTTGTGTCTCAAATAATAATGAGATTGTGATTGAATGTGAATCAAAAAAATGTTCATTTACATATATATATATATATATATATATATATGTAAATGAACATTTATATATATATATATATATATATATATATATATATATATAGTTTCCAACCAGTAACCACCTAAACATTCACAGTAAATATAGCAACCAATATTTGTAACTGCTGTCAAGGCAACCTTCACACCTTTTAATATATCCATTTATAATAGGTGGATTAATGGACATTTATCTAATATATATATATATATATATATATATATATATATATATATATATATATATATGAACATTTTTTAATTCATGTGTAATCATAATCTCATTATTATCTGAGGCTCAATTGTTCTTCATTACAGCTTTTTGATAAGGATGAATATGGTTTGATTGAAATGTTAGAAGTTTAAACAAAAGATACAACACAGTATGGCCTAAAAAGATTTTAATTTTTTATATATATTAAAATGATATACTTCATAGAAATAAATTTCATTGTATATAAATTAAGGAAATATAAGAAAAGAATTTTTATTTAATGTTATAAAAATGTGACATCATTGGATATGTTTAAAATATTTTGCTATTATCACAATACTTTGAATATAAGGTACCCCCAAATTTAAGATATAGTATGATTTTAAGCCCAAAAAATTGGGGAAAAATTTATTCCCCAAACTGAATATACTTAAATAGGAAACTAATATGAAAACAGTAAACTACTGATATTATTGCAAATATTCTTCAGACATATGATACTTCCACTTTCTACATCTTCACTTTTAGAAATTGAATTCTCATCTTCACTATTCCATCAAGTACATCATCTCCTGGCCATTTAAATTGCAGTCAAACATTATAATTTCTTCATCAATTTTCTTTTGAGCAAAGTAAATTTTTCTATTAAAATCTAAATCGTTATTCTAAAATAATTTATATTTTTAAAAAATTTTTCTGATAAAAATTTAAAATGTGTAAAAAAAAATATTCTAAAACATTCGTTTTCACTTTGAAATTCAAAATGAAAATATTGAAATTGTAAATATTGACAAAATAACATTAAAAGATTACAAAACATTCATTTTCAAAGAAGCTATCAGAACTGTCAAACTTTTGACCAGTGCTGTCTTGTGTAGAGAACAACAATCAACCAATCAGTGCTTTAGAAGGTAGGCTCTTATCTCATTGCTATATTGATTTGTTAATTGCAAAACTATTCTAAAAGTTATTCAATAAAGTTTTCTTGATAAAATCACAGTAAAATCAACAAAATAGCATTAAAAGCTTCTAAAACATCTGTTTTTATTTTAAAAATCAAAACAAAAATATCAAAATTGCTAATATTGGCAAAATAATATTAAAAGGTTCTAAAACATTAGTTTCCACTTTAAAAATTAAAATGAAAATACTGAAATGGTCAACATTGGAAAAATAATGTCAAAATATTTTAAAACATTTATTTCACTTTAAAAATCAAGACAATATTATCAGAATTGTCAAAATTTTGACAGGTGTTCTCTTGTGTAGAGAATAAAAACCAACCAATCAGTGCCTTAAAAGACAGATTCCTATCTCATTGATATATTGAGTTGTTAGTTAAAAAATATTCTAAAGGTTGTACAGTAAACTTTTCTCCATAAAATACAAATAAAATTGGTAAAATAATCTTAAAAATAGTGGTTTGAGGGAGAGTTAAAGCTGTTTATGAAATTAATCCAAAAAAATTTATCACAAAAGATTTAACATGCTATTCTGCACAGGAAATGACTGTAACACTGTGTACATGAAAATTTTCATTTCTAATTTAAAATGCACCATTTATTAGGAGTCCAAAATTTGACAAAAAAGCTTCTTATTTTTGAAGTAACATAGTATTAACAATAAAGAAAACATTGTGCATTCTTTATATAAATAAAAGTTCATTTTATTAAATTATAATTTAAAAAGAAATTCAATATTTTTTATAATTATACAAAATATTATTTCATATTGAAGTCTGTTGTTGAATTTAAAATATTAACAGTAAAGAACTGGTATCAATTTTATTAAATATTATCTAATAAACTGCAAAATGATTTCCTATTCTGTTGACTCTTTGCCAATAATAATTTCTAGTAATACTGATTGATCACATAAACAGATGAGATTGTTTTTTTTAAAAAAAACATTGAATTTTAAATTTCTAAAATGAAAATTTCTAAATAGATAGTTTTATCCCTGGAAGGAAACCCAAAACTCAAATAGAAAATCTATTCTTCTATATCTTCATCTATAATGAATAGTATTTTATAACCATCAACTGCTGCTAAAATTATATTTTTTTAGCTTTATACAAGCTTGCCAAAATAAAATCATCTGCTTCTATCAATTGCCAAGGGAAAACGGAATGTTATGGTAAATAAATCAATTTATAAATCATTTATGAAATATATATATTGTAACGATATATAAATATGTCGTTACATTAATTTAAAATAAAAACTTAAAAGTTCACAAATAAAAGTAAAAAAACGAACTAAAATTAAAATGTTTGTTAAACGTATATACATTCGCACAGATGCCAAACTTTAAAAATATTTTTTTTTTAAAAAAACAAATAAATAAGTATTTGAACGTACTTTTTTATAAAAAAAAAAAAGTATAAGATTTAAAAATAAAAACAGGTATTAATTAATTCTTGTAATCTGTAAATGGAAATGATTGTTTATAAATTGTTTCAAAAGCAAGCTAGCCATGGGCTCTTGTATAATTAAAATGATCTGATGAAAGATAGATAAGAAGAAAAGAGAAATTAGCTTGATCAATGAAAGCACTAAGCCTTGGCTCAGACCCTAACAAAAGTGATGGATTAGTGACATTTTGTTGACTGAATCTGTGTGGATAATATAAAAAGGGAAATACAGTTTTTTCTGACAGTTCCAGCGTTGTGTGTTTGAGAGTTTTAGGACGCACATACCACACTCTCTATTTAAAAAAGAAAAAGGAAAAGACTGTGATACCTTGAACCAGCTATTGCCATCTCCAGAACATTATCTTCCAATGGAGGCATCGCAGGAATTAAAAACAGGAACCTGGACTCTTCTACCATAAGCTATATGAAATGAACAATTATTAAAATCAATTAAGAACTTTCGTCAAGTTTTATAAATTGATAAACAAGCCAACTTAAATGTTAAAAACGGACTCTTATCTGACTTTTGTAAGTTTTTAAATCAAATTAATAATGTTTAATTTTATATGTTTTCTGATTGATAAAAATCATTTCCATTTTTTTTTTCTCTTATTGTATAAATTATTTGTTGTTTAAATTTTAAATGATGAAATTTAAGGTTGGGTATAGACGTTGCATAGATTCGTTAGCAGTTGATAATGTTGTGGTTTTCACATTCGATTAGAATATATGTCAACGATATCACTGCAAGCATCTTACGATGAATGCTAATGGGATTTGTATATTCCCTATGCAAGTGACGCTTATCGATGACTTTGTATTTTGATCGGTTGTGTTTAATTTGGGATGTTTTTGACCATGGAATCTGTGCAGCTGATCTATACTCAACATTTTAAAACAAATTTTATAAAATTCATTTGTGTGAACATATCTAAATGTTAAATTTAAGTCGGGCGTGAATGGCTATATAGTTTTGTAAAGTTATATTAAGGGAGGGTAATCTTAGGTTATTCGTTTCGTAGTTGAATTGGCTCAATGGATTGGATATATTTGTGTAATTAGTAGATGTAGTATGAGATCCGCTTCGGGCAGGATTGCATATATACGCCACACACCTTCTGTTTGCCTATGGATGGGTTTGTAAGTCGGCAGAAGACCGCAGTCCATTCCTATGGAGTTTTTTGTTTATTGTTCTACTTGCCAACAGATGTCACATTCCTGTTGGTGGAGAGACCATGTCTTCTCTAATCTACTTACTGATCAGATGTACTTTCCTGACAGTATAGTATTTTGTGTTGTCGTATCATGCTACATTGAATACATGAATGTATCAGATGGATTGGCGCCAGTTGATTGCAAAATTTGTTGCCTAAGGTTAAATCAGGGAAGAATATTTTCTTTTCAAATGCAGATCTATGTAGTCTATTCATACTTGACTATCTAAATAAAATATTAAACTCATTGAAACTTAGTTAAATGTAAAATTAAAAGTTAATATAAAAATCTAAAATGTTAAACTTATTCCTCAAAATTTAAATGTTATTTTATATGTGCGTAAATAAATATTTTTATGTGTTAATTTCTGGCAGTGGCTTTTATTTATTGATATTTAAGATATAAATTAAGATATAGATTTTTATCTCTGCGTCTCCGCTGAGCTAGTGACTTGGGCTAACGATCGGAATATTTAAATAAAGTGGAATCTTAACAGCGCGTATCTGCCTACTCTATAAATTTTCCTAGGCTCAAATGCCTAGATGGCGCCCTGGTAGTTGCAGATATTGTTTTTGCGGTTAGATTCGATCTTCACTTGCATTTCGATCGCTTTAATATATATATTAAAATAAACCTTCCGATATATTTTTCTTTAAAACTGTTAATTACTGTTAACTTACTATCAGTTCCAAACATGATATAAATTTGAATAACAATAGTTTTTTATTATTTATGAAAACATACTGATGTAATATTTTAATGCAAATGGTCAAATATGTAAGCTCTAGTATTTAATGAATATTGTTTAACATTTTAAGTTTATAATGGTGTTTAATTGCTAGTGAGTATTTATTTTGTATATGAGAGTTGGCCAATGCTGCATGAATTGACCGTTTGGATATTGTGTGATTTGATGTGTTTGATTTGATATTATTAATACCAGTTATAAATTTCCTATGGATTTGTATTTAAAATGACTTAGTTTTGTAATAAATAGTTTTATAATGTCATTATATCTTAATAAGAACAACCATAATGATGAATTACTATTGATATTATTTAAATATTTTATATATGAAGTCTTATGTTCAGTTGTTCTTTTAACACAATTACTTTAATTATTATTATAATAATGAGTTTATTTTAACTTTAACAGGCATTTCACTCATTGTTTCATCTTATAAGCCTTCAGTATATAAGCTGCTGGATTACTAATTACTAATATCAAGGATGGGTAGTTTTAGTGTTGAATTGCAAATCATATATATATATTTTGATTCTAATATTTTTTTAAATAATTTTTGTTTATTTCATTATTGCTCATTATTTGACTATTAATTTGAATTATAAAATATTGATATGCTAAATACACTATATGTGTTCAAATATAACTTATTCTGGATATACTTATCTCTTTATTTCAAGATTTGTTATTAGAATAATTTTTTTCATAATTTACAGTTTCTAGTTATATATAATATTGTAAAAGGGTGTTTGCTCTCCATGATCACTAGACTACTTAAAAGAGAAATTAATTTTTATGGTTGGTACATTTGTATGCATGTGGGACTTTGCTAGTAAACTTATCTTTTTTTTTTGGTATTTCCTTTCATTAGTTAACAATATTAAATAACAGTTTGGTATAGGAAAAAGATCTACATTTATTATTAGTGGTGACTTGTAGTGAAGTTTTATATCAAACTATTTTATCCATGCCAGAAAAAACATTTCACAAATTTATATAATAAGACAACTAACTTCTGAAAAAAATTAAAAACTAGACCATTCAGTTGCGCAAACCACTCACACATTTCTCATATAAATTTTGGGTCATTAATTTATTCATTTGGCATTTTGTAATTCTGTTTTCTAACTTATTCAACAGAAAATATTTTTATAAATATACATTTGCCTAACTTTAGTTTTTTATTATACTTTATCCTCATCAATATTTTTTCAATGACAATCAATGTAGCATTTTAGAAAGTATATTTAATATAGTCTGAAACAAAAACCTTATTTTACTTTATCATAAATTAGTTTTTTTTTGCTCTTTATTTACTTTACATATTTATTCCAAAAAATATATATCCTTTGTAATATTCTGTTAAACAACTGCAGCACATTCTGCAAGCTAAAAAAAAATATCTATAGATGTTATGATTTTGATGTCTAATTTTGAGAATCTTACTATTATTAAACAAAATATCCATTCTTCATTTGTATGTAACTCATTTGTCAGAATAAAATTACTTTTTTTTATATATCTTTAAAACTTTAATCTCACATTTTTGAAAGATATGAATAAAAACATCTAAAATATATAAATGATCTTCAAGTGCATACATTTCATGAATGTTTGGAAGATCTGAAGTTTTAAGTATATCTAAATAAAATATTGCACTTAGAAATTTGGATTCTCCCAGGTGTTTACATTTAGTTAAAAAGCAAATACATTAATCTTCAATCAAGATTTAAAGTTGATGTCTAAGTTAGGAATAATATTATAATATCTAGTTTAAGGAATGATTAGTAATAATTAATAAAATATTTATATGAAGTAGATGGTCCCAAAGATGTGAATGCAGAAAGATTGATATTTGTAAATAAAATTTGTAATAAAAACCCTATGTACATTTAATTTAGTCCAATTTAGTAATATTAAATTCCAATATTAAATCTAAATCTGCAACAGCTGTGTCATTTCATGTGAATATGTGAAAACAAAACATAAGAAATCTTTCATAGTGTGAGAAATAATAAAAGAATCATATGTAAAAGCCAGAAATTTATTATTTGATTCATTCAAGAATGAAAATAAAATTATTTTCATAATTAAATATCTACAACTTTCTCACAGAACTGTCACATATTCTACAAAAATTATAAATTATGGTTTAATTGACTAACTAAAGATATGATTAACTGCATTTTTAAATTTCCCAATACACTTGATATTCCTTAGCTTATTGTTTTTATAAGGATGGTTTTTAGGAATATGGATATAAAATAAAAACTATTAATATTATTTTCAAAATAAAACATATAGTAAAGATGTTTACTGCATTTTCAAAGAATATGTAGAGAAGAAAAAATCCATTTATAATGTTATTTTGATGATAACTGATTGGGGCAACATTGTAGACTGAAACAATCAGATGAGTTTAGTTATATATACCAAAGATGACAATTTTTTAAATGTACTTTTATGTCATTGCATTATTCCCTATTAGATCTTCTATTGCAAAATTCTAAATATGTCTTATTATGAACATCTGCATAAATATTATAAATTCTATTCTAAATAAAGGCCTCAAAGAAGAATATTTCACTGTTCAATTAGAAGAAAATAAATATGTACTTGAATTGTTATATTATACAGATGTTGGTTAAGTCAAGGAAATATTTTTGCAAAAATTCAAGCATTTACAAGAGGTAAAAGGTTTTTTAATGCTAAAAGATGAAGTATAATTGAACTTAATGATGATGATTCATTGGTGAATTTAGCTTTTATTGTTGGCATAACTTAGTCATTGAATTTACAATTGCAATGAAGAAACAAAACAATAGCTGAAATGATTGGATATTTATTTATCTAATTGATAAAAAATTAATTGAAAAATTTCAAAAATATTTCAATGAATTATCAAAACCTGAACAAATGATTGAAATTATAAATAATACATTTTTTTTATCTGTGAAGGAAAATATTTTTTTTTTCTTCTGAAAAATGACTTAATTTTAAAATATACAGTTTGAATTCTAAAATTCACTTTTGGAGTGTAGTGGTTAAAAAAAAGTATTTTTTTTTTAAAAAAAGTTGATTTAATTTAACATTGTCCTTTGGTTCTAATCTACCTATTCAAGTCTACATTTTGGACAATAAATATCCTCCCACCCCTATGTAAGATCATTTAAAATCCTGTTCAAAAATAGCAATTAGTAATTACATACTCAGATAGTCAACATTGTAGAACAGTATATAATGCAAATCTTTGACAACTTATTAAATTTTAATGATTCCACTTGGAATTTATATTTATAATGATTTTTGTTGTGTTTTGAATTTTTTGATAATAAATTAATGTTATTTGCAAAAGTTGATGTTATTATTATTGTTATTGTTATGTTTCAAAGCTAAACTTTATTGAGACTCAAAAAATGTTGCATAAATTACAGAGGAAAACATGAAGCCTTAGATACAAGTTGATACATGATAGTACACATACAATAAGAATTTACAATATTTCTTGTGATAGGAAAACAAAACATTACTTAGAGTAATTGAAAGAAGAATGATCATTGCATAATAAGATACATGTGTCAATTTAGGTTTTTATAGAATTTTTAAATGTGATCTTGGCTCAGTTGGTTAGAGCGTTACCTTAAATTTCAATAATCAAGAATCTAAGGACCCAGGTTCGAATCCCATGCTAGTACCATCACTGGTCAGGCCAGCAACACCTGAAGAAGAGGGGAGAAAAATACCTCTCGAAACATTGTGCATATACTAACCTGTTTGCTGTGATATTACTAACAGTTAGTGCATATACTAACCAGTTTGCTGTGATATTATTAACATTTGTTTGCTGTGATATTACTAACAGTTGGGTTCATATACTAACCTGTTTGCTGTGATATTACTAACAGTTGAATGCATTTGGAATATTTAACTAAAAATTAAACTTTTCTAAAGACATTCAACACACATATTAGATGATGGAAATAGTCCAATATAAAAATACAGCTAGAACACCATCATCACAAACCTTCAGAAAAACACTAAGCACATAATAGTATGATAAAAAAACATATGGGGTGTGGTGTTAGAGTTACATTAATATATGTACATAAATTGGGCCTATTTGGTGAAAAGGATTATAGTTTTTGTGACTCTCCTAGTGTTCCTGTGTTACATAAGTTGCATTTGTAAAACAAGAACTTTTAATTAAATTTTGATATATGACATTATATATGCAATGAGGATTTACAATTTTTCTTATGATATAAAAAGGTGATTTGCAGTAGCTGAAAGAATAATAATTACATAACAAAATAGATATTTCAAATTAGGTTTATCTAAATTTTACAAAAGCACTGTGAGATAAATGATAATTGTTAATATATTTAGGGAAGATGAGTGGAGTTAATGTTCCATTGGTATATGGCTGCACATAAATTGTGCTTATTAGTTGGTGAGTAATATAGGTGTCAAGGCTAAGTCTTATTGTTCATGTGCTAGGCATTTAAAGTTCATTTGAGGTAAGATGATGTAGTGATTAAAAACTTCTTTGGTTCAGTGGGTTGATGAGTTGGGGGTACTGTGTTACTCTCAAGTGGCACACTATTTATTGCATGATTCACCCTGGTGTGACATTGGAGTTATGAGTTCATGTGTGGTAGGCATCTGAGGTGATTGATGTTCCAGATAGTGGGGTGGAAGAGATATAGAGAACAGTTGAAATCTGTATCTGATATAATGATGGAGAATGAAAAATGTCTTAAATGATGAAAATATCTCCTGTGGCATGGTAATAATAAATTTTAACAAATTGTTCCCAGCATGTCAGCCATCCACACCACAGGAGGATTACAACATTGTATTTGTTTAAGTCTAGGTTTTAAATGTTGTTTGCATTGGTTGTTCTAAACTTCAAATTGGTTTATTCATTAATGGACTTAAAATATACTAACATGGAAATTGTTCTTGAGGGTGCTGGAATATGTTTTTTATAAAATAAAGCTGGCAATATGGTATAATAAGTTTTATGCCAACAACTTGGTCATGTGATTGTATGGCAGTCATTTTGATTGAATTTAACGATTTAAAAATGTCATTGTTTTAAAAACAAGCTTTTGTAAATTCAAAATTATCTTAGAAAATATGTATGACATAGTTAATTATTAATAATAGTTTTCATACATGTTAAATTTAGCTTAAATACTGCAGATTTGGAATAGTCTTTAGGAGCGTTTAAACTTGGAAATTTTTTCTTCTTGCCTGGAAATGCCAAAGTTTATTGTCGCTAATTAAATATTTTTTCTTGCATACTATCCATTACACACCCACAAAAAAAAAATTATGACTATAGTGTTATCTAATTATGTCTAATTCAGACTTTGTGATGACTTGAAATTTATATTTAAAAAAACTAATATTATGCAAATTCTTCGGATTTGAAACAGGCGCTCGTGGAATGAACATGGTGACAGGATTACGATTAACTGCGGAACATTATTATTATTACTAATATTATTATACTCTAATGTACAGGTAGTAAATTACTACAAAAATATATCTTCTTTTCGTTTAAAAGAATTTAACATTATACATTATACATTGTACATTTATTCAGATATATATAATCACTAAGCCAAGAGATTATTAATAGAATAAATTTGTTATAAACATCATTTTTATAAAAATATGAGAATTACAGACGAGAAGGATCAAAATAAAATATATTCAAAAGCTTTACTTTTCTCAGAATAGATAAAAAGTTTTATCCTTTACAAATGTTTTGAATATATTTATTTCATATATATAGATAGATGAAAACCTATAATAACTATGACAGTACAAATATTAATATAGATATAAATAATAGAATAAAAGAGGATTAATGTTGTTTTTTTTTATTAAAAACATATAAACCATCTTAAACTTTTTTTCCTCATGTGTACTTTTACTTTAAAAAAAAAAGAAGTAGCAAACAATCTTGTATAATCGAAAAATTTATTTCAATCTTAATTAGACATAACAAAAAATTTCAATTTACAAATAATATAAAAACTGAGATGCTTCATAAATAAGATTGTTAGCAAAAGTAAAGTAACACTTTAAATGGTAATATCCTTTTCATTATATATAAGACTAATTTTTTATAGTTTATAGAACCCAATATATTTTGTAATAATTTCAATATATATATAGTACCCTTGCCAAACCGATATTTAAGAAAATAAATAATGCTTAATAATAATTTTTCGACTTGCTTTCATTTAATAAAATAAGAAATATATACTAATAATGTCTTAATATAAATTTCTATGATTAGACTAGCTCAAAATTTAATAATTAATAATATATGGTTAAAGTAAATAAATAAATAATAATCATCAGACATTTAGCAAGGATATAACAGTCGGTAAACATTGAGAACATCTCCATAAAGACACACTCTCAGTGGCATAAGAACACTATCTCCCTAAATTTATACAATAACACAAATCTATAATATTCCTATGACTTTGGAATACATAAAATAATTTTAATATAATATTACTAAATCATTATTTAAACAGACAAAATTCTCCACATAGTATTACCACTCAGTGCAAGCCAGGATAATCAATGGATGAACAGAAGGTTTGTGCATAAAATCCCCATCTCATGCCTACTCATCCAATATTCCCAGACTAGTTTCTGGCTTGTGGTCTTCATCAGTGAGGAGCTTTGAATCTGAGAGCACTGCATTTAGATCTTAGGATCTAATGCAATGCTCCAGCAAACATTTTTTATCTCTACTTAACTACAAAACTATGAGTCATAAATTGACAACACAATAATATTTTCAATCCAAGCTCATTAGCTCATATAGTCATATAAGTCTGAGTTCAGTATCTATACATTTTGGTGTCTTTGGTTCTTTAATAATCATAGCCACCACACTAGGCAAGATTGATTTTAAGGCAATAAACATCACATGATCATTATTTTTTATGATTTCTTATAACTGTTATTAAATCTGGCAAAACTCTCCATACAGTATTGCCATTCAGTGCAAGCCAGAGTGATCAATGGATGCCAGAAGATCTATGTACAGTGCTCTCAGATCCAAGGTTCCTCACTGATGAAGGCCAAAAGCCAGAAACTGTCTGGGGATATTGGATGAATAGGCACTAGATGGGGATTTTATGCACAAGACTTCTGGCAACCATTGATTACTCTGGCTTGCACTGAGTGGCAATACTGTTTGGAGAGTTTTGCCTGTTTTAGTAACAGTTATAAGCACACATAAGAAATGGTGATCTCAAGTTCTACAATATAAAATCAATAAATTAGTTTAAAAAATCCTATAGCCAAACATAATGAGGGATTTTGCATCACACTTAACTACTCTTCTCAATAATAATAATAATAATAATAATAATAATAATAATAATAATAATAATAATAATAATAATAATAATAATATAAAGTACTATATTTATTATTTAATAATCAGGTCAAATATAATAATAATAACAATATTATTATTATTATCACCATCATCATCATCATCATCATCATTATTATTATTATTATTATTATTATTATTATTATTATTATTATTATTATTATTATTATTATTATTATTATTATTATTATTATTATTATTATTATAAACCAATTCTTTATTTCTCATGTTAAAAGTATGGTATAATCTGAATAGTGTGGCAATAAGGAAAGCATGTTTAATTTATGTTGCAACAATTTGAATAATTAATTATGATTAAAAAATGACATTATAATAATGAGATATTCCAGCATCATATTCTGAATAACAATTATCATTTAAATTATTTTTATTTATTATGTGCAAAATATGTTATATGTTCAATTTAAAATTTTGTGGATCAGATCCTGTGGAAGTGAATAGATCAATAAATAACACTGTCAAAGATTTTTATTAAAAATCAACAAATTTATTTTTGTTAACAAAACGAAAATTATACAATAAATCTACAGTTAAATATCATTAAAGCTAACATATATAATATTAGAATTTAAAAAATTATACACAAAATTTTATATAAAAATAATGAGATTACATACTACGAAAACAAAAAAAAAAAAAATCACAAATGTATAAGCCTTCATTCTAGCCTATTTATCATAAATAAAAAATCCAAATTTCAATATTTACTTCTCAAAATTATGTTAGATTCATTTTCAATTAAATAAATAAAATAATATTATTTATTTATTTTCATGAAATATAAAATAAGATATTTTATATAATATTTTAACTAGACAAAATATATTCTGGGTTCATTTTATATTAATAAAATATAAGATAATAAATACAATGTTTATTCATGTACTAAAATAATTTGCTTGGTACCACTCTAAGTTTTATCATATGTTTTACATGTTAAAAAAAATATAAAATTTAATAAAGTAAATAATCATTCAGAATTACACTTCACATTCCTCATTCTGATGTTTCTTGTAAAATATGCATTTCTTCAAAATATAAGTGATTTTAAGACAATCAAAAATATATAAAAAAATATTAAATATCATGAATAGTAATTATTCCTTTATCATTTTTATAACTAGCATTAAATATTCGAGATGATTTGTACTTCAACTTAATTCAAAAACCTATCTTGCCATCTAATATAAAAACAATTTATCATTCTAAGTTTATTCATTATTCTACTGTTAGAATACTAAACTCTACAATGTGTAACCACTGAAATTAAGATAGCAATGCAATGTATAGGATATGAAGGAATAATTAGAGCAATGGCTCAATAGTAAAAAAAATAATTTTACTTGGTCACATTGAAAACAGTGCAGAAGATTATTAGGTAGGACTTAGTTAACTGTCTATAAAAATACATCATGACTTTTTTCAACACTGACAGATAATAAAAACAAGTAACTAACACTCCATTGAAACAAAATACAATGATACAGGACTTTGTTAACTGTATCTGTACAATATTTACTTTGATAAAATATAGGCTAATCTTCTTATTTTCTTTACATACCCTAAAATATACATATTCAGGGTTTCATTTCCTACTCTCTGTTCACTACTGTATAAAATTCCATATAGATTTAAAACAATCCACATCATGAAATAACCTGAATGATTATTCCCAATAATAAACAAAACTAGCATATTGGTTCATCAACCTATGAATATTTTAAAAAATGATTTCAAAACACTTAAGATTTTCCACAAATACAAATGACTTTGATAAAAATAATATATCACAAATATTCATGTTTCTTATAATAAATATAATATCAATTTATTTTGAAAAATTTAATAAAAATATAAATAATTAATTAAGTCATAATTAACTTTACCACAAAATATATGCATATTTACGATTTATATCTTATATTCTTCAATAAAATTTGTGTGTTATTAATTCCACACATCCTTATATCGATTCATTCCTTCAGCGTAAAATAAATATTTAAATCCCAAGCAATTTTAAAAATTATATCATATAATTTCAATAATAATTAAAATTATCTAAGTGATTAAAATAACATTGTAATCAAATTGGATGTTTTATGGTCTTCCAGTACATAGTAATGATAAATCATAAATTTCATTCATACAACATCCATTATAAAATATCATATTTTTTAAAAAAAAAATTCAAAAATTTAAAATTGTTAATTTATTTTAAAGATTAAAATTATTATAAGCAAAGTGTTTATTAGTTCAACTTTATCTAAGATAAAATATAAACTAAGTTTTAATTCTAATATTAATTTTTTAGAATTAATAAATAAAAAAACTAACAATAAAATTTCAAAGTTATGAATTTTCTTAAAAGTCCTTCATTAAAAATCCTGCTAGCAAGTTGGAGGTATAACAATTTGTGCATTTTTTAAACAACAAGTCTTTGTTCAAAGTTTTACTTTCTCCCAACTCTTTTCCACTCAGTGCATACATTAACAATAAAAAAAATCCCAGTCGACTTTCAAATCTGGAAAAATCATAAAAAATTATTCTTCATCCTTTTGTGAAAAAGTATTTTCAGTCTTTTTCTGAACTTTTTCTTTAGGATAAATATAATTTGTTTATTATTAAATAAAATATTCAGTTGAAGTAAGTAATCCATTCCCACTCTGCACATATCCAAATCATTCAGTGATAGGAGCATCATCCTTGGTAATATTTATAGAGCTCATAATTATGAATAAAACATATGTATTATCATTTCTCCATTATAATCCAATAAAGCACAATAAAAATAGTAAATAAATGAGTTTAAATTTCAATATTAAGTGTCATTTATCTTCGATAATATTCTCTTTCATTAAGCTTTTTTTTTAAAAAAATTGTAGCAGATATTATGTTAAAACATTCACATTTTTTTATATTGTTTTTCAACAATTATATTTTTCTATAGTTCATCTTTAAAATTTCTTACTACACAAGTCCAAATATAATTTGTTTTAAAGATAACATTATTAAGTCATAAATATTAGCTGATAATAATAAATAGAGAACAATAAAATATAATTTATCTCTGTCTTTTATAAGTTAAAAGCAATTTATATTTTCATCTCATTAAAGGTATCATGTTACCATAATGTCTCTTTAAAATTATTAAATTTGGTAATTCAGACATCATTATTATAGATATTATATTCCCAGAGAATAACTTTCTATAACTTTGAAATATTCCATAACAAATAATATTTAAATTTTCACATCACCTTAGTATGGAAATGCTTCCATATATGCTTTGGCTTTTTGTCACTAATTTTCTGATATACTTGACTATAAGTTACTGCTCCATACGTTAATAATGAATCCTAAATAAGCTTCTGAATAGTTTACTGATAGAAAATTTAAATTGGTTTATTCACACATACTGAAGAACTAAATATTAATTTTTCTTTATACTTTAAACTTTATAAAATAATAATATTTTAAAATTTTAAAACAATTTACTATTAGGATTTACTATATTACCAGCTTACAGTAATATAACTTTATACTGTATAAAAAGTAATGATTTACACAACAATAATTATTATAATAATCTTAATAATACAATGCCTATTTATACCCCTTTTATCAAGAGATTTGATTGGATAAATAGTGTCAGACAAATAAACTAATTTAAATATTATTTAAATTTAGTAGTTTTAAAATTGAAAATAAAATGAGTCATCTTTTAAATAAAAAATATAATAAAACATTTAATATCTAATTTATTTATAACTCTATTTAGTCAAACAAAAATATTTTTAAATAATACAATTTATTATTACAAAACAATTTATTAATTCTTTACCAATTTGTTAAATTATAAGAAAATATTTAACTTAATGTAGCAATTTTAGTCTACATTTATTCATTTAAAATATCTTTAAAGACCAATTTAAATATTGTCCTAGACTTATTTCATAATGTTCAAATGTACCCATTTTATTAATAATATTAGAAAGTAATTAAAACTTTCTTTAAATACATGCAAGCATTATATACATATTTTCATTCATGTGATAAGCATTTCCAGACATAAATGCTGCAATTTTGAAACTTACTGTCTGAAATAAATTAAAATGAATATTTAATTAAAAAACATAATATGAAATATTAAATATAATAATGAAATTTAAAATAGTAAATTTAATATTTTTGTATGACAATTAATAAAATTGAAGCATTTGGTACATCATAAAACGTTAAAAACTTTAATAAATAATTATCAAATAGTTTAAATTTATTTCAAGAATAGATTTAGTAATTTACTCAACTATATTTATAACTCTATTGTAGACTACTGATTTTAAAATATTTATTAAATAAAATATTAAATATATTTCTCAAGTATAGCTAATATTAACTTATTTTGCTTATGAAATATTAAATTATTGTGCTCTTATTTTATAAATTTGATAGTTAAAAATGGTTTCAAAATATTTTATGACAACTTTGTATTCATTTTAACAAGTTCAAGTCCCTTTAAATCAATATAATTACAATTATAACTCTTACAACTACCTTAATTTAATTTTTTTTAAGAAATTGACCTTCTTCAGCATACTTAGCCTTAACAAAAGGGTACAATATATATTTTAAAAAAATTTGAACTTAGACATTCAACCTCCCTACAGCTATCAACTTCATCTTAAACATAACCACATAATGTAAAAAAATGTAAGAGATCTCCAATATACATATTTCATGCTAAATCAGAACTCATCAGTTGGTCAAGATCATCATTTCCCATTTATATATACAGTCAGTGCTCAATTTATATTAATATAGCAAAACTTCATACTTTAATGGATTAGCTTCAATCTTCTCCACCCTCCAACTCTTCGATCATTCCTTATCATTGAAAAGCTGATGACAGAAACTTAAAGTCTTTGTTGATGTCAATATTGTTGTTATACCCATGTTCACTTTAAATCATTCTAACCGCTCATATATAGGGCCTAAATATATCCATTTAAATACACAGAAGAGGGATAGACAGAATACAGGCTGCAGACTTTTAGTGATATGGATGGCTGAAGAATTGCAGGATGGAGAAGCTTGAAGCCTGTTCATTAAAGTATGGAGATTGATTATATATATGAGTGAGAAGATAATCTAGACCAACTGATGAGTGCTGGTTTAGTATGTAATATGCATATTGGAGATCATTTATCTTTTTCCCATGTAAGTGATCAAGTATATCAGTTGTGTAAGATAAAGTAAATAGCTATAAGGAGCTTGACAGTCTGAGTTCAAACCCCTTCTAAATTACACTAAGTTCAATGTAGACAGAATACTTCTATTTAAATATTAAATTGGTGATTATTTATCTTTTCTGCATGTGTGTGGTTATGTGTTGTGTATCAATAATATGAGATAGTATGGATAGTGAAGTGGCTTGAAAGTCTGAAATTAAATCCCCTATATTTACAATTAGGCTCCAGGTTCAAGAGTGCCTGATATTTCAAATCTTACATATTAAGCCTGCATTCTGCCCATCCCTCTATGTATTTAAATGGATACTGTCCTATATGTGAGGGGTCAGAGTGACTTCAGATCAACATGGATATGACAACAATATTGGCATTGGCATGGGACTTGGGAATTCTATCATCAGATTTTCAATGGTATGGAGGGCTGAAGAGTTGGAGTGGGTTGAAGCATGTCCATTAAAGTATAAGGATTTGCTATCTTAATATAAACTGAGCATTGATTACAATATATATATATATATATATATATATATATATATATATATATATATATATATATATTTTTACAATATATATATATATATATATATATATATATATTGTAACCATATATTTTAGTAGAAAATATATTAATTGATGTAACTTATATAAAAATTTCTCTTTCTTCTCTTGGTGATTTGGTTGGCTTGATTCGCACTTGAACAGATTACTTTCTGATATTATTTTAATAATTTTCAATTTGCTTCATTCCATATGCTAACTCCTATCAGAATGTTTAACTTTTTAAAATTTTTACAACATATTAAAATTTGGTAAAATATTATTAAAAATAATATTTTGTTTTATTTATTTAAAGTAATCTTAAATTATTATTTCTATTGGGTTAAAATAAAACCATTTGTTCAATTAAAATAAATTATTAAATAAATACAATAATTACGTAGGCGTCTCAATGTAATAAAAGAAAAGAGCGTGAATTTCTAGGAGAATATCGTCTGTTAGTTTGTCTTTTGGTGGGAAGAAGAACAGAAACGGTAAAGGCAAATGGTGTAAAATTTGCTGAGCTGATTTTGAAACCGTTAATAAGTAAATAGACTACCACAAAATTTGCTATAAACATAAAATAACTTAGTGGTATCTAATTAAGATGGATCACTAAAACTTAAAGATCTTTTCAAGTCGTTCGGCCAACTGAATCAAATCACCGTAGCGTTTTCCAATATCGCATTTTTGAAATGTCGGAGCTTCCCAGTTTGAAAGAATTAAATACAAGAATTTGGTATGTTTTGAAATATTTATTATTCTACAATTTGGAAAATTTGAATCAGTGTTTTAATTACAGAAGTTTTATTAAAATGAAAATTTGTTTTTTAAAAAGAAAAAAGTTTAAGTTAAAATAAAGTAAAGCGTTAAATTTGTCAAAATCTTTTAATATTTCCGTTCTTTAATTCTAATAAAATATATTATTGATTGATAATTAATTTTATAATGCCAGTAATAATTGCTAGTTAATTTGTTTAACATTTGGATCATAAACATTCTTTAAATAATTAAACAAAGCTATTTTATAATTGTATCGTCAGTTTAAAATGAATAAAGTAATTGCTGTAATTGGTTATTCCTGGATTAACGCAATGGATAAATAAATACTTGCATGGATAGGATAAACTTGGAACACTTTTGATAGAGAGATGTAGGGATTAATAACTTTATGAAAAACATTTTCATTTAAATTCTGTGTATCCTGTTTTAAAATTGTTTCATGTTTGGAGAGCCACGCAAATCGTTAATCTAATATTGCTTTAATAACTATTCAAATGGATATAATTGCATGTATGGAATTTAACTACAGTTATAGCTATTACCTCATATACTTATTATTCTACACATTGTACATGGATTCCACGGATCACATTAGGAGTTACAAAATGCTATACAATCCAATTTGTGATACACATCTGCTAAAATTCATGTATTTGAACTATAAAATGCTTTACATTTAGTTTTATCACACACACACACCGTTAAATGTTATATGTTAATGAATAATACATTTATTTAATTTTATCGTTATATGAACTTGCATATGAAGTTCATAAGTTATATTTGTTAGATTTAAATTAATAAAGGTTGAATAAAATATTTATTCAAAAGAATAGCGCTTGCGGAGAAAGCTTAAACAGTACTTAATGAATTCATGAGATATACCAATCTTTATGAGATATTTTGTGAGTCTTTCCAGATTTATATTCCCATGCCAATATTATTTACATTATATTATACATGTTTATTTTAAGCAAGATAAGTAGTACATTAGTTGTCCTGATTATTGTAATATTTTACTAAGCAAGAACCCACATTTGCTAAAGTGTCAGTGTATTCTGAATAATCAGAAGAATTGAGGAGGATGATTTGCACTTTAATGTGAAGTAAATTATAATGTTGTTTTAGTATGTTAAAGGCTTTAATCTGTGCTGGTGGTTAATCCGCAGATTATTTTAATTGCCATTTTGTATTTTACACACATTCCTGCGCTGGTGGTTAATCCGCAGAATTGTGTGATTATACGTATGACTTTATGATAGTGTTTAAATACGCAAAACGTTAGTATTATTTAATTCCTACATGTAGATGAATACATCCACAGGAATATGTTTGCTTCACAGATATAAGTTGGGCAAAGTATTTTAGTTAATCTGCCAAATCATCTTCTTCATTTGTAAGCATAATTTATCGGTTAGATTGATAAATGGCAACAGGACACTCTATTCAAGTACTTCATGATAATTAACTGTTGGTTAATTATTATCTACCGGAGTGTAAGTTTACATTTTCATTTTAATTAATGATTACATTATAGCTAAAACATACAAACATCATATTATTTATTATATTATTATAGGTATACAGTAGGGATTTATTGAATCTGGAAGTGACGTTCAATATTTCATAAGTTAATGCTGAATTTAATAATTGTCTCAATATTCATTATATTAGATTGAAATAAGGTATGATTAGGTTTTAAATACTGTACCTGTGAGATGTATTGAAGAAAGTCTATTGAACCATCATTTAATTATTTTATTTGTTTATTTATGTTTTATTTAAAATATTGAAATTAACTATTTATTGTTCATAAAGTTTGTAAATAAAAGTTGATTTATAATTAAACTTACTGTGCCGTTGCTATGTGTCATTCATAACATCAGAAATCATAAACTTTGGATAGAGCATACATTAAGGAGCATACATTGAAGTACATATTATTGTCTACATGATATAAGAGTTTATTAATATTTTTGAGAAACCCTTAAGATGCTTTTCGTCTTTGGTAGTATATGATTGGTAAGGTACAATAAAATCCCATTTACCTTTTCCATCATTGTGGCTTTGCGTAGTTGATTCTAGTATAAAATACAAATTAATTATTAAACTTGTGAACAGATTTATTCAATAATGATATGATTAAATATTTACCTAACATTTTTAAATTTTCATTCGTCAATACAATAAGAGTCTCAATGATATATTAAATTATAAAAGAACCCAATTATTCATGTTTATTAATTGCAAAGCTTTACCTGGACTAGCATCTGTCTTAGAAATCATATAGATGATTTAAAATTTCATAATTTTATGTGGTTCCACAAATTACGCTATCTTGTACATGGTCGGCCATAGGGTCGCATACCATAAAAATCGCAAATTGAGGTTTAAAAGTGATAAAATTGCACTTATAATTTGTTTAATATGTTTTATAATAATACTATGATAGGTCTTCGCGGTATACCCTGGCTGCGATCAAATAAATTATAAAAAGTTAGGTTAATTCATTAATTTTGTCTGTAGTAAATTGCCCCAGATGTTGATTGTGGTCTTTTGTGCATAAAATAAATAGTATGATATGCTTTTGGATATAGCTCTTAATAGCTGATAATGTGCAATGAGAGTTGATCAGTGACCAAGGTTGTAATTCCTAGTGCACTTACGTTACGTAGTTGAGATTACACAATTTACGGTTACAATTTATAGTGCCGCAACAAGTACGGCATGATGATGGGTAGTTGGAGGGGTGATGGAAGGTTGGTTACCACCTTTGTGAGCCATCAGGGTGGATGGCTCGAGATATTTTGGTTACAGCTTTTGGCGCGCAACGTGGCCGGCTCGAGAAGATGTTTTGGTTACAGCTTTTGGCGCGCAACGTGGCTGGCTCGAGATGTTTTGGTTACAGCTTTTGGCGCGCAATGTGGCCGGCTCGAGATGTTTTGGTTACAGCTTTTGGCGCGCAACGTGGCCGGCTCGAGAAGATGTTTTGGTTACAGCTTTTGGCGCGCAACGTGGACGGCACGATGTGTTGTGGTTGCAACTTTTAGCGTCACAATGGGATCGGCCCGAGATGTTGAGGTTATATAGTCATTATAAGTGTGCAAATACAGTTTTAGCACTTTATAAACATGCGATTTGATTAATTGATTGTTGCATAGTGCAATATGGTGATTTGTGAACTGAATTAATTAATGATTGTTGATTGCAATTTTAATTTCTCATATTATAAGAATATTATCATGTGACAAATGCTCTATCATAGTGATAAAATATTGTATGTTTATTGCTATATTTCTCCAGGTTACTTATATAGATTTCTGATGACCATAGCAATCGTATTCTAGGATATACCAATATTTATGATTGAATTGGGAGAAGTTGAAATTATCAAGGGTTTGTAAAGTAGTTGTTATAATATTGCAGATATTTGAAGTGGGGGTTCAGATTATTTTAGTGAGTGTGATATATACCATCTGGGATAGTTATTGGTGGTGAGGATTTAGTGGTTGGTCAGCTTGAACAAGATTTTAATTGATCATTGTTATTAAAACACATATTTTCAGAAAGTAAAAGCTTGGTTTCACAAAATATTGAAATAGTTATTATAAAATACTCAAAATGAGTGATTCTGAAGAACTTAATTATCCTGAGACAACTCAAGAAATTCCTGATTTTGATTTCCAACAACGGTTTATGATAATGCTTCAACGCATAGAGATTGGAATGAATGAACAGTCTAAAAAATTAAATGAACAATCTATCTCTCAAAAGGAGATGAATGAAAAATTAAATGAACAATCTATCTCTCAAAAGGAGATGAATGATAAATTAAATGAACAATCTCTTTCTCAGAAAGAGATGTTAATTTCTCAAAAAGAAGTGACTGAAAAATTAAATGAACAGTCTATAAAATTAGATAGTTTTGAGAATAAAATGGCTGAAGTTCAGGAATTTGTGAAAGAAAAAATAGAAGCTGCTAGAGTAAAAACAGTAGAGGAATTTAATCAAAAATTCCAATCCTTAGAGAGTAGTTGTAAGGCAGCTAAAGGAGAATCCGATATTAAATTAGAAGAAATTAAGGCTAATTTCTTCGATTATAAAAAGCACTTAGAAGTTCAAATAGAAGAAATCGGAAATAAGTTTATAACCTATGAGGAAAATTTGGACACTAAATTGAAGGTGCTTGATGTGGCAAGTGAAGACTCAAAGAGTCAGTTGGCCCACATAATTAGTGAAATAAACTATAAAGTTCAAGAAGTAGAGTCTCAATCTGCCAGATCTATTGATGAAATTAAAACTGAAACGGAAAGTAAATTTCAGAATATGAATGAATCTGTAACAGAAAGCAGAGCAGAATTGGGTAGCATTAAAAAGATTTTGGAGGAAACCATCAATAGGTCTAAAGTCGAAAATAAAGAGTTAAAAAAGACTAATGCTAAATTTATGGGAAACTTAGAAATGATGCAAAAAGAGTTGAAGGAAGTGAGGGACAAAGGTCAAGAGTGGCCAAATGAATCAAATGAGTTTAAAGAAGGGCAGAAACTAGAGGCAATGATTGAAAATCTTCAGCTAAAAATGTTAGAAATGCAAAAGGCTCAAGAGAAAAATAATTTCATTGGTCAAAATACTAAGTATTATGTAGATGGAATGGAGACCTCTGTTAAAGAAGTAGTTGTATCAGATAATAATTTTACTGGTATCCGCACAACTCCCATTCTCCAAAAACCATTGGGAATTGGATCTGTAGCCCATGATGTCAAGAACACAGATATGTCTATGGGTGGATCTACAGCTCTTAAATTTCTAAAGATTAAGCCATTTAAAGGGGAGTATTTGGAAAACCCTTTAGAATTTCTTCAAAATCTGGAAGAATTGTTTACTTTATGTACATTTTCAGAACGAGAAAAACTGGCTATCTCCAGCAACCATCTTTATGCTGCTGCAAAAGATTGGTGGCAGTCTTTGTTTGATTGTCCTCAAACATATGGAGATTTTAAACATTTAATAATGTCAAGTTTCTGGGGTGAAGATCGCCAGGATAACATGCGTTATCAAATCACTCGAGAAAAGTATAATGCTAATAAAGGTAGCTATACTCAATTTTTTCGTGGACAGGCGGTCAAGCTTAAAACTTTAACTGCGTTTCCATTATCTGAGCATCATATAGTTAGGATCTTAAGACATAACTTACCTCGACAGATCGAACAAGTTTTGATAGCTGCGGATAAGTACACAATTGATGAAGTGTCAGAGATCTTAGATGCACTTGAAACAAGTGAATGCGACCTAGAAAACAAATATAGAGGTGGAAAGGAGGCTAGAGCTTCTCATAACTATTCCATGGCTAATGTAAATGTTGCTCCAATAAGAAGTCCTTATCGTGATAAAAGATACGAGAGTAGGAGTCGTAGTTATAGACGACCAAAATTTTATAATAGAGTTAATGGTCAACCTAGTCTAATTAATAAGACCCAAGATAGAAATCAACCTTCTGTTAGTGGAATTAAACCACCTAACAAAAAGGATATTCAAACAAATGTTAAAAGTAGTACATTAAACTAGAAGGAGCCTCATGAAAAGTTTCTCATGTTAGCAACTTAAAGAAAAACGAATTCAGAAAATTCTTAAGCTTGTATAATGGACCCTTCATGATTGAAAGTCAGGTGGGAGAGAACGCATTTATGCTCTCAACCCCTGAAGGAATCCGAGGCACCTACAATGCACGTAGTTTAAAACCTGTACCTTCAATAAATTAGGGGGATTTATATTGTAAAATGTTATACCATATTCAAATTGATGATAAGTTATAGATAGGATAATAAAAATAATAATTTGTGATGTACCTTAGTAGAATTTGATTAAAGGGAACTCTAAAGAAAGATAATTTTTTTCCGTAGGGGGGAGTAAACTGTAACCATATATTTTAGTAGAAAATATATTAATTGATGTAACTTATATAAAAATTTCTCTTTCTTCTCTTGGTGATTTGGTTGGCTTGATTCGCACTTGAACAGATTACTTTCTGATATTATTTTAATAATTTTCAATTTGCTTCATTCCATATGCTAACTCCTATCAGAATGTTTAACTTTTTAAAATTTTTACAACATATTAAAATTTGGTAAAATATTATTAAAAATAATATTTTGTTTTATTTATTTAAAGTAATCTTAAATTATTATTTCTATTGGGTTAAAATAAAACCATTTGTTCAATTAAAATAAATTATTAAATAAATACAATAATTACGTAGGCGTCTCAATGTAATAAAAGAAAAGAGCGCGAATTTCTAGGAGAATATCGTCTGTTAGTTTGTCTTTTGGTGGGAAGAAGAACAGAAACGGTAAAGGCAAATGGTGTAAAATTTGCTGAGCTGATTTTGAAACCGTTAATAAGTAAATAGACTACCACAAAATTTGCTATAAACATAAAATAACTTAGTGGTATCTAATTAAGATGGATCACTAAAACTTAAAGATCTTTTCAAGTCGTTCGGCCAACTGAATCAAATCACCGTAGCGTTTTCCAATATCGCATTTTTGAAATGTCGGAGCTTCCCAGTTTGAAAGAATTAAATACAAGAATTTGGTATGTTTTGAAATATTTATTATTCTACAATTTGGAAAATTTGAATCAGTGTTTTAATTACAGAAGTTTTATTAAAATGAAAATTTGTTTTTTAAAAAGAAAAAAGTTTAAGTTAAAATAAAGTAAAGCGTTAAATTTGTCAAAATCTTTTAATATTTCCGTTCTTTAATTCTAATAAAATATATTATTGATTGATAATTAATTTTATAATGCCAGTAATAATTGCTAGTTAATTTGTTTAACATTTGGATCATAAACATTCTTTAAATAATTAAACAAAGCTATTTTATAATTGTATCGTCAGTTTAAAATGAATAAAGTAATTGCTGTAATTGGTTATTCCTGGATTAACGCAATGGATAAATAAATACTTGCATGGATAGGATAAACTTGGAACACTTTTGATAGAGAGATGTAGGGATTAATAACTTTATGAAAAACATTTTCATTTAAATTCTGTGTATCCTGTTTTAAAATTGTTTCATGTTTGGAGAGCCACGCAAATCGTTAATCTAATATTGCTTTAATAACTAATCAAATGGATATAATTGCATGTATGGAATTTAACTACAGTTATAGCTATTACCTCATATACTTATTATTCTACACATTGTACATGGATTCCACGGATCACATTAGGAGTTACAAAATGCTATACAATCCAATTTGTGATACACATCTGCTAAAATTCATGTATTTGAACTATAAAATGCTTTACATTTAGTTTTATCACACACACACACCGTTAAATGTTATATGTTAATGAATAATACATTTATTTAATTTTATCGTTATATGAACTTGCATATGAAGTTCATAAGTTATATTTGTTAGATTTAAATTAATAAAGGTTGAATAAAATATTTATTCAAAAGAATAGCGCTTGCGGAGAAAGCTTAAACAGTACTTAATGAATTCATGAGATATACCAATCTTTATGAGATATTTTGTGAGTCTTTCCAGATTTATATTCCCATGCCAATATTATTTACATTATATTATACATGTTTATTTTAAGCAAGATAAGTAGTACATTAGTTGTCCTGATTATTGTAATAATTTTACTAAGCAAGAACCCACATTTGCTAAAGTGTCAGTGTATTCTGAATAATCAGAAGAATTGAGGGGGATGATTTGCACTTTAATGTGAAGTAAATTATAATGTTGTTTTAGTATGTTAAAGGCTTTAATCTGTGCTGGTGGTTAATCCGCAGATTATTTTAATTGCCATTTTGTATTTTACACACATTCCTGCGCTGGTGGTTAATCCGCGGAATTGTGTGATTATACGTATGACTTTATGATAGTGTTTAAATACGCAAAACGTTAGTATTATTTAATTCCTACGTGTAGATGAATACATCCACAGGAATATGTTTGCTTCACAGATATAAGTTGGGCAAAGTATTTTAGTTAATCTGCCAAATCATCTTCTTCATTCGTAAGCATAATTTATCGGTTAGATTGATAAATGGCAACAGGACACTCTATTCAAGTACTTCATGATAATTAACTGTTGGTTAATTATTATCTACCGGAGTGTAAGTTTACATTTTCATTTTAATTAATGATTACATTATAGCTAAAACATACAAACATCATATTATTTATTATATTATTATAGGTATACAGTAGGGATTTATTGAATCTGGAAGTGACGTTCAATATTTCATAAGTTAATGCTGAATTTAATAATTGTCTCAATATTCATTATATTAGATTGAAATAAGGTATGATTAGGTTTTAAATACTGTACCTGTGAGATGTATTGAAGAAAGTCTATTGAACCATCATTTAATTATTTTATTTGTTTATTTATGTTTTATTTAAAATATTGAAATTAACTATTTATTGTTCATAAAGTTTGTAAATAAAAGTTGATTTATAATTAAACTTACTGTGCCGTTGCTATGTGTCATTCATAACATCAGAAATCATAAACTTTGGATAGAGCATACATTAAGGAGCATACATTGAAGTACATATTATTGTCTACATGATATAAGAGTTTATTAATATTTTTGAGAAACCCTTAAGATGCTTTTCGTCTTTGGTAGTATATGATTGGTAAGGTACAATAAAATCCCATTTACCTTTTCCATCATTGTGGCTTTGCGTAGTTGATTCTAGTATAAAATACAAATTAATTATTAAACTTGTGAACAGATTTATTCAATAATGATATGATTAAATATTTACCTAACATTTTTAAATTTTCATTCGTCAATACAATAAGAGTCTCAATGATATATTAAATTATAAAAGAACCCAATTATTCATGTTTATTAATTGCAAAGCTTTACCTGGACTAGCATCTGTCTTAGAAATCATATAGATGATTTAAAATTTCATAATTTTATGTGGTTCCACAAATTACGCTATCTTGTACATGGTCGGCCATAGGGTCGCATACCATAAAAATCGCAAATTGAGGTTTAAAAGTGATAAAATTGCACTTATAATTTGTTTAATATGTTTTATAATAATACTATGATAGGTCTTCGTGGTATACCCTGGCTGCGATCAAATAAATTATAAAAAGTTAGGTTAATTCATTAATTTTGTCTGTAGTAAATTGCCCCAGATGTTGATTGTGGTCTTTTGTGCATAAAATAAATAGTATGATATGCTTTTGGATATAGCTCTTAATAGCTGATAATGTGCAATGAGAGTTGATCAGTGACCAAGGTTGTAATTCCTAGTGCACTTACGTTACGTAGTTGAGATTACACAATTTACGGTTACAATTTATAGTGCCGCAACAAGTACGGCATGATGATGGGTAGTTGGAGGGGTGATGGAAGGTTGGTTACCACCTTTGTGAGCCATCAGGGTGGACGGCTCCGGGGATTTTGGTTACAGCTTTTGGCGCGCAACGTGGCCGGCTCGAGAAGATGTTTTGGTTACAATATATATATATATGGGAGATCATAATTTAGATCAACTGATGAATGCTGGCTTGGCACAAAATATGTATATTGGTGATTATTTATCTTTTCTGCATGTGAGTGGTCTTGTGTATCAGTAGTATGAGATAGTGTGGATAGTGAAGTGGCTTGAAAGTCTGAGTTCAAATCCCCTATGTTAACAATTAGGCTCCAGGTTTAAGAGTACTATATATATATATATATATGGGAGATCATAATTTAGATCAACTGATGAATGCTGGCTTGGCACAAAATATGTATATTGGTGATTATTTATCTTTTCTGCATGTGAGTGGTCTTGTGTATCAGTAGTATGAGATAGTGTGGATAGTGAAGTGGCTTGAAAGTCTGAGTTCAAATCCCCTATGTTAACAATTAGGCTCCAGGTTTAAGAGTACCTGGTATTACAAATCTTAAATATTATATATATTGTAACCTTACAGATATGAAGTAAATGCGCTATAGTAACTAAAAAACTGTTAAGAATTTCATTGACTTTATTTTTATGGTTAAACAAATATATTCATCACTATCCTTGGTTAAATAGCATGTAATATAATCAATATCAAGTCCAAAAATTTTCAGATTAAGAGTATATATAATTTTATAAAGGATTTAAAAATGTATTCTGAAGCAGATTTTTTAATCAACACTTATATACAAAAATACATACATGGTATTTTTGTCATTACTATTGTTAGAGAAAAGTGCTATCGAATTATATGAACAAATAAAGATATACACACCCATAAAATAAATATTTTATAACTAAAAAACCGGGTTCGAACATGTGCATTCGAAACACCGGTCTCTTAGGCAGAGAAGAACATACTCGGAGAGTATGTATGCCCAAACGATAGCTATAAAGTATATAACTAGCATTACATTTCCAGGACTAGGCTTCTTCTCGGCTGTTGGGTTCAACACCACGTCTAAAGCACTTTTTTGTTTGTGTATAACCACGGGCACCAGCTGCTTATTCTAAAAGAATACTAAAAATAGACAACGCACTTTGAACAGTGGTCACTAACTCAACGCCTAAATCCACGACTAGCTCAGCTATTTGTAGTCACTAACATATTATATCTAATTAGTGGTTAAAAGACTTGATAAAGGAATTGTAAAAGGAATTTATAAAAGGAGATTGATAAAAGAATTGATAAAAAGAATTGACCGACAAATAAAGTTTAATTTTAAAGATAATTTATTAACTAACATTTATTTACTAAATTTAAACATTTTATAATTCTATTAAACACACGCATATTTTAAATTAACATTTCTAAATAGTTTAAATATTCTCGAATATTTTCATAACAGAACACTGTGAATTTATCTACTTTGACTAATAATATTGATATAAGGATCATGCACATATTAACTCATGCACACACATAATAATAATAAAGTATTACATAGCATTTGAAATTTAAACACACATAAATAGTTCATTTATATATGATATAAAGTTCATATAATTAGACTCTTGAAAGATTTGTATGAATTAATGCAATGCAATGGCTATTACAGTATAAACGAAATAAGCAAATGTTTTTACCTAGGCTTTTGAATGCAGACATAGAATTTTGTTCTCTTTGGTGGCTGCTTTTGGTGAGGATATTTCCATTATGAATGCTTACCAGCCGGCTGGGACTTTTCCTTGATGAGTTTCCTGATTTTCACGATTATTACTATTGGAGACAATTAAATACTGATGGAGATTTTCTAAGTTGTTACGTTGACATTATTTCACGGGCAGATCTTGCTGTTTTCATCAGACTTTTTAGGCTGTGGAGAGGCGTGAATTCCCAAAATCTTCTCAACACTGCATTTTGTTTCTTAACTGACTCAATTAATTTCTGAAATGCACTACTCAATTACTTTGTGAACTGCACTCACTCAACTAATTTGTGAACTGAACTATTGTCCGATAAAAAAGTCTATTTATACCTGCGATGTGTTGTCTTTCTATCTCCGGCAAAGATCTGTTGTCGAAATTCCAGTGATAATCATTTGATAAACGTGTTTTGAAAGATTGCTTAATTAGTAATAGCCATGCAAAAATGTATTGTTTTATATTAATTAATATCTAATAGCCATTGCCGTGTTTTTTAATGATAATCTTCTTTAACTTTCATTTATTTATAATAACATTTATTCTATTGTTGACAATCGCACATATATACGCACATATATTAGTTTTAACATAATTTTTTCTTTAATTAAACTTGAATGAAAAGAGATTTGTATGTTTTAACTTTTTAAATTATATTTTTACGAATACTAATGAAAACTCTTTACTTCCTTTTATAACTCTTAGTTTAATATCTCTAACGAAACACCCCTCTCCCCTTCTGAAATTAACAATAGAAAACTATTTGATTCTTATATTTTTCGAAAACAAGCTGCAATAACCTCAACATTTAATTTTATGTTTCTCTTTTATGAAAAATTACTTTAATAATTTTTTTAGATAAAATTATATGTGCCTATATCAATATAGGTACAATATATATATATGGGAGATCATAATTTAGACCAACTGATGAATGCTGGCTTGGCACAAAATATGTATATTGGTGATTATTTATCTTTTCTGCATGTGAGTGGTCATGTGTATCAGTAGTATGAGATAGTGTGGATAGTGAAGTGGCTTGAAAGTCTGAGTTCAAATCCCCTATGTTAACAATTAGGCTCCAGGTTTAAGAGTACCTGGTATTACAAATCTTAAATATTATATATATTGTAACCTTACAGATATGAAGTAAATGGGCTATAGTAACTAAAAAACTGTTAAGAATTTTATTGACTTTATTTTTATGGTTAAACAAATATATTCATCACTATCCTTGGTTAAATAGCATGTAATATAATCAATATCAAGTCCAAAAATTTTCAGATTAAGAGTAAATATAATTTTATAAAGGATTTAAAAATGTATTCTGAAGCAGATTTTTTAATCAACACTTATATACAAAAATACATACATGGTATTTTTGTCATTATCATTGTTAGAGAAAAGCGCTATCGAATTATATGAACAAATAAAGATATACACACCCATAAAATAAATATTTTATAAAGAAATACTTAATAAAATAATAAATCATACATTACAACAAAATATTTTAAAAGAAAGTAATTACATTTAAGAGTACCTTTTAACTAAAGTATAGAACATGTGTGTGTAAAAGTTTATGTGTTAGATTTTGATTTAGTAAAATTAAATTAGTTTGCTTAGGTTTAATTTATTTAAATAGTGTAATTTATTAAGATATTAGTTGAAAATTCATTAGAATAAATATTTGAGAACTTTTAGTTATATAATTTATTTATATTAAATAAATGGTTGTAAAGTTATTTTAAATTCAGAAATTAAATGAAGCAATTGAAAAATATGAAATTATTTTTTTCCTTTTCATTTTGAATTGCATTCATAAAAATTTACCACTTTACTTCAAAGTCAGACCGGTCTATAATCTGCATGTCAATTTCTCCAAATTTTTCTAGAAATATAAGGAAACATCAGTGTTTGGAAGGAAATATAGCACAATTCAGACATCAGCCCGATCAAAAACTATAAATACCAATGTTGGTAAAATCCAGTTTTTACAAAATTTTATTAAAGTCAGAACTTAAGCAGGTTAAAACTTTAAAATAGCCATTTTGTTTGTCTTTATTAATCATGGCTGGGCAGGCTAATCAGTATAGACATTTTGCCTTAGCTTTGGCAAAATTGTCTTCTCATCAGAGTAAGAAAAGAATAAACAAGAACAAATAGACAAAAAACTATCATTATTATTTCAACAAAATTTCATTTATTAAAGTCAACTGATAATGGTAATTTGATAAATTTACTCATGGAATGTTACATGACTTTAATTGAATCGCTGGTCTTTTTATTTTAAGTAATGGTAAATAGCTGATATGTTTATAAAACTACTTTTATCAATATCAATCACGTCATTTATACCTATTAAAATAAGGATGAAACAACATTTCTCCTCATTTCCAAAAGTGCATGTTTTGAATTAGCTCATCATCAATTATTAAAGAAAAACTTTAAGTAATAATTTTTCAACTCAAATATATCATCATAAACTTCATTGCTTGGTGAAACGTTAAACTTTAATTTAAAAATCAATACAATCAATCTGTTTATGGATTATAACCTATTTGCTGGGCCAAATATGACCTGAACTATTTTAGCAACAAAGATTAAATACCTATAAACTAATGGATTAATAAATGCTTCAAATGAAGAAAGTGTTAAATGCCAATCATTTGGATATAAAGTTATAATGTTTTTTCAAACGAATTAAATTGCTTCTTCTTCATATAGCAAGCAATGATTAATCTCCAGAACTTGAAATAATGTGTGATGGGTTTTAAATGTGAAATATTTTAATATTACTAATAAATTATGGATTATAAAATGCAAAATATTATCAACAAGCCCTAAATGAATTGTGTTAAATACAATTCACACTGGATTAATAAATGTGCTTAATGGAATATTATTAATCTTATATTGTATCCCAGCAAGAATTAAACTTCAAAAATAAAATTTAAGTATGCTTCATATCATCTTTGATACTTTTATTAAAAATACTTCTGTGAATTCCCAAAAACATTGGAATATTTCCATATATCAATATTTCATTGGTATAAGTTTTAATCATAATAACTAATGGATTATTTAAAGAACTTTATTATAATTGCTTTTTATTTAGATAGTGATTATTATTGTTACTGTTGTAATAAAAAAACATATAAGTTCTTCAGATATTATTATATAAATGTACAGGTATTTGTTTATGCTATTGGATATGATTAAATATTGACATTATGATTAGGTTGTATTAATGTAAGTAACTTTTAAACTTGTATAAAAATTTGCTATATTAGAAATTATTATATGTTTTATGGGTTCTTAAGTTTCAACTTCAAAGTTAAAAAGAGGTAATAATCTTAGTTAGATAAATAGGTCTATAAGGAATATTTTATGCATCGTTCCTATATGTTAGTATTAGGTTGTAAAAATGCTATATAATAAGCAATAATGCATCTTACTGATATGACTTATAGTTTTTTAGTAGATTTTTCTCCTAATAATTAAACCTTCAAATGAATCTGATAAAGGATGTTGAAGTGTAATAAATAATCCATATGATTTAACTTTTATTTAGGGGTGTTAAGCAGTAACTTCACTTGTTTTCTTTTTAAAATATGAAAACTTCTCCTGTGTTGTTAAATGAGATTGATTAACAGTTGATTATGTTATTGAAACAAACTAAGTAAAGACAGCATAAAACATTTACCATTTATCATTTACTATTATACACATCACGCTCTTATTTCCACACACTTAAGATTTGCCCATACTTAAATGCTTGGGTTGAAAGAATGGGTGAATTAATTTTATTCTTTCTAAAATACTATATCTCATGTCTGAAAAATTGAGTATTCATTTATAATTTATCTTTAAAGTGCATGTGCATTGGCTTAATCACTAATATTACTATTACATAAAAAACAGTGCTATATAAAATAATATCTCATTATTATAATTATTATTATTATTTTCCTCCAGAACTGAGGATTTGTATTATTTTAAAAATAATTTGCAACCTACTTCAATTTATTTTTAGTGTCTTGCAATACTGTCTTATTAAAAACTTTCATATCCCATGCTTAGATTAGGTTTAAAGAACTAATATTAATATTGTTAGATATTTTATATATATTTTTAATTACCTTTGTTATTTTTTGTTATAATTTACTTTATATTATGTAATCAAGCAATTGTTAATTTTTTAATATTTCTCTTTTGTAATTATTAAATGAACATAATCACTACTTATTTACAAAATAAAGGTCATATATTTTAAAGATATTAGATTATGCATAAATATATTTGGATTGGATACATCATTATTTGTTATTGTTGTTATCTGAAATACAAAGGTATAGGGTAAGATGATATACATAAAATTCCCCTTTACTTTATCATATCCCAAGATAAAGGAATAAACTTTACATCCATATATTTATTCTTTTTAATTTATGTAAATAATTGTAATTGATTCATAACTCTGAGATAAATCTGTCAACTTTATATTTTAAAAATGCTAACCTTAGTTTAAACACAAATCAATTTTATACCTACTTAGTTCTTTTTTTAAGAAAATTATATATAAGCAAATATTTACTTGAAAATTTATTAAAAGTAGTATCAAATATATACTGAATACCCTGAGAAAATTAGTGATTTCACGTTTTATATATTATTAAAGTATAAAATAATATTATTTTTTATTCTATGTGAAAGTAGAATATATATGTATTGCAAACTGACTTCGATAATCGCGTTCTACCTTCAGAATATTCATTTGCAACCGAGAGATATTTGGGTTTCAGATCCTTTTCCCTTTTGTTTGATTATATATATATATTGTACCCTTACTTCTCGATGTATAATATAGTTTGAAAATACAACTAGCTCAATTAAATTATAATGCTTAATTAAAATTTGCATATCTATCTTTAATATACTTTTATATTATCATATTCTAATTAAATTTATTGTCAATTATCAAATTCAATGTATTTCTATATTATGTACTAATTAAATAAGTATTTATCAAAATCATGAGACTGTGAAGTAAAGCTACAAAGAAATAAGTAGATTTACATTGAGTCAATATCTCCCAAGACATTGTTTCAATGGCATAAGAATACTATTACCTCCTTATTAACTTACTACTACATCTACAGCATTCTTATGGCTTTTAAATAAAATAAATTATCTTTAATAATAATAATAATAAAGCTCAACCTTTAATTAAAATATAATTAAATAATCTCAGGCTCTTTTAATAATTTTAAAGTAATAATAATCCATGTAAGTAAGTATGATAAGGGATTTTATATCAAACCTAAATACACCTAACTTATTCTAATAATAATATATGATACTAATCTTAAGGTATAACTTAATCTTATCTATTTCTGTTATATCATCAATCATTAAATAAATAATCATATGTATATCTTTTATTTTCATATAGTATCTTAATTTTGGAATAGATCAAAATCTTATAATTTAATAATCTGTGGCAATAAATAACATTGTACTCTTATAATGTGCATTACAATTACCCCATGACCATAATAATATTATATGTTAATATCAATCAATTCTTATAAAATGATATCAAGAAAATATTGTGTTTATTTCTAAATAATAATAATAATTCATATTGTGCAAATATTATGTTTGTTCAAATTATCCGTTGTCAAATGCTGTGGTGCAAAAATAATGAACTCGACACACTTTTAAAACAAATTAAACAAATTTATTTACATTAACTTTAACCATGAATTTATTTACAATATTTACAGTTCAAAATTATGAAAACAAAGAAAATAAAAAAAAAACAAGAAAATAATAATACACTCTGTTTACACTGTTATTAACTCATACTCTTAATAAGTAATTATACATTCTTTAAAATGCTGTACTAATAACATTGAAGTATGTTTTCAAACTTAGACTTTAAATAAATGTCAGTGAACTTCAATTATTACACAGAAAAATCTATGTAAACAATATTTATGTAGCATATGTAAACAACTAAACTTTAATAATTAAATTGCTACATCACTTAAATATTAATGTTATTCATTTCATCATGTACTAATATGTGTTTACTTTATTATCAGCATTACTTTAATAACATAATACAAAAAAAATAATGTATCTTTATAATGTAATAACAAATAATTGATTATTATCTTTATATTTCACTTAATGCAATTTATGCTACATGTTTTATCAAATATGCATTACATATATGTACTGTTAAATAATAATATTTAAATTATTCATCAATTTCAAATTCATAAAGTATTATATTAGATAAATTCTATGATTCTTTTCTATGTAAAATTATTACTTTACTTCATGTGTTATTCTATTCCTTTTAAATAACTTTCTTTCTACAAAATATCCTCTAAAACTTATTTAAATTTTCCGGAAAAACAATCATCAACTTTAAATAAATACTAATTATCCAAACTATTTATACTTCATTATCTATATTCAGTAAATCTTCAATCCAAATATAAACTTCCACATAAAATTTAACTTAATTTATCCAATAAAACAAAAATAAAATATAGACTTTCAAATCTCTTCCTAACTTACAATAAAAATAATTACTTATGAATAATAAATATAATTCTAATACTCCAACATAATAATAATAATAAAAAAAATAAAAAAAATCAAAATTTATTTACGAAAGAATCATATAATTATTTCTAAAACTTCTTATGTAATGTTGTATCATATTTAGATTATAAATTCAAATTATGCACATCTAAATAAAACTGTCACTGCCAATATAATGTGTGTGTATTTTTAAAAATATTTATACATTCATTCAAATAACATAACATTTGGATGATCTAAATAAAACATATCAAATACATCAAAATTATTATAGTTATATAATTTTTTACCATAAATAATGATCTAATGTACAGTCCATCTTCCAATATTCTTCGGAACTACAGCTTCATAAAATAAATCACATTTACACTCACAATCATTCTTTAACATATTACGTGTTATATTAATTATAAGATAAACTTATGCAATTAATTATTATATTACTTTTAGTTACTATTTTAAGAAATGTACCTATCTTATTTTAATAAATTAATAATATTCAATTTTTATGTTAAATAAATAAAACAGAATTCATATTACGTAACTCCAGCGATGTCTTCTTTTCACCATAATAGTTCTTTAATCCTAGGTACACATTCACTAAAACACCATTTCCGTTTTCCGGTTCATCACGTGGTTTTTAAAAGTTTATAAAATGATAACGTTCTTTTAAAATAAAATAAAAGTTCCCCACAAGAAAAATAAAATAAAATTAAAATAGTTTATAGGCTCCGGATCCAATTCCTTAACGAAAATTATTTAAAGTTATTATTTCTAAACTAGTCTATAGTTTATGAAAAATTATCATTTAATTATTTTAATTGACTTGGACGTCCACATATTACTTGCGCATTTCTTAACAAAATATCCAGGTAAGAATAAGCTTCTTCATCTAAAACAACCAGCGTTTAGACTATTTTAATATAATAATTTTATTATATTAAGACTTTTAGCTAATTATACTCTCAATTTATTTGCCTTTTAAAATTGTCAACATTCAGTCTTTTAAAAACATAAAGACTTAATAAAGCAAGTATTTATAAAACTACTTTTATTTCTAATATCTTTACTTAAGATATATATTTAAATTTATAGCTTGCAAAAAAAAAAATACTTTCTTCATAAAGAAGTATTTTATTCTTTAAAATATCTATTTTTAATAATTAATAGCAATTAGCTTTTAAAATTATATACTGTCCAAAATACTACTTTTCTCCATCTCGTAACTTTCCGAACTAATCCAGCGTTTGTCATATTTCTAGTATAAAGTTTCCGATATATTTTCACATATATGATGTTCCCATGACCATTTGCTTGTAAATTGAGCTCAATATAGAGCGATTGATAAGGAAAAATTAAATTAACACTGCATGTCTATCATTTAACAATTTTATAAATTATTTATAACGACACTCTTGTAATTTTAAAATTGATTTTGAGAGCGTCTATCAAATTTACTTTGCTATTTTTTTAATAACACAATTAACTTGAAAAATTCAATCACAGAGTCCCCTCCTAACAATTGAACTAAGCTTTTATACCAGAAGAAACTTCTCATTTGATTGGTACATTTAAACAATCAACTTGCTGGCTTATTTACATATTTACCAACAACACAAAATTAAAAATAAATAATGACTTATTTAATATTTAATATTTATTACATTATCAAATTTTAAAATAATCCTTATCGTTTATTTAAATCCACTAAACATTTTTAAAAATATTCTTATTTACTTGATTTTTACTTTATATCATTTTTATAAGATTATTTAAAATACACTAAGTCTTTTCTATACGTTATATTTTTAAAGCAATACTTTTAAAAATTCGATTTAATATTCTACATTAATTTATCTTTATTTTATCTCGTGATAGCTCACGTATTATTTATAAATTTTATAACATGATTTTTTAAAATAGTTTTGCAATTTTACTAGATAACTTCCAAGCATGTGTGTGCGTATCTAACTAACATCTGTTTTTTACAACAAAAGAAACGCTTCTCATAATCTAAAAATAACTAACAATTGCATTTTTAAAACAAATATTTATTTTTTAAAAATAAATAAGATATTATAACAGATTTTAAAATAATTATTCGACATTATTAAAATCAAATATTAATCTTCTATTTAAGTATTTATAATAATTAAAAACATTTATATTCTTTTATAACACTATTTTATCAACAATAAATATATGCATTTAATTTTAACTTGTCCTTTAAACACTTTTAGTTTTAAATACCTACTTATTAAATATATTAATGCAGTATTAACTATGGCCAGTTTTCCCAACCATATACTACTATCATCTTTATTTAAAATGTCTCTCTCAATTTCAGCACAATTTCACATATCAAATACTCATAGATTGCTTTAATTAAACCTTTTGAAATATTACCATAAGCAAAATTAACATCACATATTCAAATATATCTTAAATTTAAAATTTTTAATAGATTAGCACAAAATTAGATGGTGACCCATACAAAAGGGCACAATATATATAGGGTGTAACAATTGGTGCAACTTGTTAACTTTTCCATAGCTTGGAATTCAAATCGATTTGAATTTGGAAACAGAATTTCTAAGGAAGTTGAGAATTTTTTTTACATAACCAGAATATATGCAAGCCAATTTGTTATCCAATAACTATTCAGTCTTATTTAAACAGTGAAATAAATAAAGAAAAATTATTTCCTCTCCAGGATTATTTAAAACTATTTTATTTATATATATAATCTCAATCATGATTAATAAACCAAATGCTATTGATAAATATTTTAGTGCTGTAATTTTAATAGATTGCTCAGTCAGCACAAAAACAATTATTTATATTCACTTTCCTGGATGTATATAAAAATAAGAAAATCTAATAACTTTTTTATAAATCCAGGGCAGTTAATACAATCCTTAAGCATTATTCTCATGTTTATCAAAATAATATCAATCAATCATTAAAGAAACACTGTTTATTCTTTGAATGTTATTGATTCTATGAATTATCATGTCAGAATTTTATAGTTATAAAAAAAAAAAAATAGGTACATCGAGTCAATTCACATATTTCTAAAAACAAAAATGAAAAAAAAAAGAATGTTGAAAGAAAAGGAGGTAAGCATGTTTGATATATATAAAAAAAAACACATCGTAAATCAGAGATCCAATAGAACAAGTAAACAATGAAATTTTTAAAAATATTTTTAATGATGAATTGTTATACTTTTTAGGACATGAGTGTAATGCTAATGTGTTGAAAATATTCAGATATTGAAATATTTATTCTGCTATAGTATCTTTTATATTATACTAGAGAAATAGATGGGCAGTCAGATAGATAGATAGACAGATAAGTAGATTGATAAATAGATAGAGACAAAAAATAGATAAATCGATAGAAAGACCAATAGATAGACAGACCGACAGACAGATAGATGGATGGATGGATAGATAGATAGATAGATAGATAGATAGATAGATAGATAGATAGATAGATAGATAGATAGATAGATAGATAGATAGATAGATAGATAGATAGATAGATAGATAGATAGATAGATAGATAGATAGATAGATAGATAGATAGATAGATAGATATTTAAAAAGATATATAAATTTTTAGAAATGGATAGATAGGTAAGGTAAGTAGATAGATATCGGATGATTATATTATTTATGACATTAATCATGTTTTACTAATCATAAGTCCTCTCAATATTGGTGGACATAAATAATATATATATATATATATAATGTGTTAGTTCACTTCAACTCTTGACATCACATTAGTTATGTATGTATACATTTCACATCCATATTTGTCGCGCAAATAGAATTTATATTAGACATAATCTTTTTTTAAATCTGAAACACTAAATAAAATGCAATATGTAAACAATCAATAGCATAAATCTTAATTTTGTTTTCACTTATAGATTTAACGTGAGTTATTTTGAATATTAATTCTCTAATGTATATGCGTGTATAAAGCTATTTTTTTTAGCGGCATCAACTACTTTGTACAGTCAGCTCTATTAGGCAATAATAAAACATATACAAAGAAAAGTGTTAAAAAATATTCTCCTGTCTTTACATTTTTATTTGCTTAGAATTCTATGCAAAATCAATTATTTTTCTCAAAATTATCATAAATAGTAAAGCAAATTTTGAATCTTTATGAAGCTTTAAAGTGATAGTGGCGAGATTAAATCCCACCTACGAGGTAAATAAATAAAATCTTCATTTGACTAGAAAAATGAAAATACTAACATAGAAAACCACCTGGGTGTTGCCTTTAAAAATGTGCATTTCTAATGTTTTTTTTTAACTTATACAAAATATAAAAATATAGCCTTTCTGCGTTTTTTTCAAATTGTGTTTTATTTTCTAGCAATTTTCTATATTATTCTAAAAAAATAAATAATTTAAAATATTAAATACAGTAATTGAATATTGTTTAATTAAAAATTTTAATATATCATGCATATAAAACAAAAGTATACTTTTATGTATACATTTATTTATACACGAATATAAATCGATCCGAAGGCAAATCAGCTTTAATAATCATGAGTAAAACACCCATTATTTGGTTGCCATACTACATAGAAAAAATTGATAATCACTTTGCAATATATATATTTCAGGAATTCTCCATTTGCTTCCTTGAAGCAATGCCAATTATTCATGCAAAAATAATAATCACTTGTCTTAAACCACCAAAACATCACATGATCACAATTTCCTACACTTGCACATGCTGTTAATAACAGCAGCAAACTTTTCATACAACAGTACCACCCAGTTATTAACAGCTTGTTTAAGCATAAAAATGTTTATTGTGTGATGTTTTTATGATTTTTATCAATCCTAACTATGGTATGATGATTACTGTGGGTTTTAAAAATCAAAGACATATGTATAGTTGCTGAACTGTGTTCAGATTTATATGGCTATACAAGAGAATGAGCTTGGATTGAAAACATTATTTTTCCATTTTGAGCTTCTAGATTTACAGTTAACTAAATAGATAAAAGATAGCTGCTAGAGGTTTGCATTAAAATCTAGGTGGAGTGCTCTTATATCTAAGACTACTCACTGATGAAACCCACAAGTTATAAACTAGTCTGGGCATATCGGATGAGTAAGCACTAAATAGCATTTTAGGCAAATCTTTTTGCATTTATTGATTATTAAGGTTTCTATTTGGTAGTCCTACTGTATGGAAAATTTGCTGCTGTTATTAAATGCTTATATTTTAATACTGATAAGTTGATTAATCAGATGTGAAAGGATGAATATTTAATGATGCCATCATACTTTTATATGTCAGCCAGTTTCTATATGATTAAACACTAATCTGGTCAATCAAAAACTCAATTTATTAATAAATATTGATCAAGATATTTTACATCAAGATGTATAGTTAATATATCAATGTATTATAAAAATATGTAAACAAATATGAAAGGATGTCAATTTAAATCACTATGGATAAAACATCTGTGATTTGGGCACCATACTATTTAAAAAATGGTAAATTACTCTACATTCAGATATCTACCTTTATTAGTGATCTTGGAATAATGTCAATTACTCATATTAATGCCAGTAAATCAAAGTATTCATATCATAACATGAATATTTTGCACTGTTGTCTATTCTTAAATCATCCCATTTCAAATGTAGGTTTTTGTTTGAACTGTCTGACTTTCACTTAACAAAGTGCTTCTACAACTATCTGTAGTAATATTTCACTAGTTTTTAGTGGCAAAATTACAAAATAGTAAATATTGATTTATTAATTTTAAAAAACTCTGAAGAAGACAGTATTTCCATTGAGCAGTAGTCAAAATAATTTAGCCTAGACTTCACATGCATGATGACTTTAAGTCTTTGTTCTCCAGTTTTAAGCTCATTTACAACATTGCTTTGAGTAGATTTTTGGAATAGCAAAAAAGTTAATTTTTTGCATAGTTTATTAAAGATTGGTGATTATTTTTACCCAATTATTAAATAACAAAAGTATGCTTGATTACACTTTTATTTTATACATACATGTTTTATTCTTAAAAGTAGAAGTAAATTTGAAATATAATATTAAAGTAAGCCACTGCTGCTATGTTGACCATGCGATGTAAAACTGATTACTAATATGTCTTTATTGACATGGTGGTAGGATCTTTTGAGATATTCTAAAAATTATAAATGTAATTTTAAATTTTAAAATGGAATTTTATAGATCTAACAAAGTTTCGCATTTGTTCATTCATATTTTAAAAATATATTTCAGAAAACAAAGATTTTGTACATTTTTTAAATTCACTCATTTAGCTATTTTCTTGATATTATTCATTGAAAAGAAAACTCTATTGTTCTAATTATATATTTAATTTATTATTATTTATTTCATATTTGTAAAGTTTAAATTTGAATTTTTATAATTTTTTTTATTTGGAAACATATTTCTAACAAATTAAATCCAATTTATTGCATTCTAATATAAAATAATGGATTAATATTAGAATCAAATACTGAATGATAATAAAAATTGTCACCAGAAAAAACAATGCAAATATTACCCTATTCCAGGAAAAATCAAAAATAATATTTGCCCTTGTGCAAATATTCACCAATTTTTTCCACATACACCGTAGTTTGGCAACCAAATATCAGTGAATGAATCTGATGTCTATTTAGATTTGTGTTCATATTTTCAGTGTGTTTATCTGTTAATTATATAACAAATACAAAACAAGATATATAAACAAAATTTTTATATAAAGATTTCAAATCTCTAAACATTTAGTTTATTAGTAATTACCCAATGGAAGCTATTAATTAATTGTTGCTATATTATATGCAATTGACCTGATCTCTGATAACTTAATGTATACATAATCACTATTTTCTTCTGATTATTATGATTTGGTACAGTTTTATTAGATGCTTTTATATATTATATGTATGCCTATATTTTTCAATATTTTATTCATCAATCTAACAATTATATATTGTTAATTTATTTCTTAATATAACTTTTTTTTTTTAAATATATAACCAGATTCTATAACATAATGTAAACTATGATAGCTTCTGTTTTAGTATTTTGGTTTACAATTAATATTAAAATTTAATTTTTTTAATAATAGTTATTTCTGTTATTCAGGAAACTCCAAATCATTTTTCCAGGACCAGCAACAACGTAAAAGTATTTATTTTCTTTCTTTCATAAGAAATACTATAAAAGATAGTAAATAGAGAATTCTTTCAAATCTGCTTCAATGTTAACTATCAGTTCAATTTATTCAAGGAAGACTTATAATAGCCAAACATTTTTCTGAAAAAAAGCTGCTGGAGAAATTAAGATTGCTATTTGGCATAATTAGTGATAATTGTTAATTTGATTTAATTAATTTGTATCACTAGAATTATATCATCATTTGTTTAAAAGCCATTGATTTCCATCCTCTGTATTTTTATTTCCTTCAGATTGGCAATAAAAAATAGCAGAGTTATATATATATATATATATATATAAACTTTCCATTTTGCCACATATTTTTAAACACTTAAATATAGACATCAAAAAACAATAAGTGATTTCTAAAATGTGTTTCATATTGAATTATAACTTTTTATTGATCTCACTCTTTTACACGTGCATGTTTTCACCATTTGTTCACTATTCATCATTATTATATTATTGCAATTTGATCTACAGATGTCCAAAAATAAGATTGCATGAAAGATAATACTTATAGACAAAAATTGTAATATATACATATTTATAAACTATTTGGAACACTTTACAATGCTGTTCTTATAGAACATTTTGCCATATGATCTGGTAATTATTATAAAGATAAAAATAAAACAAATTATAAACACACTTTTACAGAATAGAGATCTGTTGACAGTCTCCTTATGTAAACAATGAAAAAAGCATTACTCTGCAGCCTTAATGATAGATAAATTTAGATATTTTATGTGTTTTTCATGTTGTTTTATTCTTATCAAAAATATCTAAATATTCATGATCAATGTTGAATAAATACATAGGTAAGTCATGAAAAAAATCATGAGCCTAAAAAAATCATCTGGCACAGATTTAAACTCATATCATAGCATGGCAAATAATTATACCATTGCTGTATCATGAGGTTCTTATATATATTTACTACATTAGTATTAATAAATAGGTTAACCATTGTGAACTGGATGTAAATAAACCTGAAAGATGTTAGCTCCATAATGCATTTTTGTTGCAGCACTATTCTAAATACAAGAAGTTATTATTATATATACAAATATTAAACTACAGCTGGATTATGGCTGCAATTTCCTATGATTCTAAATATCATACTTATAAATATTCCAATTGTTAAATAATACATGCTATATATATATATATATATGTATGTATATATATATGAAAAACAAAATTAAGTTAAAAACTTGTTAACGCTTGTATTTAGGTCAACAGATGGCGTTCTACCAAAAACACTGTCAAGCGTATTTTGTTTACATAAACGTCAGAGAATGCATTCACTATCTCTAACTTTAATTCCACTTTCAGATCATGATTTCAAACTATTTGCTATCGTCAGTGAAAGACAGGAATAAGAACTAGATCTAACCACAAACTCTGAGTGTTTATGAAACAGTTTCTATTCAGCTAGCAAGGGTGAATTTTTTAGACACATTAATGTCTTCGAACTCAGCACAGCAAGCCAGATAGCTACATGGGTCTGATATCAGTTCAGCATCACCACATAGTAGAAGCCTCTGCAATATATATCATTGCAAGAAAGACCTCAAAGGTACATTTATGAAAAACAAAATCAAGTTAAAAACTTGTTAACACTTGTATTTATGTCAACAGATGGCATTCTACCAAAAACACTGTCAAGCGTATTTTGTTTACATAAACGTCAGAGAATGCATTCACTATCTCTAACTTTAATTCCACTTTCAGATTATGATTTCAAGCTATTTGCTATCGTCAGTGAAAGACAGAAATAAGAACAAGATCTAAACACAAACTCTCTGCGTTTATGAAACAGTTTCTATTCAGCTTGCAAGCGTGAATTTTTTAGACACATTAATGTCTTCAAACTCAGCACAGCAAGCCAGATAGCTACATGGGTCTGATATCAGTTCATCATCACCACATAGTAGAAGCCTCTGCAATATATATCATTGCAAGAAAGACCTCAAAGGTACATTTATGAAAAACAAAATCAAGTTAAAAACTTGTTAACGCATGTATTTATGTCAACAGATGGCGTTCTACCAAAAACACCGTCAAGCGTATTTTGTTTACATAAACGTCAGAGAATGCATTCACTATCTCCAACTTTAACTCCACTCTCAGATCATGATTTCAAGCTATTTGCTATTGTCAGTGAAAGACAGGAATAAGAACTAGATCTAAACACAAACTCTGAGCGTTTATGAAACAGTTTCTATTCAGCTAGCAAGCGTGAATTTTTTAGACACATTAATGCCTTTGAACTCAGCACAGCAAGCCAGATAGCTACATGGGTCTAATATCAGTTCAGCATCACCACATAGTAGAAGCCTCTGCAATATATATCATTGCAAGAAAGACTTCAAAGGTACATTTATGAAAAACAAAATCTAAGTTAAAAACTTGTTAACACTTGTATTTATGTCAACAGATGGCGTTCTACCAAAAACACCGTCAAGCATATTTTATTTACATAAACGTCAGAGAATGCATTCACTATCTCTAACTTTAATTCCACATTCAGATCATGATTTCAAGCCATTTTTTATCATCAGTGAAAGACAGGAATAAGAACTAGGTCTAAACACAAACTCTGAGCGTTTATGAAACAGTTTCTATTCAGCTTGCAAGCGTAAATTTTTTAGACATGTTAATGTCTTCGAACTCAGCACAGCAAGCCAGATAGCTACATGGGTCTGATATCAGTTCAGCATCACCACATAGTAGAAGCCTCTGCAATATATATCATTGCAAGAAAGACCTCAAAGGTACATTTATGAAAAACAAAATCAAGTTAAAAACTTGTTAATGCTTGTATTTATGTCAACAGATGGCGTTCTACCAAAAACACCATCAAACCTATTTTGTTTACATAAACATCAGAGAATGCTTTCACTACCTCTAACTTTAATTCCACTTTCAGATCATGATTTCAAGCTATTTGCTATCATCAGTGAAAGACAGGAATAAGAACTAGATCTAAACACACACTCTGAGTGTTTATGAAACAGTTTCTATACAGCTTGCAAGCGTGAATTTTTTAGACACGTTAATGTCTTCGAACTCAGCACAGCAAGCCAGATAGCTACATGGGTCTGATATCAGTTCAGCATCACCACATAGTAGAAGATTGTGCAATATATATCATTGCAAGAAAGACCTCAAAAGTACATTTATGAAAAACAAAATCAAGTTAAAAACTTGTTAACACATGTATTTATGTCAACAGATGGCGTTCTACCAAAAACACCATCAAGCGTATTTTGTTTACATAAATGTCAGAGAATGCATTCACTATCTCTAACTTTAATTCCACATTCAGATCATGATTTCAAGCCATTTGTTATCATCAGTGAAAGACAGGAATAAGAACTAGGTCTAAACACAAACTCTGAGCGTTTATGAAACAGTTTCTATTTAGCTTGCAAGCGTAAATTTTTTAGACATGTTAATGTCTTCAAACTCAGCACAGCAAGCCAGATAGCTACATGGGTCTGATATCAGTTCAGCATCACCACATAGTAGAAGCCTCTGCAATATATATCATTGCAAGAAAGACCTCAAAGGTACATTTATAAAAAACAAAATCAAGTTAAAAACTTGTTAATGCTTGTATTTATGTCAACAGATGGCGTTCTACCAAAAACACCGTCAAGCGTATTTTGTTTACATAAACATCAGAGAATGCTTTCACTACCTCTAACTTTAATTCCACTTTCAGATCATGATTTCAAGCTATTTGCTATCGTCAGTGAAAGACATGAATAAGAACTAGATGTAAACACACACTCTGAGCATTTATGAACCACTCAGAGTTTGTGTTTAGATCTAGTTCTTATTCCTGTCTTTCACTGATGATAGCAAATAGCTTGAAATCATGATCTGAAAGTGGAATTAATGAGATAGTGAATGCATTCTCTGACGTTTATGTAAACAAAATACTCTTGATGGTGTTTTTGGTAGAACACCATCTGTTGACATAAATACAAGCGTTAACAAGTTTTTGATTTTGTTTTTCATAAATATACCTTTGAGGTCTTTCTTGCAATGATATCTATTGCAGAGGCTTCTACTATGTGGTGATGCTGAACTGATATCAGACCCATGTAGCTATTTGGCTTGCTGTGCTGTTCGAAGACATTAACGTATCTAAAAAATTCACGCTTGCAAGCTGAATAGAAACTGTTTCATAGACACTCAGTTTTGTGTTTAGATCTAGTTCTTATTCCTGTCTTTCACTGACGATAGCAAATAGCTTGAAATCATGATCTGAAAGTGGAATTAAAGTTAGAGATAGTGAATGCATTCTCTGACATTTATGTAAACAAAATACGCTTGACGGTGTTTTTGGTAGAACGCCATCTGTTGCCATAAATACAAGCATTAACAAGTTTTTAACTTGATTTTGTTTTTCATAAATGTACCTTCGAGGTCTTTCTTGCAATGATATATATTGCAGAGGCATCTACTATGTGGTGATGCTGAACTTATATCAGACCCATGTAGCTATCTGGCTTGCTGTGCTGAGTTCGAAGACATTAACATGTCTAAAAAATTCACGCTTGCAAGCTGAATAGAAACTGTTTCATAAATGCTCAGAGTTTGTGTTTAGATCTAGTTCTTATTCCTGTCTTTCACTGACGATAGCAAATAGCTTGAAATCATGATCTGAAAGTGGAATTAAAGTTAGAGATAGTGAATGCATTCTCTGACTTTTATGTAAACAAAATACGCTGACGGTGTTTTTGGTAGAACGCCATCTGTTGACATATATATATATATATATATCAGCAAGACATTTTTCTATTAAACCATTCTATCTGTGACTCATTATTTATTAAAATAATTAATTAAATAAGGTAATAATAGTTTTATGTTATATGCAATGCATGGGGTCAAAAGGGTGCATACACTATTGTATACATACGTTTTTTATTCATTATTATTTCATTTTACAGATATTAAAAATATAAAGCAGTATGTCTGATTGAAAAATATAAAAAAATAGATTCTGAAGTACTGTAAGAAAACTTCCTGTCACCTTATGCAATACCTTTTAAAATACAAAATAATAATAATGAAAAGTACAAATAGATACACAATGTGCATCTACTTTTGGCCTACTCTGGATTCTGTGTCAATCTTTCATTATCATCTTAAGACAACTAATTTAAAATACAGAAAATGAATCATAATATATATCTAAGTCTAAATTACACAGCCAGATACTTTACAAAAATGTAATATATTTAGTTTTAATTTAGAGGAAGGTCTCTTTTAATTTATAGATTGCATTAATCTAATATTAATTTGATTTTTTTTTTTTTTTGGTTTGTCTGTTTGTTTATAAATCTGTGATAATGCTCTATTTAGAAATAATCATATAATAAAGTTATGTAACTATTTAAAAAAATTAGGTAGTTCAAAAATATTTCACATATGTAAATTTTATCCATTGACATCTATAACATTCCAATAATTGTAAATAAAATTATTTATGTTTACTCCTTATCAAATATAAATGCCCATTAAAATTTTATTAAATATGCTTATTATTATTGGTATTCATCGTGACAAAACTTTATCTCGTAAATGAAACTCATAAAATATTTATAAAATATAGTAATCTCACCAGCTATCTTTTAAGTGCAAACACACGTTATACGCTTGGTAAAATTCAAATATCAGTTATTTATTTATTATTGTTAGATTCGCATATTCAAATAACAAAATATATTTATACTTTTGTATTATTGGTAAAAAGTTGTTGCTGGAGTGATCAATATTCCAATATTACTTCGGCACTATAAAAAATATAGCCAAAAAACTTCAGCCAAAATAAATTCTAGACTCGTAAATTATTTCAACCTGTAGTTATCGTATACATCTTCTTGCGTTCATGCGCATGAATATGTTTGCAGATAAAATATACGATTTTTTTTTCATTATGGAAATCATTTAAATTGTAATAAGGATTATTCTTTTCTCACGCATCTTTTCAAATCTTTTTTTAACAATACGTTTTGTTTTCAACAATATTAATCATCACCAATTATTTTTTCCAATAAAATCTCCCATTCATCAGCATATAAATATTTGAAAAATGTTTTCTTGCTAGATTAATTAAAAAATATAAAATATTAATATGTGTTTAACTATTATTTCCTAAAAAGAATAGCATCTAAGTGTCAAATTCTCTAAAAACGTATTTTATTACTCGTCTCTCATTATCAATTTTTAAATGAAAATAAATAAATATTCAACAAAACTTAATAAAAAATATCTTAATCTATTTTACAACTATTTTTAATATTTATATATGACAATATTTTCAAATCTAATAATTTTTCTATTAAAAACTTCAAATGTATATAGACTATGACTTTTATTCTATTGTATTTATTAATACCAGTAAGACATTTCGGCAGTAAACAAATAACATGTAAGAATATATACATGATAAAAGAAATAACTAAAAAATCAATTACAATTAATATATTTTTAACTAAACAATTCTAAGCTGTGTGACATTACAAAGGACTTAATGATTCAGCTGTCACTTTTGACATTATTTTTTTCACTTTCTTGTGACAGCACATTAAACATACATTTGATGATAGAAACTACAAACTAAAGTAAATATTAAGTTATTAGTTCAAAACAAATCTGAAGATGTCAGCAACTATAGAAAAATTACCCCTGATTGACTGACAACACTGCTGATTGGTAGATTGCTTGATCTGAAACTTTGAGAGCAGTTGTGATTAATTGTAAATTCATCAACTATTGTTATTAATGATGAGCAAACACATGTGTACATTTTCTATTGTTTATTTAAATAGTTATGATTGTTTTTACAAAATATTTATATAAAAGTTATTAAAAGATTAAAAGTAAGAAATATTTTCATGAACACATGTAGATTTTATGTGATTATATATATATATTTTTTTTTTAAAAAAAAAAATTGTCCAGCAATTCATAGTAACAGTAAGTCTATAATGAATAATGTTCTGTCAAACATTATAGTACAGAACTTTTGTGGCATTTCAATAATTTTAAGTTTTAGAATATAATTTCATAGCTGGATGATTATTTAACAATCATTTATTTGGATTTCAGAAATGAAATTCTATTAACCAACATTTTATTAATTTTTTTACCAGTATTGCTGTAATCATTCAATAAAAAAAGTTGCTCTTATTACATGTTTCACTTCTATTATTTGTTTTTTTATATTTTTAAAAGCCAAATATAACTTTTTAGGATATTTTTCATGTGTAAATTTATATTTCTAATAAACCAAGTATAATTTATTGATTTATACTATGGAATAAATGTTTTAATATTAAAGCAAAATGTAAAGCACTAATTCAAGCAGCCACTAGAATGTTATGTAAAAAATATTGAAACATGGAAAGATTAAGCCTTATTTCAAAGTTATTGAAATTCCAAGTTTGCAAAATATTAATTTAATGAGTTTTCTTGTAAATGATTACCATTACTTAACCTATTGTCTGCCATGAGGATCACCAATGGTACTCAATAAAAATATACCAATGTGCCATGAGATCCCATGTGTTCTTCAGCAGCTATATAAATAATGTTTATATTGGTGTGGCTTGCAAATGAAGGATAGGTAAAGAATAAGTATAGTACACAAAAAATTCTAATGTACCCGATTTGAACCTAGTTTCAACTGAATTTCAATCTAAACATGATTTAAACCAATAATATCACATGATCACCATTTCTTATGCTTGCTCAGGCTGTTAAAACAGCAAAACTCTTCATACAGTAATTCCATTCAGTGCAAGTCAGAGCAATCAATAGATTCAAGAAGGTTTGTGCATAACTGAATCATAAGTTAGAAATTAGTCTGGGGATATTGGATGAGTAAGGACTAGATAGGAATTTTATGCACAAACCTTCTCGAATCTATTGATTACTCTGACTTGCATTGAGTGGCACTACTGTATGCACAGTTTTTCTGAATATGATTTTTTGAACTAATTAATATCATATTATGTATCAATATTGGCATAGTGGTGTAGAATTTATTAGTGCAAATTGTTTTTTTAATATTTTGGCATATTGCTAAATAAGATATAGATTTAAATTATATTTTCTTAGTACTATGTTAAATTATAAATTTATAGTTTTGTGATTATTTCATTTTATAATATTTCAAAACAACTAATCATTGTAGAAAAGGTTAGCTTTCATGGAGAAAGTGATAAATTATGGCAACTTGCAAAGTGGATAACCATAGAAACTAATGTTTTTGGCCTCCAAGCCATCATCAATATAGTAGAATCCAAGTTCAAAAATGAGAATACTTTGAGAACTATGCATACATAGAATTTAAGTATTGCAGGCTTTGTAATAATTTATCACTATTTCTGTGATCTACTTCCTGCATTAAATTTTCATCTCCGAAGTTAGTTTTCAGATTTATATACTGATCATTATTTTCTGATAAGTAATATGGATTCATTACTAAGTACAAGTATAGGAAGAATAAAAAGAGATTATAATATGAAATGGAAACTTTCAGAAAAACAATTACAAGAGAAGATAGACAAGATAATTTTTACACATATATTCCTTTAGCTAGACTTGTTAGAAAAAATATGCATCTCTTAGGAATGTTGTAGAACAATAGAAAAGGACTACTAAAAGAAGTTATTGCCATGAGTTCAATATAGTACCTAACCAATCAATTATAATTTAGATAAAAGATGCAATTATTTAATTATGATTACCATATGAAGTTTATATACAATCAGATAATAACTATTGAATTCAATACAAAAAAATAATATATCCATACACACAAATCCTGGATTATATATTATAGTTATTTTAAATAAATTTTATGATGTATTCAGTTTATCTTGTCTCACTCAAATGTTATTAATCAATGAATCCATATTACACAATTGGACAATAATCAGACAAGTTTGCTTAATTTAAATTAAATTAAAATTTATTAATAAATGAATATCATTTATATGAAAAAATATGTATATGATGAATAGATTATAAACAATATATACATCTATGATCTAATTGTACATACAATAGATCACCAATTGACATTAATTTTATATTTAAATAGATGATTACACCTCAGACTTTGACTATTGGATACTAAACACAAAACAAATATGTTTATGTATGACAAATATGTTGTGGAACATTACACTTTCTAAAATATAAAAAAGTATACTTCCTTTTATACTTCACATAAAAAATATATAAAATAAAAAAATTAAAAAACCTATATAAAAATAAATCTACGTATTTGATACTAGAACAAAATAAAATAAATACTTATTATGATGTAATCCTTTTGAACTCTTAATATAAGTGATATATCTGAAGTTAATTTAAATCAATGAATAAAAAATGAATATTTTAAATTAAACTAATAGTTACTATGCTTCACAATGTAAGTTTAATCTTAGACAAATGTAACTCTTATAGTTAGGTGTGTGAAAGGATCACTATTCAACCTAAAATTATATACTATTTATCAACAAATACCATACATTTTAAATGAAGAGAAATAAAAAAAAACTAAGCATTAGTAATAATGAATATAAACAAATGACTTGTAATAGTTTTTAAATGTGGTATTTTCAGAATAGCATCATAGTTCTGATGTCTATATCAAACCACAATCCTGTTGTAAGTCATTGTTCTGAAGAAGATATCAATATTCAAGCACATTTTTCAATTCTCATGTTATATATATATATATATATATATATAACATGAGAATTGAAATAATAATATATATATATATATATATATATATATATACAAATTATTCTTTCAAATCATAATTATTTGTTATTTGTTTTATATGATGCTACACACATCCTTGTTACTGATTGATCTTCTAATTACACAGGTCCGATATAGACCATGAACACCATCTATGGATTTTCTCCTGTTCCTCTTCCATGGTGGTACTTGATTTTTACATAAAAGTTTCTTTTTAAATGGTTCTTCTGCCATAGTAATTCTTTTTTTGGTATCACACTCACAAACTTTTTCCATCAGCTATGTCTGTTTTATTGTTCTGTATCATAACTACAACCTTGTTTGGGAGACTGAGGATCATGATCAGTTCTCCTATAGTCCTCTTCTGTATTATGAGGTGACATACTTCTGGATTGTCTTTTTGTTGAGAATTTATGGATAGGAATGAACTTTATTAAAATGAATTGCAAATGAACTATTGATCAACAAACTGCTTCTAACTTTTTCATAAATGAAATTAAAATGAGTCATCACATGGATAGAAATGAACTTTATTAAAATGAATTGCAAATGAACTATTGATCAACAAATTGCTTCTAACTTTTTCATAAATGAAATGAAAATGAGTCATCACATGGATAATGTAACCAGACCCCCATACAACCCTTTTTTACATCGGTTGTAACAATTTTCTGATGAGCAGGAAATATTGTTGTAGGGGGCGTTAACATCTGCATTGGGGAATGCCAATCGATAGTTCCTTCCTGCAGCATGCTCATCAGAAAATTGTTACAACCGATGTAATAAAAGGATTGTATGGGGGTCTGGTTACAATATATATATATACAAATTATTCTTTCAAATCATAATTATTTGTTATTTGTTTTATATGATGCTACACACATAAGTATTGGCTATATTCATGATAATATGAAGAGATATCTTTTCATGCTGAAGTATTATTTCAAAATATTACAAATGAATAGATGATATATGATTAAAATAAATAACAAGAAAATCATATAAAGAAATTTATATATGCTTCTATTTAAAGCCAAAACAAGAGAGAATTCGTTTTAGTTAATCTTTTTTTTTTAATTTTTTCATTGATATCAGTGTAACTATAGCAATCCTCTATATTCCCTTTTTAAACAATTTCAAACAGTGATTAATAAAAATTATATTATACAACAAATAAAAATAAATATTTTAGAATTATTATATACAACAACAATTTACATTTTGCAATACCAATAATGTTTTTCATTCTAACATAAATTAAACAATTTGCACCATATTTTCAATATATTACCCCAGAAATATATTTTGTGCACATTTCCTTATTATAATATCATACAAATAAAAAACAGGCAAAACTCACTATACATATTGCCACTCAGTGCAAGCCAGAGTAATCAAAGGATACCAGAAGGCTTGTGCATAAAATCCCCATCTAGTGCCTACTCATTCAATATCCCTAGTCTAATTTCTGGTCTTTGGCCTTTGTCAGTGAGAATCTGAGAGCACTGAACCTAGATCTTAAGATCTAATGCAACCCTCCAGAATCCTCCTTTTATTTCTACTTAACTACAAAACTATGAGACTTAAATTGAAAACACTATATAGACATATAGATCTGAACTCATTTTAATATTTATACATTTTGGTGTCTTTGGTTATTTAATAACCATAGTCACCACTATCCTATTAGGCTATATAAACTGATGATCTTGGATTGAAAATATTATAGTGTTTTCAATTTAAGTCTCATAGTTTTGTAGTTAAGTATAGATAAAAGGTGACTGCTGAAGGGTTGCATTAGATCCTAAGATCTAAGTGCAGTTCTCTCAGATCCTCACTGATGACATCCACAAACTAGAAACTAATCTGGAAATATGGATGAGTAGGCACTAGGTGGGCATCCATTGATTATTCTGGCTTGCACTGAGTGGCAATACATATAGAGAATATTGTCTGTTTTAATAACAGTTAAGAATAAGTATAAGAAAAGATGATCATGTAATGTTTATTGGCTTATAATGTAAATGCAGTAATGAAAATAAAATATATAACAAAATAATTATAGTTTTATACAAAGAATATGCTTTATTTTTCACATATTCATTTTCATTTTAAAATAAATAAAATCAATTTACAATGTTACACAATACAATTAATAATAAAGAATTTTATATCAATATTATTGTCATCTTAGCAATACAGTTCAGTGCTTCATAAGTTAACATATCCACCATCAAAATTAAAAAAAAAAAAATTATGACTGAGATTTTACCACATACTAAAACTCATCTCAAAATTCAGTAGGCACTATATATATATATATATATATATATATATATATATATATATATATATATATATATATATATATATATAAATTAGTTATTAACTTTATATATCATAAAATCTTTCATATCAATTTACATTGCTTTAGAATCATCTAGTATATGTTATCATTGCCTTCTTCCTCATGGAAAAAAATGGTCTATGAGATGGAGGGAGTCCAGAACAGCAGCATACCAAGAAACCACCAAGTATGAAGCAGCCCATCAGTGAATGTTAATGTCTATGCCATGCAAGACACCTCATCAAGAATATAATAGGTAATTAAATCTTTTGCAGAGCTCTTAAAATAAATCCTAATAAATCACTCTAAGAATTCTTATAAACTAGCTATAGTATAAATGTTCCCAAACTGTTAAATTAAAATTTACTCTTAATAATTAAAACTCCATAATAAATTCATAATTGTTGGTTAAAATCTCTTAATATCTTATTCAATAATAATAATATTGACGAAATAGCTCAATTGGTAAAGCATTTACCTTAAATTCAATATTCAATAATAACATTTTTAATATGATAACTGTGTTCAGTTATTGTTATTAATTTATTCAATCTGTGAATTTGCCTTCATTCTTTTGCTTATTGGTTGTTTAATAATTATGCTATGCCATCCTTCAGAATTAAGATTGCTAAGATTATAACAGTAGAGAGACAATTAAATGCTCTCATATAGTCTTATTTTGCTCTTTGAAACACATACTAATCTTCATTCTGAAACCTATTTTATATGTTAATTAAGCTATCATGTTTGTTAATATTATTAAGTTTGCATGTATTAATATATAATTAAACAGATATAAGGGTGATATTAGAAAGCATATTATAACTAATAATTAAATCCAAGATATGCTTATTCCTCCTTAAGAGATAGTATAAACAATACAGATAATTCTTTATAACTAGATTATTTTAAGTATCTTTTTTCTTGGCATAAGTTTATAGATGCTATTGCATGAACTGGAGAGAAATGGTTCACTGATTGAACTATAGATTAATGCATAGTAATTTTATTAACTATTATTATAGTTAGCATTTCAAATGTGTCTTAGGATGCACATCTGTGCCTTATGTCTTGCTATGCCACTTATTATGAAATGGGCTTCTGATTTAAAGTCATCCCATTATCCTTAGCTCAGACATCTCTCTTTTAGAACTGGAGCATGAAGGTCCAGAACTGTATATTAAGCTGTTTTGATTATCTGGACTAAATCTTCATATATGTTAAGATAGCAAGTTGTACAGTCAACAGAAACCAATTACATGTAATAAATCCCATGTTTGGTGACACACTGAGGCATTGATCTATCAGTTACACTACCAATCTCCAGTTTATTCCTCCTCATATAATAACATTCAGCTTTGATCTGAAACTGAATCTAGTTCTATACGCTAATATCTGTATAGAGAGCATATTGAAGCTCATATATTATGAATATAATTCATTAGGTTGTCAGGATCACTCTTGTATGTATAATCTTAGCAAACCTTAACATGACATAGCATAAGTCAGGCATATTAATCATAGATAGCCAGATTAATAAAGTGGCAGTAATTGTAATTGATAAACTGTATAAAGTGTAAATAAAGATGAGACCTTGTACTCACCTAATCATCATTATATACCTGCTAGGTAACCTCTTGCACTATTGTCATATTGTTATTATTGATTTCTTTAAATAAATAATTCATATTTAGCATCTTATTCAAAGCTCTTTTCCATTCAACCAAATTTTTCTAAATTATCATGTTAGTTTAAGTTTGAATAAACCATTCATCTAACAGGCATAGGCATGTGTGTATCTATTAGTTATTATATTTAGTCATTGTAATTCTGAGTCTAGTCCTCCACTCTTGGCTACTGCTGCCAATTCATCATGTTCCTTAATGTATGTCATCCATAGAATAGTAAATTATGGAGTGTTAGTAGAGGAACTAAGGTGTGATCTGTGAAGTCTCAAATCCTCATCTAGATCAGCCTTGAAATAATTTTCCAAACTCTCAACTTTGTTGCATGAATTACACCAGCAATTGCTGTAAAAATTTATCATCATTCATGATCCAAAAAGGTTATTTTAGCAGTGCTTCCAAATAGTCTTTGTATACATAATTTTTTACCAAGTTTCTTAAAACACCATTTAATTTATATATCCCTCTTATTTGATAACTATTACACAAATGAAGGTGGGCTTTGTGCTTAGTGGGTTCAAGGCAAAAATAATTAGTCAATTGTTAACTTTATCTGCATAACATAAACTTTAAGAGTCCTCCAGTTTGCAAAAATGATGTGTGAATTTGATTAACCTAGTCATGATAAAATGAATTAATGCAACAAATTTTGCATCATCTTCAACATTGTTAACTATAGAATAGAGAGGCAGCTCACAGAGATTGGTAGTGTGAAATTTCACTACTGCCAGCTATCTTGTTGCCATAATATTTATCAACTAAAGGTTGTTTTTTCAAATCTTTTTTGTTAGAATTTAGCCTTAATTTCAAGCAATTAACATTTGAACTTTAATATTCTATAGTCCTACCAGTTCTTAGATTGCACTGACAACTGCACCATACATATAATAAAAAATATTTATTTGATTAGTACCTTGTAGCCTGTACCAATTAGTATAATAGTTGGCAGCTTGTGGCTTGTCAAAAACATGTACTAGTTAATAGTGTGCCAACTGTATCAATTAATATGCTGATTAGCAGTTTGTTGATTGTTCCAATTAATGTCCTATGTATACATTTTTGAGTGACAGCAATCATTGCTTAGGAAGCGTCCAAACCGAAATATGCATTAAATATTGAATAAAATCTCACATAGCATAAATAATTGAGAATAATTATTTAATAAAGAGGCTAATATAATGTAATAGTAATAGTTTATATATACTAATAATACAAATTAAATGTGTCACTTACAAACTACTAATGTCCCACAGATTTATAAAAATCATAATCAAGACCAAGGTAGCCTTTGAGTATCCTTAGATCTCACTTGTAACAAGATGGAATAAAACTGGATATAAATCAAGATTAATGCATTAATCCTCATAACCTCCTGTATTTTCATTGGTTTTTATGTTACCTCTGTTTGATTGGTTGTTGCTGCATTCTTCATTTATCATGTCTCTAGAATATTGTAAAATTTTATAGGAATATTTTAATTAGCTGCTCTTAAGAGTAGACGCTTTGTCCTATTGTTAAACGCAAATGGATTTTTAAATTTTCTTAGACTATTGTTTCAATTAGTAATACATTAGCATTTTTTCATTCAGTTCCTTTACTTATCCATTAATTATCATTCATTTTATTATGGAGTTTTACTACTTTATGTTATTTACAATGTGTATGTGTCTACATTCAACTTGCATGACAATTTTATTTTATTACATTTGTGTATACATCTAATACAAACCATGACAATGTGTGTATCTAACATAAACTAATAGCTCTGTTTTATTAAAATCTTGCATATATGTACCCATGACATATCAATCCTTAGCAATTTTTGCAAATAAAAGTGTTTGGTATAATTGTATTATCATAAAGAGAAACAAGTTTTATGAGAATGGTAATTAATGTCATCATTACTGAACTTACCAAAATGATAATCATGGATGCAATCAATCTATTTTACTACTATTTAACTTTTATTTACTCTATATGCAGACAATAGTTTATTTTTATAGAATTTCCATAGTACATTTCTTATTGAAGTTACTATTACTACAGAATATGTATAAATCTGTTATCTGAATTATAGGAAATTTTAATATAGTTTAATAAAACATGTTGATGACCTAAACTAGAGGTTACGTTTTTGCCAAGAAATGAAAAGATAAATAATCGAATACATTATTAATGGCTCGCATTTCATAAGTTAGTTTGAGTATGGGGTGTGACAAAGCTCGATTGCAATCCACGCACCTAGAACTCCAATAACTTGCCACTCTACTACTATATCAAGTTACAGGTTGCCAAAAAATAATTAAATAGTTTACAGCTCAGAGTTTATAAAATTCGAGTACCAGAATTAAAAGAACTGTGGCACTTCCATGGAACTTCAAATACAAATTCCGCCACTATTCCATTGTATTAAGTTATGGAGGCAATATGAATCGATGCATGCCATACATACAATTTCAAATAGCTGCTTTTAGATTATAAGTTCATTAAAAGTGAGCAAGTAGCTCGAATGAATCTATTCCATCTATGAAAAAAATCTCAATAATTAGTAACGTTTTAATTTATTACAAACAATAAAAAAAATATAACTATTTTTTAAGATTTTTAAAAATAATAAATACTGATTACTTTTCTTTTTTGAATTTCCTTTGACATTTTACATTCTCTCTCTCTTTCTCTTTACACACAAATGCTAACAAATTCTATCCTTTACTCATTTTTTTTAATTGTAATTAATTTTAACAAAGCCAATTTATTTTTTTTGAAAGAATGCTTTATAAAAGACAATTTAATTTGTTATGTACAGTAGTAAAACCGGAAATGAAAATTACATCCCTGCTTAGTGTTTTATAAGACTTTTGAAGTTCAATTATAATTATCTTAATGCACAAGACATCATAATTAACTATTATTACTCTGCTAACTTAAAATATAACACTTATTATACCATATATTGCTTTTTGATCGTAAATAGAAGATATTGGCTTTAGAGCTACTTTTATTCGTTCGATGAGCTATATTGTCGACCACCTTCAAGAATTTAACCTTTTTAACTTTTAAAATATTGGTCTTTTTTTTTTCCTGAGAAAACGTAATACTAGTCATTTATCTGCGTTAAAATAAGAGAATGTGTTGTTCATAATGATAATGCACTTTAAACTCTTATTTGTCAAAAATAAATAAATCAATAAAATAATGTATTAAAAAGGTTCTCTTAAAACACTTAAATGTTTGAAGTCACATTTTGTTCAATACTATATATATAAGTTAAATAAATTATTTGCAATAAGAACATTAAAAAATGAATATAAATTTTTACAAATAAAAACCATAACTACTACTAGAGAATGGAATGAAAAAGTTCAGTTTTAAATATGTCATCTCTCGACGTCTATTTTATACCAATAAGATTTGTTTACTGAAGATTCTAGTAATATTTAAAAAAAGTAAAATCACTTTTCTCATAATTAAATTTGAATTCAGTTATTTTACTTGTTTATGGCTTTAAGCCCGTCTAGACATAAATTTACTTTTGATTGATTAAAATTTACTGATTTCAGACGTTAAGTCTAACCTGTTCTAAACAATTTGAATCATCTATTTAATGTTTAGATTCGCCTAATCCAAGTCTAAAAATTGGAAAAAAAAAAAATATCCGGAGATAAAAACAAAATACTATGTATGATAAGCATATTGATAGTAAGCGCTGTTGATTAAAATTTAATAAATTCCCAAAATTAAAATTTAATATGGTCTCAAGCCCATATTTTTTAAACAAATAAAGACAAACCATTAGTTTTTATCTAATGAAAAAAAATTAAACAAATCATCCTTTCATATTATTGTTACAATGTTTATTTTATTAAAATTAATCAACCTTACAGTTTCAATTGGTCAGCAATCTTCTTCAGAGCTCTAAAATGTATGAATCTCCTCATAAATTGTCTATTTTTTATATCTTATTTCATATACAGATATATATGCATACATACCATATATATATACCAACATATATTATGCCACATTTGAATACAATATATAAATTAATACCATAACTAATATATATATTAAATACATACAAACTCTATATATTTGGTATATATATTAGATCTGGTATTTATATATTGTATATAAATGGGGCATAATATATATATATAGTGTAATTAATGAATATATATATACTTGGCATATGTACATATATGTCGATATATGGAATAAAATATAAAAAATGAATCAATTTATAAAAAAATATAATGTTAAAATGTTTGTTTAAATGATAAACTATTTGTGTATTCATAATTTATATATATTTTATAGCTCTGAAAAGATTGCTAGTCAATCAAAACTATATATAAATTGAGAGATGCAGTTTCCAGAATGTCATGTGTTTGATGGTAGCTAGTTTTATGGAAAACTCAGTAGTATTGAATAGAGTTGTGTTTTCTGGTGTGTCAAAAAAGTCTGCATGAAATTTGGGTTGTTGATTCACTTGCAGATATGGATTATCATATTATGGCCTGGTTGATTTGCTTGCAGATATGGATTATCATATTATGGCCTGCATATGCAGTCTTGTCAGCTTGGATAACCATTGGAACTCTGATGATAAGTGGATTCCTAGTATCAATCTTATGTAGTCTCTGGTCCAGGTATATTGTTGGGGAAGGCATATTTTGCTTTTTTAATCTTTAGACCATTTTAAAAGGGGTTTGTGTATTGCTGTATGTTTGCAAAAGATTTATATATCTAATGTTGGGTATGATATGAAGGATTTATCATTGTAATCTATGGGAGAAAGTATATCTAATGTTGGGTATGGTATGAAGGTTTTATCATTGTAATTCACCTATGCAGGTCATCAAACAGTAGTTATTATCTATGGGAGGGGTATTTTTTCCATGATTGTCAATGTTAAATGAGAGTCTGTTAATGAAGAGTATTTTTGTATATGGTTGAGTTGCATGGTCTTGATTTTATTGAGCATAATATAAGTCTCCAAAAAATGTAAAATCTGGAATAGTTTCTGGGAGCAGTATTCTTATTGTTTTTCTAGAAGAAGTGCAGATGTTTGAATCTCTGTGAGGTTGATAATTATCATTTGCACTGAGTGATTCAAGAATGATGAGGGGGTAGGTCTGTAGTAATTTGATGATGCAGCATATGCAAATAAAAACAAAGATATATCAGTGGACATTGTGGAATGTGAGTTGCATCATCTTGCAGAAAGCCTTCAGCACTCATAAGAGGAAAAGATATTTGATGCAGCCATTGGATGATAAAGACATTGTATTCCATATCCGCAATTAGGATGGTTGAATATGGAAAGCCATAAGTAGTGCATGCATGGTATTTCATTTGAAATAAAACTGTGATGCCAGAGATAAATATAAGAAAATTATCTTAAGGTAATTTAATATTGAAGAGTCACTATTAGAAGGTATGAGTCAATATTCATAATCTTAAATGATGGGAGTGGGCAGTTTGGTTCAATGAACAGCCCAGTGCCTCCAAAGAGTGATGAATCCCTGGAGCAGGTAAAGAAATTTCTGTGGAGGTGTGTTGTTGATTCAGTCTAAGAGCCAGAGTAGACTTTAGGCTTAAGTAAACCAAGTATATGAGACTGTGTAATTTTGAGCCATTGTTTTATAATCATTTTGTTGATGGGGTTGATTTTCATCAAATTTGTATAAGGTGAGGTAAAGTATTATTTCTGTGATTTGGCATGGTGCTTGGTACCCATGATCATTATCATGGCTTTGCTCAAGGTTCTTAATAGTCTGATCAAGAGTAAAATCTGTCTGGCTGAAGTCATCTATATAGTTTCTTCAATTTTAGCCCTCTTTATTTGATTTTTTTTGGTGGGTGTCCTGGATGTCTTCTAGTTTCAAGTGCTCCTACTTCTACAGGGGGAGGGGGCATGGAGTAATCACCTCTGTTTTTATGCATTGGTGTTAATTACCATAGGTGTGTGTGCTGATTTAATGTTATAGTCAGTGTTATTGATGTTACCACTATTTGTTGATTCATTACTGTATCCATTGTCCATAGAGGCAAACATATCAGATGGTTCTTTTTCATATTCTGGCTAAGCTTATAATGTTTGTCTGTTCATCATTTGTTTTTAAGTGATATATTCAGTATTTTTATGCTTGTGTTTGCAGTTGTATTTTGATGGTTTTTGAATTGTTGATGAGGGCTTGCTTTGTGATGCTCATCTAGATTGAAGCAACTAGGGAGTGAATGTATAGTTTCTTCTTGTGATTGTTGTATATGTTGGTTATCTATTGGCTGATCTATAATTTGAATTGCAATGCAGTACATTGCTAGATAGTCATGTTGGTTGCAGTAATAGCATTGCAGTCTTAATCCTCTCATGTAAAGACAAAGCATGATATCTGGTCTATCATCTGCCTAGGTATGTTTTCTGAATTTACATTGGTGTTTAGCTTTAGTTTGAATTCAAAATTGTTGCTATAAATGAGTGTAGCTTTATGCTTTATGTATATTGGATTAAAAGTTAAAACTTTCCCAAATGCTCTATCATATGCTGAAAATCTTAAAGTATGTGTTTTAATATACCTGTAATGTAGTTTTGTGTTTTTTTATTCACCATGGTCAATGCATAGTTACCTAATGTTGCAACTTGAGTTGAACCTCAAAAAATTTGACTGCCAGATAACTTGGATTAGGATTTGTAGCAGTGTATTCCAAAATTTATTTTGTTAAAACTTTTTAGAATAATAACCTGGGGAATTTATATAGTGTGAGATAATACAATAAATCGAAGGGAAAAAATATTTTGAAAGAACTAAACATTGTTCTTGGTATGGTGTTATTATATTTGCTATTTGTAAAGCTTCTGTACTACAGTGCATGGGGAGGGGGATCTTGGTTCTCACTGATTTATAGGTTAAAATTATTGATGTCTTTTATAATTACTTTTTCTAAATCTAGTGTTAACAGATAAGCAGCTTAAGTTATGTTTTGTGTTAGTTATTTGAGCATTAGACATCGACATACGTTGGGGTAGAATCTAAAATTATCGTTTTTATGGCAATTGCTTTGGGATTTGCCACTTGGTCATCTGACTGGGTGGCCGCCATTTTTGATTTTTATCAATAAAAAAATAATTGATTCTTCAGCAACTTATCTTAATTATTTTAAAATATGAATCAATATTTACTTCTATTGTTTGACATTTGATTTCTGACTTGTTATATATTACTTATATTGCAAAGTGTGCAGGTAGGTATTTGATTGATTTTTTCAGGTTTGAACACAGACATTTGAATAGCGACTTGCTAGTGATGATTAAACTTTCTGCTGAACTATTATTATTATGTTGAAAATATATTTTAAAAGAAATAGAAATGTTATATAACATTCATAGAAAAAGGCAATGAATTTTAATTGAATGTCAATAAATTACTATTTTTTAGTGCAAGTAACATTTGAAATATACAAGAAGCAGTTTGCTTCATTTTTTTTTACTTTTAATAAAAAATATTAAAAATTGCAAAGAAAACCAAAGCTATCCTTCTTATCTGAAACACACAATAAAATCAATAATGCAAAATATATGCTTAACCCAGGTTTAGATTGGTTTTATCTTCATATCTCAGAAATATATAATGAAAACAACTAAGAAAATGTTTGGTGAGCATTAGATATTTAAAAAGAGACGATTCTAATTATTAAAACTTGTTCTAGTTGTACTAATAAAACAACGAATGATTAATTAAAATTAGCAAATAATAAAAAAAAAATAATTTAGACAATAGCAAAAATATTTGCCGTTGTTTAAATAAATAAATATAGTCGTGAGTGAAGATAAAAAATTGATGCCTTAAATTAGAATGGTAAACTAGCTAATTAACATTTTCTGTTAACAAATAGAATTTGAAGTATTTTGGGAAATGCTTTATTTGTGTGGGAATAAATGTTTGTTAATTTGTCAAGCATTGGTGGCCTAGTGGCTGCCTTCCAAGCAGCTGGCCCGGGTTCGCTTCTCGGTCAACGCATTTGACATATAAAATATACATATATGTAATTTAAATAGACTTTGAAAGATAAATTTAAATAAATACAAAAATATTAGCAGAAAAGCTAAAAAATATGTGAAAATATTTCAAGGAATGAATGAAAGGAAGGCATTTATATATATAAACAGATAACTGATTGTATATATGTGTGGGAGATTATGATCCGTCCCAAATGATGAATGCTGGTTTGGGAATCATGTATCTTTTTCGCGTGTGTGTTGTCGTGTGTAACCATTGCTTGAGTTGGAGTGGATGATGAATAGACGGAAAAATTCTGATTTAATCCCTATAATTATATACATAAGAAGCTTTAAGCAAGTTACATACGACTTTAGAAATATTATATAAACTTTAAATTTGATTTTATTATTATATATATATATATATAAAGAAAACATACAAATTTAATTTAAATTTATTGAATATTACTCAGAAAGTTGTTTTAAATATATCTATATTTAATTTCGTTATTTATCAATAAAAGATTGTCATTTATTATTATTATTAATATTATTTAACTTGAGGAATAACATATTTACATACATTATATGCCCGGTAATCTATGCATATAAATACATTATTTTTCCATTAAGAAATATATGTATAATTTATCAAGCCTGCTATAAAATTCGCGTAAATATAATAACTTATCAAATACAGATTTTATAAATATTTATTTTTTTTTGACAATAATTTCTTTTAAATATTTTCTAGACGTCAGATTAAGCACAAAGTCAGCAATATTTTAAGAAACTGTCAACATATTCAATAGCTGAAAAGCAAACCTTATTGTTGTTTTTTTTTTTAATTTTAAAAAGCTTACTTTAAGTAATAAACCTTTCAGAGTTATAATCTGTATAAACTGTGCGCGGACATATACATCTATATGTATTTTAATTTTGTAAACAGTTTAACATTTGTTTATAATTTCATATCAGATTGTAGTTAAATTTAAAAACTTTAAAAAAAAAAAAAAGAACAATTATTTATTGTAATTCTATTATTTCACCCAGAAGTGATTATGACCTAGGGATTCAAATTTAGAGTAGAATTAGGAAGCTTTTTTCTAGTATCTAATAAACTATTGATTTTTCCTTAGGTTAATTAATAAAGAAAAAAAAGATTCAACAAGCCTTTGGTACTTTGGCATTAGTCTTGCTATGAAGTATCTAACTTTGCGATCTTGTAAAATAACACGGGAGGGGGGGGGGATCTTCATACAAACTTAATCGGTCGATTTCGTTACCCTAAAATCAAAATAATGAGCAATTACAGGGGTGGACTGAACTTTTTGAGGTTCTCCAAAATGGAAGTGAAAGCTTCTGTATCTTTGTGCATTCTCTTCCATATAAATTCAGCTAATGCTGTTGTGCAGGTCCTCATTTTTTTATTTCACTATTTGGTTAAACCCCAAAATCTTCCAATATTCTGCATGTGAACACCAGTTTGTGGATCTATAATATGGTTAACCTGAAAAAAAATAGTCCAATATTTTTTATGAGATTACAAAATTAGAATAATTATTGCAACGAATGTAGCTGTGATATTTTGCCGCAAGTCTAATAACAAAGTACCATGGTTGTGTTAATAATGATTGCAACTTAATTTTAAAAAGTTAAAATATGATACACATGGACAAATATATATAAAGTATAAATATGCTTGCTGTGTATATTAATAAAAACAAATCAATCATAGAAAAAATATATTTTTTATTTAAATTCAGTAAAGTAAGTAATAAAAAGATAAAAAGTAGTAGAATTTGTAAAATGTTTAATATGGTTATCAGTATATAATTAATTTTTATATAATTTCCTTTATTTAGAAAAGTTAATACAATATTATTTATATAATAATTATTCAATTATAACATAAAATAATATTTGTGAATTAATATTATATTACTTATAACAGTTATGTATATTTAAAGAGCATGTGTGGATATATGCCCTTAGTATCAAAATACAGTTTTTAAATAAATATTTTTTTTCAAAGTAAATGATTTTTCTTTAATTAAAAATTAATAATTTCAAATAAATGATATGTATTTAATGGATGTGTTATACTTAATAGATGATTAAATAGAAAAGCATATAACATTACAATACTAGCCCAAAAATTTTTTTTTGCTTAAAAATTCTTCCAGATTATGATTTCATCTATTAACAAATAGACCTTTTGTTAATATATAAAATCATAGTTGTGAAGAATTTTAGTAAATTTTGTTTGGTTGGCTAGAATTGTGATGTTATTTAATTTTCTATTTTTCTTTATAATTATTAGCTGGCAGGCAATATTTAATTTTTTAATAGGTGATATATATTTATAAAAGTCAATTTTATTAACCAATCAGCTTTTAGTGAGCAAAATATAAACTGTAGTAAATGTGTGTATGAGAAGAAAGCATTTGTTTTCAATCATTAAAATCCCTCAATATTTCCTCCTCTTCATTATAGTCATCAAATAAAGTTAAAATTTAATTCCAAATGTTTTTTTTCCCTTGACGTAAGTTATTTTAGCATTTAAAATATATATTTGGATAAAATTTAAGCTTTTTTTCATTTTCTTGTGTAAGTCTAAATATTATTAATATCCTGAAATCAAAACACCTCCAAAAAGGGGGAACATAAGTAAATAATTGTGCTCACATTTTACTTTCTTATGTAATTTTAGGCACCATCAATATATAGAAAGAAAAATAAAAACATCTAAATTATTTTTACAATTTATGAAGTACTTTTAAAATTTTAATGATTAAATGTTGCACAAACATTTTACTAGAATTACTTAAGTTCATAAGAAAATCCATAAAAAAATGTATATTGAAATAAAGATTCTGGTAAGTGTATTATTGTCTTACCACTATCAGGAATGTGAAATTTTATAAAAATAAAATCTGTTTAAAAGTAACTATTATTCTATAGAATTGCTTTAGTAATATTTCCCATAACAGACAGAACTTTATTCTTATAACAAAGTAAATTTAAAGAAAAAGATAGACTAAGCACTTTTGAACAAATAATTAAATTTAAAAGTTCTGCTTTGAATAAATTCTATGATTGTTCATACAATGTTAGAACTTTATTCCTATTTAAATGTATAAAAAACTAATAAATCAATTTACAAGAAAATATATATTTAAAATTCTGTTTTAACATGTTAAGTGCATCTTTCATGCAATGTATTTTTATAGCATGTATGAACTTTAATTGTTCATATGTTTTAGTTATATGTTTTAATTTTAAAAAAGACTTATTCTCTATTTTATTTTTCAATTTTTCACAAATTTTAGTAAAAATGCAAATTCAGTAAATAAAATTATTCTAAAAAAAAAATACCAATTTTGCAAATAAAAAAAGATTAATAAACAGAAATAAGTAATTAAAAGATTTCATTTAACCTTCAAGGTAAAAAATCTATTTGAATAAAAAAAATACTTTTTGAAAAATCTGTATATTTAAGTTATCTTTCATTAAAGTTTAACATCAAATGATGAACATATTCTATTAAAATTCAACTTTCAATTATAAAAAAAAATTAAAAACTTATTGACAGGAGATATTTTCTTTTTAAAGTCAGTAAATTTGTAATTGATTAATTGTCAGTTAAAATGCTAATATATTCATATAAAATCTAAATAATAAATTAGTACATATTAACAAACAAATATTTAATATTGTTACAATAAACAGATTATACAATAAATTTCCTTTCCTTGTTTTATGAAATAATCAAAAATATATGTTATGCATGTGTACAAGATACCATTGCTTTTTATACAAAAGAAGTGCTCTTTCTCTATTACCTTTAAACTTTTACTGGTTTTTTTTATCTGATGGTGCTGACATCTGGTATTTTGAATAAAGTATACTTTATTCAAAGCCTTTTAAAATTAAAATTTATAGCATCAAAACATTAAAAGTAATTTTTGCCATAAGAGCATATATTGGCAACTACAGTGTCAAGTACTAGTATATAGAAATCAGTTAACAGATTTCAATGCATCATAAATTTTGCTTAATTGAAAGTGATAAAACATTCTACCTCAAAATATATTTACCAGTTCATAATATTATAAAAACTTATACTAATTGAATATAAAAAGCAAAGTTAATATTTTACTACTGTGAATATAAAAATTGTAGGTTTCATTAAAAATTAATCATAAAAAATTGAAAAGGTAAATTAAAACTTTGATCATTTTCTTGCAGATAAAATATTGTCTTTCTATAAATAAAAAGAGTTGTAAAATAAATTTAAATTTCAAATATCTCTTCTTTTTAGTCATGATTGGAGTGCTTATTTTTAATAAATAAGATGTCTACACTATAGCTTATGGAAAATAATTCTTGTTCCAAATACATGTTGTTTAGTCAATCTTGTGATTGAAATTAATTACTTTTAAAAATAAATTGTTCAAAATTATTTTTATTTGAGATGAAAAGTGGATTAAACACTTGTTATGTCCAGAAATTAAAGTTATAACATTTTAGCTTTTATAAAATAATGTGCTATTATCTTCATTCTTAATATAACTATTACTGGTTACTAACAAAATAAATACCATAAGCTTCTAATTACTTATCAAGTATTTAAAAATACCAAATCAGTTAATTTATTACTTTATAAAAATCTATACCTGATCAGATAATAATCATTAAATTCAATACAAAAAATATGTAATTATATTCTTTTACACATTTTATGTTATTATTTCTGAATTATTTTGTAACTGCTTTTAACCTTTTGAGTGCTAATTACTTTATTGGCTGAGTGAGGTAAAAGTCTAATTTTTTAATTGGTCAACTCACAAACTCGATGTCAAAATATATTCATGTTTTAATATTATATTCATTTTAGTTTTGTTTGTAAAAAGTATATTAATAATTTGTCAGATTATGAAAGTGAACAAAAGTTTTTTCAAAAATAAATTTCTATTTATATTTCTAAAAATATTTGATAGCAGCAAATCTAAAAACAAATGCTAGTAACCAACTAGAAAATGTTATGATGTCAGTGATTCTTTCTTTCTCAGTTTTATGTTCCCGAAAAATAAATCATTTTTACTAAAATCTTATATATTTTTCTATAATAATTTTTAGCATATTTTATCAAAATAATGTATAATATGCCAAAAAATACTTTAAAATGGTCTAAAACATTCGTTTATCACTTTTGAAATGAAAGAAAAGAAATCTTAGCAGTTTTGTTTTGACAAGTGACTTTGACAAGTGGCTTTCTTTGAACTTGATGGTAACAGCCAATCAAAATGAAGAACGTCCAGCCTACTTGTTTTGTTATACTTTTGCCATCAGTTTTATTGATTTTTTACTTGTAAAATAATTCAAGAGAGGGCAGCACCTTATGGAACATTTTTTTAATCTTTAAAAATAGCACAAAATCTTTATCATAGCATTAAAAGTAACAAAATTCAAGTGATTGCAAATGGCTTCGAGTCATCTCATAATGACCACTTAATTGGTTAATGTACTATATGATGTAATCAATTAGTGAATATCATATCTTTCAAATACAATTAACCAATAAATTTGCATTGTAAAGTTGAATGACAACCAAGCAAATTTATTTGTTTTAATTAATTCAAAATTTATTAGCAAATGGATATAAATTAAAATTAAATATATATATATATATATATGGCAAATAAACATTTAAAGTATATACACATGTGATCTGCTTTATGTAATAGGTTTTCAATGGACATTAATTTCATATTTAAGTAGATGATTGCACATCAATCTCGACCTATTGGATACTAAATACAAAACACTTATGTTTATGTAACACAAATATGTTGTAAAACATTTATACTTTCTAAAATATAAGGAATTTCAAGATATATTTTATTTTTATACTTCCTACAAAAAGCTAATTTATATATATATATATATTGTGCCGGTTCGACACCCCTGTAGTGGTCTTGCATGGTTAGACTCTCATATGCACCGAGCATGAAGTGACGTATGCTACAGAATGGGACATCGATAATAATTCTCTAAAATATTTTTGATTAAATATGAGTAAATACCTCAAAGAAATTATTAGAGGAAGTAGATTGAACCTAAAATTAGCCCCATCCATACCTTCCTTGTTAAATTGTTTCATTAGCCGATTAATTATACATTGACTAATTAAAGTGTCCTTACACACCTTTAAGAGTACTGAATATTTCCTTCAGTCTCTAGCGCCACTCCCGTTCAAGATTATACTTATTCCTTTTCTTTCCCGAAAGAGTGTGTAAAATGTGACTAGTCATTAATGAATATGAATATTTCGAGACGTTCAGACTAAAATAAAAGAAACAATCCAACTCCCCGGTAAGTTATCCCTATCTAGCTCACTTTATATTCTATAGATCTCAGGTTAACTACGTGGATTTGCATTTTGATTAAAAAAACTATATATCTGTACTAATAACTTAATAATTATTTTAAAGCTAAGTCAAAAACTTATAAACGATTTTAATTACAAAAGTGAATATTTATTATCCCCAGATTATTATATTTATCCTCCACTAATGCATACATATAAGTCCAATATATATAAAAAATATTTAAATTATATTTACCCTCCACCGATGCATATACATATGACCCCAAGATATATAAAAGAAAAAAAAACAATATCTAAAAGATTACACAATGGGTGAGCCCTATATTCCTTCCCACTTTAGAGTAATAAATCCATATAACAAGGTATGCAGTAATAATATATATATATCATAAAAAAAAAATTTACAAAGAACATAAATGAGAGAGAAAAAAAAATATAATAGAATATAAAAATATATATATATAACCAACTATACACGCTCCTCTGAACTTGTTCTTGTATTCAATTCGAACTTCCTGGGCCACACGGCTACTTCATAGGGCAGATAAGGCTTCCATTCACCGATATACTTTGAGTCTTTCTTGTCATCAGGGTCTGCTATTTCTTCTAAGGCATCTTTGGACTTGATAGCCAAACAGGTGGTGTACTATGGCTGAAAGTCTACTCCATGGTAGGATAATAACCCGGAACGTATAATCGAGCCATCTTTCAAATTATTGGATCTGTAAGTATACTTCTCCCGTATATATGTATATCGCACACAGCTGATTAGGGCAAGTAGATCCTAAATAAATTGCAGTTCTCCAACTATGATTCGTCTTTCGTTTTTTTTCTATTTAAACGTATTGAGAATCCATGTTGTTGATCATTTTCCAAACTCCACTTAACGATCCTTGCTAAATGCTAATTTTTCAAATTCTTTTTCTGGGAAATAACCAAGTGATTATAATTTTAACAGACACAGTTCATTTTCTCCTCTCTCTCTGTCGGATTGTTTTTCCCAAATCTATACAGTTCCATTTTTTTAGACTAGCGGGAGACAAGATTTAACTTTCTAAATCTTAGCCATTGGAATGCTTTGGCAGGCTAGCATTACCTGATCTGCATGCTTTAGCAGGCTAATCCCCACTTGTCCACACTCTTTAGTAGGCTAATCTTCCTTGGTCTGCACGCTTGAGCAAGCTAGTACTCGACTGACTCAAAGCCCCCAGTAAGCAGCACATATAGCCCAAACAGTTCAATTGTCATACCCCCTCTACAAGCTATTGCATCAGCCAATAATAAATTTAATTATACCTTCATATACCTTTCTACACTCTTTTACCTTTTTATTTATTAAAGTACACTTTTGCAAGCTTCCATATTGAGTACTTGACACCCATTGTGCTTACATTTCTTTCTTAGATAAAATCTATCTTATCTTTATTCACGATCAATCAAAAATTCTTTTATACAAAACATTTTCTTCGGTTGAAAGTAGATTGTAATTAGCAAAAAGGTTTTTTCCTTTTACAAATTTAATTAATTTCAAACCCTCTCATTCTAACAATTAGAAAAGCTAAATTCCAATAAATGCAAAAATTTTTAACTATTTAGAATTTTCTTTTCTTTTTTTAGGAAAAATAATAGAAAATAAAAATACATTTCTATATATGTGTGTTCGAACATTTATAAGTAGTAAAATACAACAAAAAAAAACTGTTCTACACATAAACAAATATTACAACTTATTTCCCCCCCCCTTTTTTTTTAGACAGGTTTGCTAGTCGAATAAATTATTAAAACATATATACACTGCATACACTTGTACTGTGGGTATAATAAGAATATAATATAGCCCAAACCCATTTATTTATGTACTATATCCATACCTCTCACTTCCCCTGTGAATTATAATTTAATAAATCGTATTAAAATTATAATTTTCATGTGATACATGTAAACTGTGCTGAATCTTCAACAAACAGCCATTTTGTGCATGGCCGTTATACACGGACTGGCACAATACCCCGTCCCCGATGAGACTGTTAAAAAGGAAACCATTCTTTTTTAATGGTCTTACTTAACTATTTTTACATCTTCTTTAATTACTTACATTTTAAATTCAGCATTTATATTATACGCTTTAACATGCAAGTTATGTCGTTCATTCCATAGCAATATACACCCATAGCCCTTTAAACATCAATCTGCATGGCTCAGACTACATTGTTCCCCCACATGCCACCTCGAGACCATAAGAAACCCAGAGCATCAGCTTACAGATCCCTACTTCATGCAGAACAAACAACGTATGTCAAGTACCGTAAATGTGTAATAAATGCATCCCAGCTCATGTCTTTGGAGGCTTATGAGATCCTTTTGCATTTTAGAACACAAAAAACAAGCTCTTCGTTTTCGAAGAGGTAATTTGAATGAATACCTTAGTAAATGCACCCACGCTTCTTTTTTTTAAGACTTATAGGGTCTTTTCGCATTACAAGGTAAGAAGGTCCCCGAGAGGAAAAACAAAAGTTTTTCCCTTTTCTCAGCCCAACGGTACCCCCCGCATTAGTGACAGGGTACATATGCTGACATAACACCACAAATTCCGAACTACATAAGATCTGCAGCCAACCCTCCAAACTCTCATCTCCCAAAGAACATGAGCAAACCGACATAATTCAAACCTTACATGCAATGCCTGAAACAACCACAAAGTCCTCACCTCCACTTTTAAACGACATACTCACTTACACTACACTGTTATTTACTATTTATTTTTACTCCCCCCAGGCTTCGGCGAATCTGGCCTATATCCCCTGCCTTTTCCATATTTCTTTCCAGGGTCATTTACTTGACTGTCAATATATTTGACATCCGTTTCTGATTTCCAATTTTTTTTCTTTGTTTTTATATATACCCTTTGATCATCATCATCACTGTCCCATCCTATTGCGCTAATATGCGAATTTTCCCTAAATTTATCTGGGGGTTTGTCCAGTTGGTTCATGTCCAACATGTTCAATAACTCCGCCATGTGTTCCATTGTGTTTACATTTGCTGTCAACAATGTTTGTTCTATTCGGAAAGGAAAATTATGTCTAATTATTCTAATAATTTGACCCTCCGATGTTTGGCAGGTGTTTAAATTTCTTAATTTGGCTGCTTGCCTACGAAAAAATTGAGAGTAGTTTTCGTTCATGTTACTCTTGTATTTTTCCTGCATTATTTGATACAGGATAGTCTCCTGATGTTCTGGGCTCCAGAAATTGTTAACAATCATATCCTTATATTGATTGAAGGTTGGAGGATGATGAAACAAAGACTCCCACCAAGCTAATGCATCTCCATTAAGATGAGCACTGGCAACAAGAAATTTACTGATTTCATTTACTTTGTTTATCCGAAAGTAATTTTCCAGACTTCTTATATGCTCCACTGGAGCCTCCCCCACTTTTCCTTCAAATGTACAGATTTTTAAAAATAGGTTAATATTTAATTGTGGCAGCTGATCACTTCCATTGGTCTTTTCTATACGACCATCAAGATGATCTCCACTATTTGGCATATGGTTGTCTTGTTCATTTTTAACATTTTCAACCATCCTATTTTGTTTGTACTCCATTTCTGTGACCTGCTTTGTCTCTTCTGGCCCTAACTTAACTGACTGACTATCTTTTATATTTGCTTCTATCTCATCCTCCTTAGTTTGCTTAGATTTATCACATTTCATTTCCCACTTTTGAAATCTTAAATCTATTTCTTGTACTAATTCGCTTTGCATTTCCTCTATTTTCTGAACGATATTTTCCTCTTGTTTAGCTCTCTCTGTTCTCCATCTTTCTACTGCTTTTGACATTTTAGCCATTTCCTTTTTCACAAGGTTTGCGAAATCTTCCATCATTTCCTTTAAGCATTCTTTTTCCTTTCCTAGTTTGTTTTTCTGACAATCCACTTCCTGTTCTTCAGACAGGTTTACTAGCGTTTCACTGATTATTGCCTGTTCCATTCTGATTTTCCCTGCTCTCGTAAGCATTTACGGGTTTAAATTTACTGAACTTGAAAGTCAAGGTATTCTTACCTTTATACTAACGTTTATTAACTCAATTCCAGAAAAATATTTAATTTAATTTCGTATAGTAAATTCGCAGTACACCACGTCTTACGCTATGCCCTACTAATCGCCCTTTCCTCCAAGCACATTCCCTGATTTCTAATGACAATTTACTCAAACGTGTAATAATATAACAAAAAATTTCAAATGCCCCGTTCTACTTATATGCCCCAATAAATGACAGAATTATTTATCTAACTTCTGTTAATAATTTATTTCGTTCATGAAAATAAATTTTTGCTGGAAAAAAAAAAAATCTTATAACTAAATAATCAAAACCATATGTTTCCACCTTCTCTTATGCAATTATTAAAATCCTATCTCATTTATAACGTCCTTCTCTTAACTTAGCTGTCCTAAATTTGTTTTGAAACCATGAAAATATAGTATAGATTTCTACTAATACTATCTTTTTTCATCTTAACCTAGTTTGTCTTTACCACGATTGAGGCACCATTTTTCTGTGCCGGTTCAACGCTCCTGTAGTGGTCTTGCATGGTTAGACTCTCATACGCACCGAGCATGAAGTGACGTATGCTACAGAATGGGACATCGATAATAATTCTCTAAAATATTTTTGATTAAATATGAGTAAATACCTCAAAGAAATTATTAGAGGAAGTAGATTGAACCTAAAATTAGGCCCATCCATACCTTCCTTGTTAAATTGTTTCATTAGCCGATTAATTATATGTTGACTAATTAAAGTGTCCTTACACACCTTTAAGAGTACTGAATATTTCCTTCAGTCTCTAGCGCCACTCCTGTTCAAGATTATACTTATTCCTTTTCTTTCCCGAAAGAGTGTGTAAAATGTGACTAGTCATTAACGAATATGAATATTTCGAGACGTTCGGACTAAAATAAAAGAAACAATCCAACTCCCCGGTGAGTTATCCCTATCTAGCTCACTTTATATTCTATAAATCTCAGGTTAACTACGTGGATTTGCATTTTGATTAAAAAAAACTATATATCTGTACTAATAACTTAATAATTATTTTAAAGCTAAGTCAAAAACTTATAAACGATTTTAATTACAAAAGTGAATATTTATTATCCCCAGATTATTATATTTATCCTCCACTAATGCATACATATAAGTCCAATATATATAAAAAATATTTAAATTATATTTACCCTCCACCGATGCATATACATATGACCCCAAGATATATAAAAGAAAAAAAAACAATATCTAAAAGATTACACAATGGGTGAGCCCTATATTCCTTCCCACTTTAAAGTAATAAATCCATATAACAAGGTATGCAGTAATAATATATATATATATCATAAAAAAAAAATTTACAAAGAACATAAATGAGAGAGAAAAAAAATATAATAGAATATAAAAATATATATATATAACCAACTATACACGCTCCTCTGAACTTGTTCTTGTATTCAATTCGAACTTCCTGGGCCACACGGCTACTTCATAGGGCAGATAAGGCTTCCATTCACCGATATACTTTGAGTCTTTCTTGTCATCAGGGTCTGCTATTTCTTCTAAGGCATCTTCGGACTTGATAGCCAAACAGGTGGTGTACTACGGCTGAAAGTCTACTCCATGGTAGGATAATAACCCGGAACATATAATCGAGCCATCTTTCAAATTATCGGATCTGTAAGTATACTTCTCCCGTATATATGTATATCGCACACGGCTGATTAGGGCAAGTAGATCCTAAATAAATTGCAGTTCTCCAACTATGATTCGTCTTTCATTTTTTTTCTATTTAAACGTATTGAGAATCCATGTTGTTGATCATTTTCCAAACTCCACTTAACGATCCTTGCTAAATGCTAATTTTTCAAATTCTTTTTCTGGGAAATAACCAAGTGATTATAATTTTAACAGACACAGTTCATTTTCTCCTCTTTCTTTGTCGGATTGTTTTTCCCAAATCTATATGGTTCCATTTTTTTAGACTAGCGGGAGACAAGATTTAACTTTCTAAATCTTTGCCATTGGAATGCTTTGGCAGGCTAGCATTAACTGATCTGCATGCTTTAGCAGGCTAATCTCCACTTGTCCGCACTCTTTAGTAGGCTAATCTCCCTTGGTCCGCACGCTTGAGCAAGCTAGTACTCGACTGACTCAACGCCCCCAGTAAGCAGCACATATAGCCCAAAGAGTCCAATTGTCATACCCCCTCTACGAGCTATTGCATCAGCTAATAATAAATTTAATTATACCTTCATATACCTTTCTACACTCTTTTACCTTTTTATTTATTAAAGTACACTTTTGCAAGCTTCCATATTGAGTACCTGACACCCATTGTGCTTACATTCCTTTCTTAGATAAAATCTATCTTATCTTTATTCACGATCAACTGAAAATTCTTTTATACAAAACATTTTCTTCGGTTGAAAGTAGATTGTAATTAGCAAAAAGGATTTTTTGTTTTACAAATTTAATTAATTAATTACAAACCCTCTCATTCTAACAATTAGAAAAGCTAAATTCCAATAAATGCAAAAATTTTTAACTATTTAGAATTTTCTTTTCTTTTTTTAGGAAAAATAATAAAAAATAAAAATACATTTCTATATATGTGTGTTCGAGCATTTATAAGTAGTAAAATACAACAAAAAAAAACTGTTCTACACATAAACAAATATTACAACTTATTTTTCTCTTTTTTTTTTTTTTTTTTAGACAGGTTTGCTAGTCGAATAAATTATTAAAACATATATACACTGCATACACTTGTACTGTGGGTATAATAAGAATATAATATAGCCCAAACCCATTTATTTATGTACTATATCCGTACCTCCCACTTCCCCTCTGAATTATAATTTAATAAATCATATTAAAATTATAATTTTCATGTGATACATGTAAACTGTGCTGAATCTTCAGCAAACAGCTATTTTGTGCATGGCCATTATACACGGACTGGCACAATATATATATATAACCATTAAAAACTAGTTAACACTTAGACAATCCCAATATAGATAGCAATCAAGAATTTCAAACTGTTGTCAAGGCAACACCTTTTAGCAATAAAAGTGGAATCTTGTCTTTATTAATGGTCTTATATATTTATATAGATACTAAAGATTGCAACTTGATCACAGAGATTGAAATTATTAATATACATATTCTAACCCTCTTTAAGAGTTTCTAACTATATTAACGAATCTAGATGTAAAAATGCAAACGTGGATTATGCTCAGTGGTCGGTTAGTTATAAAAAAAATTTAGCTACAGAGATTTGCAGTTAAGACAAAGAAAAAAATTAAGATCATAAAGTAAATTATCATTAGTAAAATAAATATATTGGGAAGAAAGAGAAAACTGTCATCATTCCCTAATTAATAATTTAGAATAAAATAACATCCTCTCTTTATCAAAAACACATTCTCTGAGCTATAAGTATTTGCACTTTTAAACAATGATGATAACTTCTCATGTTCTTGTTAATGTTTCCAAAAAAATATATCCACTGTGTAAATCATTTGCCAATATGATCTGAAACTACCTTTCTTATAGCACAATTGAAAATTAAACTCTTTTAAGCCACACCATAATTGTAATATCAATAATAATAGATCATTTCTCCAGTAAAGAATAATGATAATAACAATAATAATCTCAGAGTTTATTTGTTTAATTTAGGAAAATAATATACAATACTGTGCTGTCACATGTAACTGGTATTTTGGTAGGTTATAGGAAACATTCACTTTACTTCAAAGTCAATGTGTCCTCACATATCATAACAACTACTATATTATTTAAAGGGATGATAAATATGATCAGCAATGACATAAATAATTACATAAATTTTGAATAATACAGACTTTTATCCAGACTCTCAGCTAGAATAATAGAAAGACAAGGGTGCTTTTTGTATCCTTCGATCATCCATAACAACACAATAAATTAACTAAAACAATTATAATTAATTCAACAATTCAACTAAATGTAACTGGAATAATGTGCAGTCAGGATTAATAACTTGGAAATAAATTCCTTTTTACAATTACATACTGCTTAGTCTGAAGTTTGCAATTTCATAAATAATTATCGTTAAAATAAAATGAAATGAAATAAAATATTTAGATTTGCATAAGAGTGTCTATCTAGTATATTAAGCTTTTGAGGGTTTGAAATGATTTCAGACTCAAGAAAATGTTTTGCAAATTGACAAGACTATAATTTATTACCAATAGAACTAAACAAAATATACAAATTTATTAACTAATATCACATTGATATGAAACAAATCAACATTAATCTGTCTACTATTTGGGTACAAATTAAAATTATAAATTAATGCATGGTGAAGATCACGCTATTGCATTGAATTAACTTGCTGAAACATGAATCTGATTTACTGACACTAGTTATTGACTAACTATTTTTGTTCTATTTATTTATTAATATTATGATATGAAGTACGCAAAATAATTACATATGATTTGTGTACTTTAATAAAATGGGTTCAATACAATCGTTTTAAAAATATTAACTATATTACTAATAAAGTTAACTAAGTTATGGATTATAATTCAATAACTTATTACTAGTTATGGGTCATTGATCAGAAGCCCCCACTCACCATTTCATGCTTAACCCAATGTCCATCTACATTATATTAAATATCTTAATTATAAATGTTTTAATGCATGTTAAGAAAATTTCTTAACTATTAATTAATGTTAAATATTGTGCTCGAACATTCCTTCAATAAATAAGCATTTTAAAATAGGCACTTTTTAAATTAACTTTCTTCATTGGTTTGCTTGTGAACTACCAGCAAGGCTCGGTAGCACAATACAGATATTGATTTCAATTACTAAGGTGCTATTGATACTAAAGTGTACCTTGAGGAACCAACACATTAAATCTAACATTTACCCTTGCCATAACTTTTAAAAGAGCACTGTAATCAACACCTTCTATGGTGGAACTATCTTTAATTTCACATGAGGAATGCAGAATAACAACTAATGTCTGCAGAGAAAACTACTACACTGAAGCATTTGGTGGGTTCTTGCCTATTACTCAGGCATTAAAACATCTAGGGGTGGACTCTATCACACCTCCTACAGAAATGAACATGCACCAAAATATAATCCTCTGTTGGGATTTAACATACCTTAAGTATACTAAATATTATATCAACTATGGATCATTCTATTCATGAGAATCGATCATATGGACTATCAAACATACCATCACTTTATATCAAAAACTATTCTTCTCATTGAAAAATAAAGCATTTTGGGAAGCTCATTTTCATTCCACAAAATAAAATACATTATGAGTATTAAAATATGCTGAGATTAAACATATACCATGCTATACTTAGGCAAGATAGTAAAACACACTAATAAAAATAAACCTATCTTGTATACTTCAATCAATATCTGAAACCAATGAATTTAAAATATAGAAAAGCATAATAAATTTAATTCTAATAAAGGAATATTAAAAAGTAATGGGTAGCTTACTAGCTTAAACTAAATAAAGTGGATGTATTATTAATAAATAACTGTTACTAAATTACTTAATTAATATAATATAAATTTTGTTAACACTTTAAACAAGGAATATCTTGTTATAACCTTTTCTTTTTTAGAGTTACTTCTGATAAATTTAAATATAGTTTTACCCATTAAAATAAATATAAAACATTTTTCTTTTAAGTACCTAACATGCAAAGTTCATCTCCTGTTGCATGTAATAAATCAGATATCTTTCATAGGTATTATTTCACATTAAATACAAACTTAACCCAGAGTGAGGATAGTAAGATATACACTTATCATTACAAGATCATAAAATATTATGTTACATATATAAATCCTAACATACATTGATATTATAACACAAACTAAAATTGTAGCCATTAGTTTTTCTTTTAAAAAAACATTAAATAAAGAAATGCATATTATCTCATTAGCAGAACTACTACTTTGTTGAGCTGTTTGTCCAGGTGAAAAATTTTCATCCGGTTATATTTTACAAATATTGAAAGTAATAAATGCATTTCCCTTTTCAATAAAAAAGTTTTATTTTCTTTGGCCCTTATAATAAGAAACATAAAAAAACAGGAAAACGAAGCTTAATTCCCAATTGGATTAGACTGATACAAATTTGGATCTTAAATCAAATGAATATGATTACATCGACCACGATAAATGTACATATTATTTTAAAGATGATACATATAATTAGCTAACTTATTTATTGAGGAAATTGTGCACTTTTTCCTATAGATTAATATGATAATAACTGCAGTTGACTTATAGAATGCATGAAGTTATAAGAATTCCACTTTGCATATAGCATACTATATTTTTTTTACTTTTATTCTTAAGTCATTAAAGATATTAATTTATCATTTATAATCTTAGAATTTTATTTTCCAATAGTAATCTTTCCTTTAAAGAATGCATGTATATAATTTCACATTTTATTTTAAGAGAGTTTTTCTTTCCCTTTCTAAAAAAACATATGCAGGTACACCTGGGTCTCGTTTTACATGATATATAGGTTCCTCAGAAAACACGCACAAATGAAATCACTCAAAAATAGACATATCATACATTGAAAAAGGGGGGATGTAGTCTGTGATTTTTCAAAATTCATGTAAAAGCAAAGCTCCAATGTAAAATTACTTTAAAATTCGTGCAAAAAAAAAATAAAGAAATAAAATATGACTAATAAAAAATTTCAAATTTGAAAAAAATTGATACAAAACAAACTTTTTTTAACTATAATATTTAATTTTATTCAAAATAATATATTTTTATGCATAATTTACAGTACAGTAATTTACTTTTTTTATACACATTTTAATTTTTATGGCTATTTGCCGAAAAACACATTCGTTTGCAAACTGGTAAAAAAATCAGATTTTTCACAAGAGGAAATACAACTAGCACCAACTTCACACTCATGTTGTGTCAATGGTTTTTTGATGACAATGTAATTAGTAATTAATCTTTGAGATGATGATTTTATTAATTGTTTATGAAACTAACAACTAAAAATTAAATCCTTATTTTTGTCTTTAATTTTCAATTCCATTTAAAAATCAAATTTCACATCACGTTAATTTCAAGTCGCCATAAGTAATTTTTAAATTGTTAATTACAATTAAAAATCAGATTTTAATTTTTAATTGTCAAATTTAATTGTGCCCACTTGTGGACACTAAATGATTAATAATTGATTACATTCTTTTTTAAAAAGCAAAAACAGAATGTGATTTAAAATTAACATGCACAATGTTTGAACAAATTTACATTATAATCTTGTAAAATTTAATGTGTGTATACATAAAATGTGGAAATCATGATTTTGATTTCATTATTGCATAAAATCTTACTATTATAAAGCACTGAAAATATTGAAATTACTAAGATGAAAGTCGAATTTCAATAATATGCTATTACTTTCAATATAATGTAAGTGCATAAAATTTATTATTTAAAGTAATAGTGCATTATTAGAGTTCGACTTCTGGTGAAACATGAATCGCGTAACTTCAAAATTGTGTTAAATAAGTCCGCATAAAAAGAGACCCAGGTGTATATTATTTATTATGATCATTATTTTTCCTAGAAAGTTAGTAGTGAATTAAATATATTTCAATGTATAAGATGGCATTATTTAAAAATACAGATGATATACTCAAAAGAAGCACTAAAATGTTTCTAGTTCTTCTTTCTTTTCTTTTTAATATTCCTTTTACTTAATTTTGTCTTACACCAAAAAAATATCAATAAAGAATAATAAGCCATTAAATAATTATTTTCCTCTTGGAAAATATTTGTTTTTCTTAATTTAGATAAAATAATAAATTGATTAATATTCTTAGCTGATTTCTTCATTTTTCTTGGTTTTGTTTAAAAAATACACTTTTAAGATGCTACAATTACTTAATGTAGAAAGTTTTAAATAGAAAGATGGCATAGATATTCAAGATATCTTACCAAAGGGTTCAGCAATGCATTTTCAATAGAACTTTCTTTAAATTTACATTTATTTCTGCAAAATTTTTAAAAAATTGTGTTACCAAATTACAGCACTGTTATATCTTTGAAGAGCAGAAGGCAGATGATCTATCTAAAAAAATGATTGGAGTATGAAATTGGTTGTTCTTTTAAAAAAAAAATAATCATTTGATTATAATATAAACAAAAGAGGGAAAAAACTTATTACAATCATATTGTTTTTCAGTATTATTTAAATGGATTACAAAGTAGTTTAATAATGAAAATAATAAATACATACAAATCAACAATAATCATCTGTGATTTTAATTACACATAAATTATTTTCTTAAAATGAATTTACCAGAAGTTATTTTTCCTTTGAATAAGATGAACTTAAAGTTATTTACTTGACAAATATGTTTTTCTTTTCTTCTCTACCCATTTAAAAAGCAACTACAGTTTATTGTATTTGTTTTACATTATATTAATTTGCCTTAATAATAAACAATATCTTAATTAAATTATTCATGTTCTTTTAAAAACATGATATTGTATTAGAGAATATATTATTCATTCACACAAACCATGTCTAGGTGAATGAATAGCACACTTTACTAACCAATTACTATTTTATTTTTAAATAATAGCATTGATTTCCTGCAGAAATAATGCTAAATAAATGCAAGTGCCAAAAGCACTGGGTTACAATATATATAAATCTACTTATTTGTTAATCTAAATTTAAGAGAACAAAATAAAATAAATACTTATTACAGTATAATCCCTTTTAACTTCTATTATAAGTGGCATACCTGAAATTAATTTATAATCAATAAATAAATAAGAATAAATATTTTAAATTAAGACAATAATTACTATGCTACAAAATATAAATTCAAATTTAGGAAAACATAACACTTATATTTGGATATAGAAATAGATCACGACTTAACCTAAAATTATACAATGTCTATAAATACTATACATTTTAAATGAAGGGAAAAATATATTGCAATAATAAATGGAAGCAAATGACCTGAGTAATAGTCTTTAAATATAGCATTTCCAAAACAGTACCATAGTTTTAATGTTTATTTCTTAAACCACAATTTTCCAATGTTTTGTTATTTCAGAAAAGGTATAAATATCATGAAAAGCTTTAAGATTCAAAGCATATTTTATTGATTCTAATATTTTCTAAATATCTTAATCTTTTTTCATTTAGCAGGTATTTGGTCTATGTAATGTCATAAGTGTGCAAATACTTATTTATATTTACAATGATGCCATGTAGATATCTTTTCATTTAGTAATTAATTAATTCACAAAACATTACAAATAAACAGACACTCATTTCATCCATGATGATGCTATGGAAAATGAACCAATTTTTATCTTGTGTATAAATAATCCATCAAGCTCATAAAACATTTTTCTGTTGTTAGCATTTATACTTCATCATTTAAAAGTAAATGATATCCATTTTTGAAGCAATGAAACAGTTCATGGTTTTTAAAACACTAAGAATTAATTTTTATGTTTTTAATAAATTGTCACCTCCCCCAAATTTGATAACAATGTAATGCCAATGGATGAACATTATTTCCATCACCCCATCATTCTATCCATTTTATAATTATATGCTTTTAAAACAAGCAAAGGAAATTACATGAATGAATTTAGATTTACTTCTACTCAAGCCAAGATATAAGAGAGAACTCATTTAATCTGCCTTGTTCTATTTATAAACTTTTTCCATTGACATAAGAGAAACTATAGCTATACTCTGTACTAACTCTTTGCATCAACTTCAGCCAATGTCTCACAAATATAAATCTTATTATATAAAATAATGACAAATAAAAATAAATATTTCATAATTTATTATAAATATAACATACAATGCTTACATCTCAAAATACCTATAGTATTCTTTCACTTTAACATGAAATAAACAATTCATATTCTTGCCATACTTTACTGGAAATATATTCTTACACATATCTTTCAAATATAGTATTATACAAATAAAATAACAAACATTTCTTTTCCCAATATTATATGTTGTCATAACAACACAGTCCAATGCAATCAAATGATTTTTTTTTTAATATTTTACAATTGAGATTAAACCACATACTGAAATTTATTTCAAATTTCAGTATATATATATATATATATAATCAAAGTTAAACTTAGTTCAGTATATATATATATATATATAAAATCAAAGTTAAACTTAGTTGTATATTTAATAAAAAAGATCCTCTACAACTCTAATGTGGTATCAGCCAGAGGCAATGTAAATTTGTTGAAAAGTTAATGGAATTATTTCAAATTAAAATATTGTTTTGTATTTAAAGAAATCATTTTCTTATTATTTAGAAATGTGTTTTATGTTTTATGCTCTTCCAGATTTTGATGAAATATTGCAATGATGGATTCAAAAGTTAAAGACTTCTGAAAGTAAAAAACAGTCTGTTTAGTCAATTACTTAAAATATTTCCCTTAACATAAATACTTTGGTGCTTAAGCATCATAATTTCTTTGAGAATCTTTACTGTATTTTTTTAATTATAAAACATAGTTTTTAAAGCCAATTGCAAAGTTTAAAAAAAATAAAACATTAAAAAAAGATAGACAATAGAATTCTTATATTCTATATATAATTTTCTTTAAATTTTTGTTAAGTCTTTATAAGACTTAAAACAAAGTAAATCCTTTGTACTATACTATTATACGTGGCACTATAATACACAGAGGAGAAATGCTCTTTATAAAATGAAATTATCATTATTCTATGGAGAGAAAAAGAACCAATATATTCTTAATTAATAAAATAAGAGAGATTGTAAGTAAAGATTTGTACTTAGTATTTTCATTCTATGAACATCTTCCACTTTATCTCAAAGAACTGATGCACATGACCACATACATATGAAATAGTCAAATGATTTCATATATATATATATATATATATATATATATGAAATATATATATATATATATATATATATATTGCATGCTGAACCACCCACCTTTCATCAGTTGGGCTCTAATTATAATCTTCCATATAGCAATTTCTTAAACTTTAAAGAAAATGTTTCAATCTTCTCACCCCATCAACAATTCAACTATCCATTTCATTGAAAACCAATGATGGAATGCTTAAAGCCCTTAATGGATTTAATATTATAATTATATCCATATAGAAATCTGTCCATTAATGTTTAAGGAATCACTCTCTTAATATAAGCCAAACATTGATTGTATATATGTGTTAGAGATTATGATCTCCTCCAGCTAATGAGTGCTGGTCTGGCATAAAATACATATATTGGAGATCATTTAGCTTTTTGCACATATGTTTGGTCATGTATATTGCTTGTTTGAGATATAAACTCAAATCCTCCTATTTACTATACTAAACATTCAGTCTATTGAATGACTAAGTTAAGAGAGATTGTAGTAAACTACATAATTAACAAATTTCAACAATAATGGCAAATACACATTGTGTCTTATCATGTTCAGATGATAAACTTAAATTATTAAAATAAACAGAACTACATAAAGAAAATATAACTATCAATCCTATTTAGAATTTATATAATAGTATAATCTAAATATATCAGGAAACAATATTCATCAATATAATATTTATGAAATTAATGACCAAAATATTTTAATACAAATAAAAGAAATCATATTTCAATGATAATCTCAGAAGTCCAATTCAACATTTCACTAGAGAATAAACTTGGAAGACTTAATTTACTTACATTTAACACTTATTATTCTCTGAATAATGTAAAATAACTTAATTAATGAGAAAAGAAGGATAAAATGGACATAATAAAAATTGTAAAAAAAAAAATCAATTGAAGAAATATTAAATAATGAAAAGATATATGGCAAAAAAATTATATGATTTTTTGAAATTATTTCTGTATTTCTAAGCACAATTTTATTCACCTAATGCAGACTATATATTGTTTGGACCATCAATATTCCACTAATTATTTATGCTTTTAGCAGACCATTCAAGAATAAAAACCCTATGAAATAATCTTTAAAAGACAGGAAAGATGAAAATCAAAAGAAATTGCACTTTAGCTAACACATTTCTTTTCAATTAAATATTAGAGAGATAATTGCAAAATATTTATATAAAAAATTTACTTTTGAAATGTTAAAAATTGCTGTTATTTTTATATAAAAATACTTATAAAAATTATTTCATTTAAAAAATAAAAGTACAAGTGATGTATTGCATCTTGTACATATAGTAATGTTTTAGAATATGGTAGTGACTGCTAAATATAGAATATTAATTTAAACTAAGTTTAATTTTTAAACCTTTTTTTAATTATCTATTTATGTAAATACTATGTGGTAATCCATTTGTCTCATTAAATTAAAAATTGTAATATTTTTAATAAACCCACAATGTTACTAGTATAAAAACAACTAAGTCTAAAAATATGATAATTCACAAAGCAGAATCACAAAAAATCATTTAGAAATAATAATCACTTTTTACATCAATGTCAATGTATTTTTCAGATAAAAAATATTTTTATCTGATGAACAGATGAGCATGGATATAAAAAAGAGGTTTATTTGTCAGTTAATTTAAATGATTTTAAAAATCTGTGATTTACAAAACACTTTTTTTATCTACTAGTGAGAAAAAATTCTTCAGAAACTTTTAGCTTGGATGACCATCAACTTGAGAATGTAATCCAATTTAAATATCTTTTTAAGTAGAAAGATGGATTTACAAATTGAAATGCAATACAAACTATATGAGCTATGTTAGCTATATATTGAAGTGGATATTTCATTTGCAGTAACAATGAGTTATCAAAATCAGGCAGTGAAAAGAGTAGATAATAGTATAAAGCTAATTAAAAGGGGAGAAATTAATAGCATAACTTTTTTTTGCTTATAGTTTTAAATAAACTTATATGATAATGTTGTAAAGCACAGTTAATTATTTACGTTCACATTTACAGACAGACAAATTTATGTTGCACATGTGTGTGGATTAAATTTGCATTGTTTAGCTTAAATAATGAAAAGCCTAAGTGCAGGTCTACATTTTAATTAAAATTCCAAATAGATTTTTTTTTTTGTAATTAAGACTGTTTTTTTGTTATTGAACAAATGTAACTAAGATCCATTATCAAAGATTTCAGATAAATGTTTTAATTAAGGCAAATATTGGGGGGGGGGGGGCAATATACTTAGTTAAGTCCAAAATTAAAGTTGTAAATAAATATTTTTGGTAATTATGATTTTTGAAAAAAAATGTAATTAATTAATTATACTTTAAGTTCTAATGGTATATGATCTCACAAATAACTTAGACTTCTTTATTAGTTTTATACAAAGTGAAAAAATGACATAATTATAATGAAGTTATACAATGTCAAAAATTATTTGCGTTATTTATTGCATTACTTCCAGCTCTAGAAGGTAGTCAGGCTATATCATTTTTCTGATTTTTTTTTCTACAAGAGAGATAATTTGGAAAACAATGATTGTAAAGAATTTGAAAGACTTCAATGCTAGTCAAAAAAAAGTTTATAATAATAGGAAAAGATATCAAAGAATAAATTAAAAACCCATAAAATCTCTCTCAGATTGTCTATCTTAGTCAAAGTAATGTCTTATTACTTTTAATGCTTGCTTACTCTTAATTATTTCCAAACTAAGTACAAAAATTAGAAAAGAAAATTTACAAGAATTTGATGTTTATTGAATATAGTACCTTGCACAAGACATTTAATGAGTACTCAAGGATTCACTGGAAAATCCATCCCCCTATTTTAACAATTAGTTTTTTTTGTGTATGTTTATTATATAATTTTTTTTTTATAATTTTTAAAAAAAAAAAAATATATTTTTAATAAAACACCCAACCACCCATCAACTCCAACAATCTCTTTTCTTCCTTTTTTTTTTTTTTTAAAAAAAAAAAATTATAAAAAAAAATGTTTATTTATTTAATACAATAATCTTTTATTATGTTATATTTCATTTTTTTATCATTGTCAAAATGCACTTCAAAATAAGGAAAAAAACTTACTAAGAAGAGGGAAAAGTGAGAAAATAATCAGGCTGCTTATAGTATTAATAATATACTAATAGCAGGTGAAAAAAAAATCATTTGTGAGAAAAGATTTTAAAATGTATTTCTTTAAATTTGTTTTTAAAATGATTTATAGGATTTATGTTAATGCAATTTTAAATATATTGTGGTATTAATAGCATATGAAAAATATGAATAATCTTTGAATTATTTTAAAGAAAGGTAAAGAACTTAGTATTTGTCTAAAGGTTTGTAATGATGGTATATTATAAGATGTGATATGTTGGGCTATTTCCATCATATATGAATGAATGTTGAATGTATAAAAAATTTTAAACTTTCCAAATACAAACAACTTGTTCGTAATAACATACCAATAATGTATAACAAATTTTAAACTTTATTTAAACTTTCCAAATACAAACAACTTGTTAGTAATAACACACAAATAACCTATTTGTGTGTTATTACTAACAATTTGTTTGTATTTGGAAAGTTTAAATAAAGTTTAAAATTTTCTATACATTCAACATTCACTCATATATGATGGAAATAGGAAAAGAACTTGATTGATAACAAATAATACTGTCAAAAATAAGGGTATTCTTAATATATTCACAGTTAAAATTATGGTAAATTAAAATGATTTCATAGTTGCTAAAATAAAATTTATAGAATATTAGTGTGTGAAAAGTATATATATTCCCTCAAAATTTTGTGTTGTTTAACTATGTTTAATCCCTTTTATAATAATATTTTTTTGAAATCTAAACTTTAATAAGTTTAACATTTACTTTAATACTATGGAAACAGACTGGCCCTTGAAGCAGATAGGAGAATATCATTTATAACATAACCATCAACATTACTTACAGTTAAATTGGATTATGCAAAGCATATCACTTTCACATTTCCAGACTGTGGCTCATCTTGACTGCTGGATTAAAACCCTGCCATCCAAAGTGTTTTATTTGATTTGAGGATCAAACCCAGACACCAGCCAACTATATATTTTATAGTCAGAATGCTTCAGATGACAGGCACAAAATCTAGAACCACTTTACATATCCCAAGCTAGCTCATACTCTTAAATCAGGGTCCAGCACAATGATTTAATACATAAAAAATAACTATACACTTAAATTACTGGTGACACAGTGACAAAAGAGAGAATAGACCAAATAATATTTAAGCAAACATTAATAATATATATTCAAGCACACATACAATATAAAATAACACAATAATATGAAAATTTACATAAAAATATAAGTGATTAATAAGGCTAAATTTTATCATAGTCCTTTCTTAAAGTTCATTTCATTTAAAAATAAACTGTAGATAAACAATTATTATGAAAAAATATATTACCTAGTTTTTTTTAAATTGAGTTCATTTGGGTTAGGTTTGCATCAGTGTTACTTTCCAATCAGTTAGTTTTTTGGTCTCCATTGATGGTTCCCAGTCTTGCTTTCCATTCTTTGTCTTGGCAATAGGAGAAAGAAAGTTTGTAACAGTGACTATTTCACCAATTTGGGATTAGTTTTCAGTGAGCATTCAGGCAGGGACAGTTAATTTGTGGAGGCCATTGGGGGCTAGAAGCCTAGTTGAACACTTCTAAAAATCTAGCAACACATTTTGCTACATATGCAGTTTTTGCAATGATATTCTCTGCAGGAGTAATGAATGGCAATATTCTGTCCTTAGATTTCTGGATCTCTGGAGCAAGAAATAATGTAACAGCACAAAATGAAGACTGGATTAATTTACAGACTTAAGAGCAGAATAATTTGATCACAAAATGAAGGCCAGAATAAATAACAATAGATATTGGCAAATTTATATACCCCTCTCTCACATTGTTTATTTTATCTTAACTTGAATCTGTCTTTTAATTAATTTTACATTTCTTTAGTTAATTGATTTTTACATTTGCTTTAATCTAATATTTTTCTTAGATTAATCTATTATCTCATTGAAAATTTATATAGTTTGTAGTTACTTCATTTATTAATTTCAATTTTATTATCAATCAGTATCAAACTTAATTCCATTCCAAAGCTTTTACTAATTAATTTTTATTTCAACTTTCCTTATTTTACTTATTTTTATATTATAAAAGAAGAGTTTTCTTTAAAAAGGAGAGTTTTTCTAATTTTATCCCTCACTTGTTTTTAACCTTTTGATTTAGCAGGATGACAGAATTTTGACTTTTAACCAATTTACCCCTGGTGAATTTTTTTGTAAGTATTATGCATTAAAATGCATGTGAAGTGGTGTATTTTATTATATATAATTTTTGCTAAAAATTTTATGGTAGAAGATGGTAAATTCAAAATTCCCACTCTTACAATAAACATAACCCCCCTGATCTGACATGTTAAGTTATTGTCTGTTGCTAAGGTGATAATGTTTGGCATTTTATGACATTGGTTTATAGTAAATAATTTCAATGATCAAAAACTTGTTTATTTGCAAATTTATTATGGTTTTAGATTTTTTGGAAAATAATTTACACTATATTTATTAGATACCAAAAAATATAAATTATTAATAACTTATTTTGACTAGAAATACTTTATTTTCAAAAATATAATGTTACATTAGCAGCCAATCTAAGCATGGCCTGAAGCAATTTAAAACTTACTTTCTGCATAAGCAATTTATTTATAAACCACTAAATATCACATAATCACCATTTCTTTTGTTAGCACATAACTGTTATTAACACAGGCAAAACTCACCATACAATAGTGCCACTCAGTGGCAACCAGAATATTCAATGAATGCCAGAAGGCTTATGCATAAAATCCATATCTAGTGCCTACTCATCCAATATCTCCAGACTATTTTCTAGCTTGTGGCCTTTGTCATTGAGGAGCTTTGGATCTGAGAGCATGATCTAGGTTAGTGCTCTCAGATCCAAATCTCTGCACTGATAAAGGCCACAAGCCAGAAATTAGTCTGGGATATTGGATCAGTAGGCACTAGCTAGGGATTTTATTCATTGATTACTCTGGTTGACACTGTGTGGCACTACTGTATGGAGAGTTTTGCTTGTGTCAATTTATTTATATTTATGAGTATGAAAATATCACAATTTTGAAATAAATATTCAAAAAAATTAAACTTTTAAAACATAATTCATTAGAAATAAGAGAAATAAATAATTATTTATTTAGATGTTTAAAAATAATAAGAATCAAGAAATATTTCATTGATTTTATAAACTGAAAATAATCTTTCTAAAAATGATGAGGTCTAAACTCTTTGTTTTGTTTATGATCTCATTTATTTAATATTTACAGATACAAAATGTGAACATTTAAAATTTATTTCAATAGTAAACAAAAATATCTATCAAATGAAGTCAAATCTATTATTTTCAGATAAGTAATAATCATTTTATCATATATTTTATTATGATTTTTTTTTATATATATATATATATATATAATGCAATTCTTTTTTTATTTTTACAAAACTATGCTTTAAAACTACTTTAATAATTGTGTCTTTAACTATTCTTTTGAATAAATTTTAATCATAATTATTTAAAATTATGACATATGCAATACAGGTATATGTAACTTTTACAATATATCCGTTAGCATTACGCCACACACCACTCTCTTTGAGAGGTAAAATGCCTCAATTTGATCCATTTTAGCTCTGACATTTTATTTTAAACTTTTCAATTTGATTTTCATTTTTATTTAGTTATTATTTTTTCTAAAAAAATAAGTTTAGATTTATTCAAGTTTGATAAACTACAGAAGGGGCCTTTTCTTACACTGCTTTATCTCACCAGGCTGTTATCTACACTAAGTTGCAACAATTATGTCATGTGACAAACACCTGGGACAACATGTATTATTATGATGTCTAGAGGAGAGGATGAATCCATGAATAGCAAAACATATCTTATTTATATCCAACATACACAATTAAAATACCTCAACTTTATTACTTTCCTGGAATGTCTCTACCAATGGGTTGAATGAACCTAGGAATTTCTCCCTTCTTTCTGCATCCTAGAAGATATGGGATCACTGCGAATGGCAGTATTTATCCACTGGCCATTTGGCTTATGCTAACATGAGGTTTCATTTGTTATATGATGTTAGGATTTTTTTTCTCCCAACAAACTAATTTGCAGCTTATGCTCATATTTTAGATAAGGAACTGGGATTCTATTTCCAGCATGTTTGATGGGCCCAGAACTTCCTACTGAATCCTCATCCTGAAAATAAGGAAATATATCCCCCTTTCCTGTTTCATGCCCATTATGGATCTTAAGTTTACATAGTGACAGCCTACACTTAACACAGTTTCATCGATCTTCATCTCTACACTCTGCCATAACCCTATAATCAAAACTCAACTTAAACTTCCATAAGTTTATTTTACAAAATTTTATTTATTTTCATTATAGATTTCATTTTATTTATTATAGGCTTTATTCAATTTATTTATTTTTAAATTTATTGATAGATATTGATTCTCAAAAAAATCTTATTTTGTCTTATTTGTTTAACTCTATTTCATTTATATTATTAACTCTCAAAAAATGTTTAATTTTTTTATATATACTCTTTTCTTTCTGTTATTATTTCTCAAAATAAAACATTTAATTTTATTTATTCATTTTGCTTCATTTCCAATATTAACTTTCCATTCTAATGATCCATATATAATAAACTTTTTTTTTCTAAAAATCCATACAGTTAATATACACTCTAAATCTCCCTCACCTTTGTCAGGCAGTTCTTTTATGTTTCATACATATTCACTCAAGCCAGGACATCTTGACCTATTTCTAGGCCTGGATTGGTGTTCTAGGCAGTTTATTTCCAGATGCTGGATAATACATTGATCATTTTCCTTTCTAGAATTATATAACATTCTTTTGTTCCAAACATTTTTATTCCAACTGTAATTTACCATATTTATATTTTCCTATCTTTTAAAGAGTTTATATTTTTTTCTTTGGATACATAATTTAGCCTTGTCCTGTTGAATGTTCTAAGTAACACATCCACTTGCTTGACCACTTTCCTTTCAGTGCATAATTTTATTTTTATAACTTTATTTATGTTAGCAAGGCTATTCTTTAAATGCATGTACATTTTTACACTTTTCTTTTTTTACCATGAATATTTACATTTTTACTTCCTGATTTACCCTTCTCTACCTCATTTTTTAATTTTACTATTTCTATTCTTTCTGTCATGCCACTTATATCTATATTTTTTATTATTTTCCTATTTTCTTGTATTTGGTCTATCTCTTGTATTTTCTGTATGCATCATTCTATTTGTTTGTTAATTATTTCTGTGTATTTTTTAAACCTTTCCTCAAACAACTTCATGATTTTATTTTATTTTATATTACTTTCTACTCCCTTTTCATTATGTTCTATTTCTGACACATCTTTACTTTCAAATTTAAGGTTAGATTCAGAAATGTTTTCTGGTTCTGGCTTAATTTCTGAGTCAGACTTATTTTCTGATTCAGGTTTAACTTCTGAATTGGACTTATTCTCTAATTTGGACATAAAATTTTGTTCAAAATTATACTTGTTTTCTAGTTCCATTTCATTTGCAGTATTTGAGCTATTTAAATGCACATATTCACTTGCATTTTTTGTTTATTTTTAGTTTAATATATTCTAGCTATTAACTGTTTTATACTTGAGTCCAGTTTTATGATTTCTAATGTTTCCCTATCTTCTAGTTTGGACTATCCTCATATCTTGTATTAATTTTTCTATTCATTCATAGAACTTTTCTGGGTATTTCTCAAAGTTTTTGTCAAAAAATCTAGTAATTTCATTTTCATTTATATTATTTTGAGCCTCTATTTTTATTTTGGTTCTATTACAGATTAGTTTTTTTTTATTACTAACTCTTACAAAACAAATTTTATTTTACTTATTTTTATTTTTAAATATTTTCTTGAACAAAGTGTTTGACTAACTAAATCCCAAGTCCTCTCTAATTTCCACATGATTATAAACAACCCCCAATAACAAATTTATTCTGTCTCCTTTTTATTTACAATTTTTAATTATTTTTATTCTTAATTATTTTATATTTTTAATATTATAATTTGTTTGCTCAAGTCTATTTCTCTTCTCCCACTCTCACCTATTTTAATTTTTATAACTTCACAATTTAGCATTTATTTTAAATTTTAGTTTCAAACTTTTTTTTTTTTAATTTTAATTATGATTTTACTTTTTTAACTTTAATTATGCTGGGTCAATTTATGGCAATTTGGCTTCCATGTTGTATGGCATTTGAACCAGATCCCTCCGAATACTCATCATAACCAGATTTAACTATTTTTTAAACATAACTTTAATAAGTTTAACATTTACTTTAATACCACAGGAATGGACCAGCCCTTCGAGCAAAGTGGAGAATATTATTGATAGCATGGACATCAATAATATATATGGTCAGATCAGGCTATGCAAAGCATAACATAATCACATTTACAGACAATGGCTTACCTTCACTGCAGGATTCAAACCCTGCTATACAAAGCACTTTATTTGTTTTGAGGATCAAACTTAGGCACCAGCCAACCATATGTTATATAGTCAGCATGCTTTGGATGATAGCACACAATCCAATGCTTGTAATACCACAGGCTAGCTCATACTCTTAAATCAGAGTCCAGCACATTCATTTAACACATAAAAATAACTATACACTTAAATTACTGGAGACACAGTGACAAGAGACAAAAAGAGAGAATAGACCAAATAATATTTAAGCAAACATTAATATTTATTCAAACACACACATATCTAATATAATATAAAGTAACACAATAATATGAAAATTTACATAAAAAAATATAAGTGATTAATCAGGCTAAATTTTATCATAGTCCTTTGTTAAAGTTTATTTCATTTAAAAGTAATGTGTTGATAAACAATTATTATGGAAAAATATATTACCTAGGTTTTCATGATATTGAGGTGACACAGTTCATTTGATTTTGGTTGGCATCAGTGTTACTTTCCAACCAGTTTGGCTTTTTGGTCTCCATCGATGGTTCTAGGCTTGTTTTTCATTCATTGGCTTGACAATAGAGGAGAGAGAGTTTGCAGCAGCATCTAGTCTCTAGAGAGGGTTCAGGCAGGTACAGTTGATTTGTGGAGGACTTTTGGGGCTGAAAGCCCAGTCAAACACTTCTAAAATGTGCTACATATGCAGCTTCTGAAATGATATTCTTTGCAGCAAAAATGAATGGCTATATTCTGTCCTTAGATTTCTGGATCTCTGGAGCAATAAATAATGTATCAGCACAAAATGAAGAACAGACTGATTCACAGACTCAACAGCAGAATATTTCAATCACAAAATGCAAAACCAGAATAAATAAGAATAGACAGTGGTGACTTTTATACCCCTCTCTTTTATTGTTTATTTTTATCTTAACTTGAATCTGTTTTTTAATTACTTTTACATTTTTTTTAATTAACCTTTTCATTGAAATTTTTTTTTTTAATTTTCATTGGCCAAGAGAATTAAAGTTTTACAACTTTTGATTGGTCAATTAACAAACTCAGCCATAAAAATATATCCATCTTTTAATACTATATCCATTTTAGGTTTATTTGTAAAAAGTGCATTAATAATTTGCCAGATTATGAAAGTGAATGAAAGGTTTTTCAAAAATAAATTTCTATTTATAATTATAAAAATATTCGATAGTGAAAGACCTAAAAAGAAAGTTCATAACAAATTAGAAATTGCTGTGGATGTCATTGATTTCTTTCTCAATATATGTTAGTGTAAAAGTAAAGAATTTTTTGCTAAAATCTTACTATTTTTTTTAAAATAATTATATTTTCAGCATATTTTACTAATATACATTATAATATGTAAATAAATATCAGAAATATACTCTAAATTATTCATTTCTGTTTGAAAATGAAATAAAAAGCTTGGAACAATGAAAATTGTTGTCAGGTATCAAAATTATTGTTAGCACTGGCTTCTTTTTCAATTTATGTTCATGTAAAAGTATACACTTTCTTATTAAAATCTTACTATTTTTCTAAAACAATTATATTTTCAGCATATTATATGAAAATAATTATAATATGTACAAAAAATAATATTCTAAGCCATTAATTTTCATTTTCAAAGTCAAAACAGAAGTTAGAATGATGAAAATTATTAACAGACACTCTTCTATTGTCTGAAATGTGAACCAACCAATAAATGTCTAAGAAAGCCTTCTTAGATGTAGCTTCTTACATCAATATTATTGATTTTTTACTTGTAAAATAATTCTAATGAGAGCAGCATCTTACGGTACATTTTAAGCTTTAAAATAAGTGTAAAACACTACCAGTCGGTTTCCGAGCAACTTGAAGCCGCGAACATCCTGACATGATCATTTCTCAGAAAAGGTTAATTCATTTTTATATTTGCTTTAATATAATATTTTTCTTAGATTACTCTACTATCTCATTCATTGTTTACATACTTTGTAGTTACTTCAATTATTAACTTCAATTTTATTATTTGATCAATAATCTTGCAAATTTAAGTGCATTCCAAAGCTTTTACTAATTAATTTTTATTTTATCCCTATTTATTTACTTTTATGTTATAAAAGGAGAATTTTCTTTAAAAAGGAGAGTTTTTTTTTTTAATTTTATCCCCAACTTGCTTTGTAATAAGTAGGTTTATTCTCTTTTTAAAAAAATATAACACAATTAATTTTTTTATTTTTACAAAACTGCATTTGAAAACTACTTAAATATTTATGTGTTTAACTATTTTTTTCAAATAAATTTGATCATAATTATTTAAAATTATGACATATGTAACACAGCTATATGTAAGGTTTACAATGTATCTGCTAGCATTACAATATCAGTTTACTAAATTTCTGCTTTTGGAAATGAATTAAATTATTAATTTTGAAAATTTATATTGATATTATTATGAAAATTATTTATAATCCAATTTTACCTAAATTAAATTAAATAAAATAAATATTTAATGTTGAATAATGAGACTTTATTTTTATAATAATCATTTATAATTTGTCACTGATATTGTGTATGATTTGAATTAATTTAATTGAGTATTAGTGGAGCTATTTGAAAAATTAAATGCAAAATTGCACATATATTTACATTATGAAATAAAATTGATTATAATATAATCATCTATTATTTGTTTATCAATCAATATATATATACTATAAGCCATGACCATGACTTGAGAAAAGAGTTGACTAAAATCTTATTTTTATTTGATTTTTCTGGACCATTCACATAGTTCTATGTCATAAACCCTATATAGATGTTTGAGTTAATGAAGTTAAATATTATATTAGTGATGAAATATTATATTAGTGATGAAATAGTTTTATAATTTGCATATGCAATTAAAATAGCCTTGTTATACCATGCCTTTATGAGGATATTTTAAGTAGTATTTTGCATGGCTTGCATTTTTGATTAAAGATCTAATATTTTTATATAAATTTGGTTATAATTAATGAATTTATACTTCTTAGTAGTCTGATTATTAATTATACCTACAAGATACAACTCATACCTTTTGTATGAATTCAGATAATCTTAGTAAAATGATCTGAAATGATTCAGAAAATTTAATTTTATGAATGAGAAATCATGCCAACAAGAAGAGTATATGTCAAACATTGAGGATGGAATTTATCCTTAAACACTAGTAATGTTGTCACAACTGGTGGAGTTATATTACAATAGCAATATAATAATGTTAACATAAATAAACTTACTATTTAAACCTGAATGCAATTAATCAAAGAAATGATTATTTAAAGATCATAAAAATGAAAGTTAAACTCATTTAAAATAATGGTTACTACTAAATCATGTTATTGTGAATGTGATAAAAAAAAGCAACTTCTTTGGAAAGTGAATAAATTTAAAATAAATGATGTTGGTTCATCAATCACTACAATAATGTAAATGGTTTTGATCTATAAATAAATTTATTATGATGTTTATTAAATAGTAATTTCTTAGATGTGTTTTCTTTATTGGTGTTTTATTCGATACATAATGCAGAGAGAATCATTGTTTTTTTATCTATACTGGATGTAATTATACTATGTAATAGTTACAGATTAAAGTGGAAAAAAGGATGAAAAAAAGACTTTAAAGGTAATAGTTTAATTTTTCTTTTATTGCTAGTTTATTTTAAAGTGACGAACAAGAGTATATTGTCCATAGAGTCACTTATTACATCAAGGAAAACCAAGAGAAAAGAGTGGATTTCCAAGAAGATTGCAATTTAACTCCAATTCAGATTATCTACCCAATTCTCTTAAAATCTGATGGTATTCAACTAAACTAATCAAAAGTTACGAAAACATGAAATAAATATAAAGTCTTATAACCTCTCTCGACATTTGAGAGTCTACTTCTCTAGCAGTTACAATATAGAGTTGTTATTTCCTAAATTATGATGTGGAAATGAGATTTGGATACTCTATTGATGCAATATAAAGGCATTACAAAAGTTTCATTTAAGAATACTTTATAAAATTTTAAAAATACAATAACAAGATTATAAAGTCAAGTCAATCGATAAGTTTTTGAATTTGCTAGAATTTACTATATAAATTTATATATCCTCATTATATTGGGGATGCAAAATGAATGAACACTGCAAGGTTTCCTAAATGGGTATTTTATGGTGAACTTGAGCATAGTTTGTGTGGGAGATGTAGACTCCATCTGCATTATGAACATTATCTCAAAGATATTTTTAAAAAGTGCAATGTCATTTGTTTCAGATATATAGTAAATTATTTGGGGAAAAAAAGTTTTCTGCTAAAGAACGCATTACGTAATAACAAATAAACAGAAAAATGGACAAGCATATTCTATATGTAAATCACAAATGATCATTTCTAGAGCAATTTTGTAATTATTTTTCTTGGGTTTATACTACATATTTAAATGACTCTTTAAGAATATACTTTCTGAATTGTATTGTGTTTACTGAAAATCGTTAGCAGTACTACTTAAAATCAGTGTTTAGGTGTTCACAATCGACCAAGATTTACAATGGCATTTGAACTTTTTCAAGTTATTTTTACTGTAATATCGATAATTAGCTATTAACTGTTTCTAATACTTGCCATTTAATAATAAATTTGCCTCTACGTATTATTATTATTATTTTTTTGCAAATAATGAACTAAAAACCCGTCCAAAAAGGTTATAGTATATGATTCAAAAAGAATAAAAATTCGAAAACGTAAAAAAACAAAAAGTAATGCATCACATACATAAATATTGCACATTTACTTGCATAAAATTTATTTAAACTAAAATGACTTTTTTAACATATATATTGTTCGTTATTTTATATTGTTATAAAATATATTTAATGTAATTTTTAACAATGATTTTACCATTTCATTTATATATATAAAATCAAATTAATAAATATGATTAATCTGTGTAAAAGATTTACTGTTTTTACCAGTTTTTTAAAAACAAATTAATTCTTGACGATCTTTTTTTTTTTTTTTTTAGCTAAAAGCAGTAAGAGCTTAATATAGTTTATAGAAAATTGTCATGTCAAATGACTTTGGCTAACATACTGCACGTCTGAGACAATATATTCTTTAGGCAAAAATTAAAAATTGGTTTTATTTAACTGAAAACCATAGAAAAATGTGTGCATTTATTTTTTTTTGACTACCTATCTATCTATTTACCTACCTATTTATTTATCTACTAATCTATTTACTTATCTACTAATGTAAAATTTAAATCCGTTAAAATAAATACACACATTAATTCCAAAATATAAGTCAAACAACAAAATATGATATATAGATAAATATCAACAAATTATGAATTATCCGAACGTTTTCGAAGGCTTACCCTTCATTATCAAAAACAACACATTTTTTTATAATTTTCAAACAGTATACTAATATGCAAATGTACTAATTTATATACTCACCCACCATTAATCCATCTATCTATTTCTATATATGTATCTGCCTGTTTATATACTTATCTACCTAACCACTCTTCCTATCTATTTGTATATTTATATGTTCGTCTAATTGTGAATCTGTCTACCCATCCATACTTCTTTCTATATATAATTATAAATTAATCAATCAATTTAACAATTTATATATATATATATATATCTTTCTGTCTATCTAGCTGTCCATATATCTTTCTATCCATTTATCTATCAATCAATCTATCTATCTTTTTAAATTTCTGTTTATCTATCTGGATATTTATCTATTTATATATATTTTAGACAGTGGACAACTCAGGTCATGCCAATATTACAAGCTTGTAAATAAGTAAAATTAAAAAAGGGAAATGATATTTAATTTTATCATGTTTTTTTTTATAAGACTGGATTTAGTTAAATATTTTCTTTACTAAATGATAATATGAGAATTCTCAAACATTGCTGTTTAAAATAATAATGTGAATATTTTAAGTTGTGGTAAATGATTAATACACTATACAGGCTTAAACTTGCATATATATATATATATATATGAAATGTATGAGGATTCGAACTCAGACTTTCACATGCCCCTCAACTCTCTATGCCATCTCATATTGCTGACCCACCTGATCAGACACATGTTGAAAAATAATCACCAATATACATATTTTATGCTAAACCAGCAATCATTAGTTGGTCCAGATTACTATCTCCACGCATACATACAATCAGTGCTCAGCTTTATATTAAGATCGCCAATCTTCATACTTTAATGGAAAGGCTTTAAACAACTCCAAGTCACAACTCTTAAGTCTTCCATTTTATTGAAAATCTGATGATGGAATGTTCAAAGCCCACATTAATGCCAAGGTTGTCATCTTACCCATGTTGACCTTAAGTCATTCTGACCCCTCATGTACAGGAAAATAATCCATTTTTACTATATATATATATATATATATTGTAACCGTCGGAATTGTTGAATGCTGTATTCCATTTAAATTGAAGAAAGAAGGCCCAAAATGTTGGTGCCAATTTGTAACTGATTGAATTGATGGATGAAGGTGATGGTTAGGATGATCAATCTGATCTGATAAAAAAATCTAAAAATCTAATTTAAATTAATCTGGTCTAGCTCAATCGGGTCGCCGTTATGTAATAAACCATCACAAAGCACAAATAATCTCTCTTAAAGTTTAATTTACTTAAGTTATATGTGAAATGAAGGAATAATGAGACTATCTGCTCCAGACATCAACAAATCCATCACAATTACAACATAAATTGCAAAGAGCAGTGAAACCAACTACTATTGCCCTAAACAATAATATAGGATTAGGCTAACTACTTGATTGGCAATCTAATCAAAATCAAATCCAATTAATAACTAAAACAGATTCCAATATATATATTTTATTAGCCTGTTACTGTTATAGTAATTTAAATCTACTTTATTATTTAAAGATGCTGCCTTTTTAACTTAATGGATAAGCTTCTAAGTACCTGTAATAGTACTTTACAAAACATTTGTTTACATATAGACATTATTTAAATATCAAAACAAAATAATACTTGAACCCAAATATATATATATATCTATTTTAATAAACGCTAAATAGAAAGATAAACACTCGTGTCAATAAGCGATATACAATTCTTTCTACTTCAATCTTTAATTAATAATTTTCTGTGGGCATCAACTGGTTTTATTATAATTTTATAAACACTTTGAAAATTTATGCACTCACTTAAATGTTTAAACAAATTAATATACGTCTATGGTTTACTAAGAAGCTACAAAATAATTTATAAATAATTTATAAATATCTTCCAATAAAGTGATGCTTAATTAGTGCTTCGTTTATGTTTTAAAATAGAATACTTCACTGGAGTTTAATATCAACACTCTATTAGCTCATCTCTAACTCTACAATGTCCAACCACATTACATAAAAGACATATCAAGTTTCTATTGGATGTTTATTCACCTGTGAGTATTAATACAATCTGTTTGAAATTTTAAACAATTGAATAAAAATTGACCGGCAACAATTAAAACATATGATTATAATTGATATTTATACAAATCAAAACAATATTCAATTAAATCGGTCAATGAAGTTTATTCTCTTCATTTTATAGGAGTTTAAGAAAAATATCCAAGACGAATTATTCTGAACCAAACGATAAAGTACGATCTATTTAGATTTTTATGACGGAATCAGACAAACATGAAATGATTGACTTTGTAATATTAACTAAGATAAATGAGAATATATATATATAATATTCGAATGCAAATGTAAATATAAAATTCATATGGAAACAAAATAAAATACTAATAAGCAAAACATACCTTATCTTATATTCTAATTCACTTACCAAGCTGAGTTTGAATCTTGTTACTTAAATAGCTACGTCGTCTTATGCAATCCAAATAAAACAAAATAATTAAACTAGTCTTGATATTTAAATTAACTCAATTTATTGGATTATATAAAAGAAAATTGGCAAGATTAATGATAAAATACATCGGAAATGACTTTATATTTTAGATTGGTTGACTAAATAAAAATAATAAATTGCTATGTGTATCTCTAGATGTGTTGCGACAACGATAACGACAAAAAAAAAATGAATGAGTAAATGAAGGGAAAGGCTTTTGGATATTTTGCTAAAAAAATTTACATATAACCGATACCAAAGATGTGAAATAGGAGGGTATCAAAATCTATTTGTTTATCAAAATAATAACGGATAAATGAATATGAAATAATAAATATATTTGAGTCTTTCCGATCATTTTCATTTAATAAATTATATTACTTTTAGAGATAATTAAAAAAAAATCATCCCCTTTTATTACATATAAAAAAAAATTAATACACGCACATTTTATATAAAAAAAAATCATACCATATATATATGAGTCTGTTCGTTCACTATTTATTGGCCCATTGATTGACTTCAGTTCTTATGGTGTAAAGAGAAGTTTCTTTGTCAGAAATAATAATCGCAAACTTTATGATGCTTCACTAAAAGTTTTCTTTTTCTGTCCGAAGAGGTGAGTGCACTTTGATTATCCCTTTTATGATGTGAATTGATCCAGTTGGTCCCTGTTCCTTTACTCGTGAGACGATGTTTACGCAAATCCATTTTTTTTTAAATTAAAAATAGCCGACTTTTTTTTTTTATAAAGCATTTTTTTTTTTTTTTTACTTCATAGGTTTCTTTTTTTTTTTACACTTTGCTGCCGCTTCCCCGGAAACTTTTCGCAACTGCCCTCTAAATGATTGAACGGGCAGATAATTCCACTATTTTTCCATGTTTTATGGTTTTACACACAAAAAAAAAATATTGAAAAACTTTATTTGTTAAGACACAGAAAATATGTCTGTCCTTGACTATAGCAAAATGATGAAGAAGATCCTGTTATATTCTGTCGCGTCTTTTTTATATGTTCTCTTTCTGACGTTTTTCGTATCTTGACGACCATCCAATATTACTCAAAAAAACCTCAATTCTATCAATTTTCTTATAGTAGTTTTCGCGGTTTTGGGGTAAGTTTGGAGAAAAAGATACATGAAAATTAAATCCAAATTCGATTACAATTTTTTTTATTATTTACAAACCAAAATACAAAATTGATATAACAACCTTTTAAATTATTGATAAACATCAATAATTTACACATATCTATATTTTTTAATAATAATATTTTTTTAAATTAATTTATAAACAAATATACACAACATAAAAACATTGAACTGTATGTAATAATGTTACTATGGTGACTGCATTCATATATGAAATATGTAAAATAATATCGATCCTATTTTTTTAAATAAATTTATTTATTTATATGTTTTTCTTAAGTTTGATTATAGTGAAGTTATTTTTATTTTAAAGCTAGAATCAACAGTATATAATTCTATTTAAAAGCTTTAAGGTTGCCATGGTGATCAAATTTAAATTTACATTTCCAAGATCTTACATTATCTATCTATTAAGCAAAGGAAAAATCAAATAAGATCAACAAACTTCTTTATTTATTTATTTATTTTTTTTTTTTTATATATATATACCTGGATCATCAATCTGAACATTCACAACATCTCCCCTCTACAGAGAAAAAAAAAATAAAGACACTTTTTTCCTTCTCTAAAATCATTAAACATTTTAATTTCTGCACAGATAAACGTCTATCATTTCCATCTGTCTTGATTTTAATATCATTTGAAATGTTAGTAAAAAAATTTCAAATATCTTATTCTCATAGAAGCAATGTGGAATTCGTTCATTCCATTTATGCTTGTCTAATTAGTTTACCTACATGTATTTTTTTTCCTTTTTTTTTTTTTTTTTGAATTTCACAATCAAATTATTACATCTTTATATTCCTCTCTGCAACTTTCTGGACAACAATGCTCTAAAATTAGAGTCAAACAAGAAAATCATTTAGTATTTGCTTCATACAAGCCAAATATATTACGGAACAAAATTCATTTATAAGCCAAATATTATTAGTTACTCTCTAATAATCATATATTTTTATTGCATTGTTAAAATATATATATATTCACGGTTTTATTTTCTTAAAACTCAACAATAGCTTTTATTATTATTTTCTTTAGACATATCTGTAGTTCACTTCAGTGACACTACTATGGGCCTAAATTTTAAACATTCAATATTGTCATAAAATGAGAATGTAACTTTAGTTAATTAATATCTTATATTTATTCAATTCCTGCTTTGGACATTGAAAATATCAACCTTTAAAGTCACTTTTCCTATAAAATAATCTAAACAAATGAAAATTAACTCATACAGTGAGCTGGAGATTCAAAACAATAGAGATATCCCATTTTTAAATCACTTCTAATACTAAAGTAAACTGATTAAATGTCAATCAAATCTAATTTTAATTTCTGGAGGATCTGACAACTACTTTACAAACTAAGCTGTGCTCTACATTGATGCTAATCAGGGACATTTATGTTTGAATAGCTTTATTTTATACAGGTTAGGGAAACTACTAAACATTTCTCTTTAAAATTATAACTCATATTAAAAGATAAATCCTGCCATTAAGGATTTCTTCCTACCTGCCAATGAACAATAATAAGTCTGGGACATCTGTCGACTTCAGACTTCAATATAATTTTATATAGAGTTATGAGCCACAACACACATCTATAGTTCTGCCAACTTCCTCAAAGAAAAGACTTAACCATACAAATATTTACAATTTACAAATAGCACAGACATTAAAATCTTACACTCTACATCTCCAATGCATTAAATAACACATTCACCATCATCAGTCAATTCTACAAGGTTTAATTTTAAACAGTATTTGCATACTATACAATGAAAATCTTCAAAAGTACTTTGACTATAAATATTTCTCACTCTATTTTTTTTTTTTTTAGTCTTTCATATGTGTATCTACACTATTACTAATGACTTTTGGTCATAATAATAAATATCATGAGACATACTAATAAAGTTACTTTAGTGAATGTCTTTTTATTTAATTGGGTGGTGCTACTGGCTTTAAGCTTCGGGCATTGAAGGTACCTTTTTCACCTTCCGGGGTTTCTATGAGAAATGCATTCTCCCCCACTTTTCTTTTTATTTGGAATGGTCCCTCATATATATTCAAAAACTTTTTGAACTTATAATTCTGCGGGTCACTGATTTGGGGAGTTCTTACAAATACAAAATCTCCTACTTTAAATATACAAGGCTTATGAGAGGCTTGGGTAATTCTTTTCTGTCCCATCTCTCTCAAATTCTGGCCAGCCTTTGCTAAGTCATTATCATAATCTACCTTTTCTTCAGTTATAATAGGTAATGGTGCTTTAATTAATATGGGCTCTTTATATCCAAAGTGCAAATACATTGGGGTGTATTTAGTGGATTCATTCTGTGTTATATTTATATAGTGAATGACATCCTTTAATTTATTCACCCAAGCACGGTGGTTGCTTCCTAGGTATACCCTAAATAATCTACCCAGCTCACGCATAACTCTTTCACATGGGTTAGATTGTGGGTTCCTAATTGAACACAGAATATGTTTTATACCCTGCCGTTCAATCCAACCTTTCCACTCCTTAGATAGGAATGATGTAGCATGGTCTGTCAAGATAGCCTTGGGTTTCCCTATATTTACAAATTGTATTTCTTGCAAGCATTTAATTACATTCTTTGAATTTGCCCTGGTCACCGGATATGCCCCTACAAATTTGGAGAAGACATCATAAGTGACCAAAACAAACTTAAACCTTTTATAAGCTGGTAAAGGCCCATAGAAATCAATTGCCAAGAGATCGTTGGGATGAGCAGGTATTATTGGTTGCAATGCCCCAGCATATGACTTGTTAGCATATTTAGATCTCAAACAGATCTCACAATATTTGAGCCTGTTCATTATGGACGCATACAATCCAGGCCAGTAAAACAGTCTGCGCACGACATATTCTACCTTTCTGGGTCCGTAGTGTCCATAAAGACAATGCACATAATATATCAATCGATTTCTAATACATGATGGTATCACAACTCTCCATGATTGTTCATGGTCCTCCTTTACCTTATAATACAACAGACCTTCACTCATCTTATATCTAAAAATTACTTTACTCTTGATTATTCTTTTTATGGCCATTGATTCAATCCCCGCATCCAAATATTGAATAATAGCACTCAACTTTGGATCACCAGATTGTAAAAATTTTAAGTTCTTTAAATCATTTTCCACTGATTCATCAACTACCAGAGAGATTACAGTGATAAAAGCATGATCGAGATTTAAGTGACAGGTGTCTATCTTGACAGAATTCCTACTTAGAATATCTGCTACTATATTGTCTTTTCCTTTACAATACTGAACCTTATAATTAAATTGTTGAAGGAAGAGACTCCACCTAACTAGCCTTTCACTATTTAGATAGCTTCGATTTATAAACTCTAAACTCTTGTGATCTGTAATAACAACTATTTCAGATCCAAGCAGATACTGTCGAAGCTTTTGAAAAGCCCATACAACAGCCAAGGCTTCCTTTTCTGTGGTGGTATAATGTAATTCTGCACCTTTCAACAATCTACTCAAGAAATATAAGACACGGGGCTTCTTTTCATGGTCCAGCTGGAATAAAACTACTCCTAGACCATACCCACTACTGTCAGTTTGTACATAAAATATTTCTTGGAAATTAGGGTAATATAAGATTACAGTATTTAGAAAATTTGATTTTATTTTTTTAAATTCTATAGAGTGGTTCTCAGTCCATTTCCATTTCACATCTTTCCTTAATAGATTTAATATATGAACAGTGTCATATGCAAAATTTTCATAAAATCTATGATAAAAATTGCAGACACCAAGGAAAGAACGTAGTTGCTTTCTATTCTCTGGAATGGGAAAATTTTGAATAGACTTTATTTTCTCTGGATGCGGTTTTATTCCCTCATATCCTACAATATGTCCCAAAAATTGTATCTCCTTAACAGCTATTCTACTCTTTTTTAAATTTATTTTAATATGTTTCTCTTCACACTCTCTCAGAAACATATTAAGATGATGAAAATGCTCTGACATGTTTTCAGAAGCAATCACAACATCATCTACATACATAGTAATGATGCCCTTTACTTCATCAGACAATACCTTGTCTAAACATCTGAGGAGTCCAGCTCCACTATTTATAAGCCCAAAAGGCATTCTTTTAAACACATATGAGTAGCCCTCATATTTAAATGCAGTGTATTGCTGATCTTCATCATGCAAATATACCTGCCAATAACTAGCTGTTAAGTCGACTGTAGAAAAGACCTTTTTGTCCTTAAATTTAATGAGCAATTCCTGCACAGTAGGAGGAACATCACGTTCTGGAACCGTTAACTGATTCAAGAACCTCGCATCCAAGCAAATACGTATGGACCCGTTCTTTTTACGAACAACCACTAATGGACTGTTATAGGCTGAGGGACTTTTCTTAATAATTTTCCACTCAACCATTTGATCAATTTGTTTTCTTACTTCATCTTTATATTGGTGAGGGATAGGATAGCTTTTACATTGGAAGGGGCTATAGTCCCTCAAGCGTATCCGATGCACATATCCCTTTATCACATCAGGCTTTTTAGAAAACACATCCTTATATCTACATAGTATCTGAAAAAACCTTTGCTTATAGTTGTCATCTAACTCAGATGATTCATCGACCTTTGCATATAAATCTGACTTTGTAGAATTATCTTGGATGGTTAGTATATTTACACTCTTAATGGGTACTGACCTCTTAAAACTATGCTTTTCCCCTTTTATAATTATTTCCTGATTTGCATAATCGATAATACATCCAAACCGATTCATGAAGTCGGATCCTATTATGACCTCATGAATAAGTCCAGACATAATCAAAAAGATTTGTTCTACTGTAATTGAATTAATTCTCACATTCAGCCATACTTGCTGAGTAAACAATTTTGCCTTTCGACCATTTGCCATTATAACCTGTGTCTGTCTCAATGGCAACATAGGGATTTCAGAATCGATTTCAGCAAGCTTATTATAAAAATTTTCAGAGATAAGGGAAATTTGACTCCCTGAATCAAGTAAAGCCCTTACTGAGGTACCTTGAATAACTATAATAATTTCTGGACAATAATTAATGATATAACTTTCCAAATCCCTATCATAATCATCATCTTCTGTTTCAAAATTTATTGATTCCAAATAACTAAAAATATCATGGCTCCCCAAATTCACTATACTATGAGGCTCCCGCAGTGAGGAACATTCCAACGAGGCCATTTTTAATTTAAAGGACTAGTCTTAGGCCTAGCCCCTAGCATTTTCACAGGTGTATTCTGTGATATGCTGACAGGATAACTTCCTGCTGCACATGCACCCTTTTCTGCTCTATCATAACCTTTGGGATTAGCCCTGTTTGTATTTACTGGTGCTAAAGACTTGGCATATTTAGTGCCTCTATAATACCTATCATTTCTATTATCTAAGGTCCTTCTATTTCTATAATATTTAATGGGAGAAACATTGTAAGTAGGATTATTTCTGTGGTATTTATGACCACTTCCTGCAGGTGCTTCACTTGCCTCAAGTGATCCAAGTATATCGGACACCTCTTCAACAGTATGCCTATCGGCAGCGATCAGAGTTTGCTCAATATGGTGTGGCAGGTTTCTCCTAATAATACGAATTATTTGGTTTTCCGACAACGGATATGCGGTCAGCATTTTTAATTTTGCTGTCTGCATCCGGAAAAATTGAGTCAAGCTACCCTTACTAACACTATATTTATCTTGGCTAATCTGGTGCCTAATGTTGTCCTGTTTGTCTTCCCCCCAAAAACTATTCAACAATACATATTTAAAATCCCCATATGTTTCGGGCTTATTAAACAAGGACTTCCACCAATGTTTGGCAGATGCACTCAAATGATTACTAGCCACCGACAATTTTTCCATCTCACTTAATCTACTTAATGAGAATAGCTCTTCCAGTGCACTTAGATACTCTATGGGGTTTTCATCATAATCACCCTTGAAGACTTTGAGTTGGATAAACCTTGCTATGTTTCCATCTATCCTTTCTTTCTTAATTTCTTCTGGACTATGTATTAATTTATTATTCTCATCCCCATACATTGATGGTATATCATGATCACTTCTATTTAACTTATTTTCTGTGGCCAAATATTGATATGGTTTATCCATTAGACTATCATTACCTTTTACCATAGTATCCTTTATTCCTACTATTTTATCTTCCAACATTATAGATATCCTATGATTGAGATTTATTTCCTGTTCCTCCAAATGCCTATTTATTTCTTGTTTCAGTATCTTGCTATTATCTTTAATTTCATTATAAACCTCTTCTTGATTTTTAGCATAATTTTCTAACTGTTGCAATGATAATTGGTGACTATCTAGTCTATCCTTTAAATCGTCTAACTCTCTTGCCTTCACTTGCTCAATGTTGCTTAACTCTTCTTGGACACCTAGTAGACTATTCTGCGATTCTTTACACACTTTCTGTAATTTCTTTATTTCATTATCAGCCTTGTTATGTTTCTTGCATACCTCTTTATATTCAACTTTCATCTGGCTTTGAAGATCCTTAACCTCTAGCTTAAGATTGTTTACTTCTACTTTTGAAGCCTCTTGACCATCCTTGTAAGCTTTCTCAAATTTTGTGTACTTTTTCTCTAATTCTTTGTGCCCAACTTTACAATTTTTAACTTCCTCACTCAAGTTTTCAAATCTATTTTCTAATCTTTCTTGTGATTTATTTAACTGGTCCCTTAACTCATTAAATCTGCTATCACATTTACTATCAGATTTTTTTAACTGAGCATCTAAGTCATATTTAAATTCCTCAAACTTGGCATTGGTAGCATTTAACTCGATTTTGCATAAGCCAATTTTAATATTTACCTCCTCTCTAAGTTCTTTATTTTCTTTAATCATATCACCCAGTTTATTATTCATGTCTTCTCTTAACATTTGATTATCTCTACTCATGTCACTAAATTTATTATTTATATCACTACTTATATCTTCTCTTAACTTATTATTATCTCTGCTCATGTCACTAAATTTATTATTTATATCACTACTTATATCTTCTCTTAACTTATTATTATCTCTGCTCATGTCACTAAATTTATTATTTATATCACTACTTATATCTTCTCTTAACTTATTATTTTCTCTGCTCATTTTACTAAATTTGGCATTTATATCTTCAAATTTATTATTTATATCACTTTTCATATCACCCATCTTTTCCATTAATTCTTTCAGAATTGGATACAAATCTCCTTCAGGTTTTGATAATTTTTCTTTCTTATTGCTTTCCATTTTTATTTTCTATTTATGTCAAATATAATATCTCTATTTTAAATAAATTGCGAAATACTTTACTTTTATTTATTCTTACATAAAACATATCTACCCATTCAATCCTACAGCTGCGAATAAAAATCCCCAAAGAACGACAACAACAAATATTCTAATATCTTATTTAAACCTATGATATAATATAATCAGCTATATAACTCCACCAATGCATATAAAAATAATACCATGTTTTAGCATCTATATGAGACTCAAACTTGGGTCTTTAATTGGTTATTTCGGCCCGAGTTGGCGCGCCATTTTGTAACCGTCGGAATTGTTGAATGCTGTATTCCATTTAAATTGAAGAAAGAAGGCCCAAAATGTTGGTGCCAATTTGTAACTGATTGAATTGATGGATGTAGGTGATGGTTAGGATGATCAATCTGATCTGATAAAAAAAAATCTAAAAATCTAATTTAAATTAATCTGGTCTAGCTCAATCGGGTCGCCGTTATGTAATAAACCATCACAAAGCACAAATAATCTCTCTTAAAGTTTAATTTACTTAAGTTATATGTGAAATGAAGGAATAATGAGACTATCTGCTCCAGACATCAACAAATCCATCACAATTACAACATAAATTGCAAAGAGCAGTGAAACCAACTACTATTGCCCTAAACAATAATATAGGATTAGGCTAACTACTTGATTGGCAATCTAATCAAAATCAAATCCAATTAATAACTAAAACAGATTCCAATATATATTTTATTAGCCTGTTACTGTTATAGTAATTTAAATCTACTTTATTATTTAAAGATGCTGCCTTTTTAACTTAATGGATAAGCTTCTAAGTACCTGTAATAGTACTTTACAAAACATTTTTTTACATATAGACATTATTTAAATATCAAAACAAAATAATACTTGAACCCAAATATATATATATCTATTTTAATAAACGCTAAATAGAAAGATAAACACTCGTGTCAATAAGCGATATACAATTCTTTCTACTTCAATCTTTAATTAATAATTTTCTGTTGGCATCAACTGGTTTTATTATAATTTTATAAACACTTTGAAAATTTATGCACTCACTTAAATGTTTAAACAAATTAATATACGTCTATGGTTTACTAAGAAGCTACAAAATAATTTATAAATAATTTATAAATATCTTCCAATAAAGTGATGCTTAATTAGTGCTTCGTTTATGTTTTAAAATAGAATACTTCACTGGAGTTTAATATCAACACTCTATTAGCTCATCTCTAACTCTACAATGTCCAACCACATTACATAAAAGACATATCAAGTTTCTATTGGATGTTTATTCACCTGTGAGTATTAATACAATCTGTTTGAAATTTTAAACAATTGAATAAAAATTGACCGGCAACAATTAAAACATATGATTATAATTGATATTTATACAAATCAAAACAATATTCAATTAAATCGGTCAATGAAGTTTATTCTCTTCATTTTATAGGAGTTTAAGAAAAATATCCAAGACGAATTATTCTGAACCAAACGATAAAGTACGATCTATTTAGATTTTTATGACGGAATCAGACAAACATGAAATGATTGACTTTGTAATATTAACTAAGATAAATGAGAATATATATATAATATTCGAATGCAAATGTAAATATAAAATTCATATGGAAACAAAATAAAATACTAATAAGCAAAACATACCTTATCTTATATTCTAATTCACTTACCAAGCTGAGTTTGAATCTTGTTACTTAAATAGCTACGTCGTCTTATGCAATCCAAATAAAACCAAATAATTAAACTAGTCTTGATATTTAAATTAACTCAATTTATTGGATTATATAAAAGAAAATTGGCAATATTAATGATAAAATACATCGGAAATGACTTTATATTTTAGATTGGTTGACTAAATAAAAATAATAAATTGCTATGTGTATCTCCAAATGTGTTGCGACAATGATAACAAAAAAAAAAAATGAATGAGTAAATGAAAGGAAAGGCTTTTGGATATTTTGCAAAAAAAATTTAGATATAACTGATACCAAAGATGTGAAATAGAAGGCTTTTGGATATTTTGCAAAAAAAATTTAGATATAACTGATACCAAAGATGTGAAATAGGAGGGTATCAAAATCTATTTGTTTATCAAAATAATAACAGATAAATGAATATGAAATAATAAATATATTTGAGTCTTTCCGATCATTTTCATTTAATAAATTATATTACTTTTAGAGATAATTAAAAAAAAAAATCATCCCCTTTTATTACATATAAAAAAAAATTAATACACACACATTTTATATAAAAAAAAAATCATACCATATATATGAGTCTGTTCATTCACTATTTATTGGCCCATTGATTGACTTCAGTTCTTATGGTGTAAAGAGAAGTTTCTTTGTCAGAAATAATAATCGCAAACTTTATGATACTTCACTAAAAGTTTTCTTTTTCTGTCCGAAGAGGTGAGTGCACTTTGATTATCCCTTTTATGATGTGAATTGATCCAGTTGGTCCCTGTTCCTTTACTCATGAGACGATGTTTACGCAAATCCATTTTTTTTAAATTAAAAATAGCCGACTTTTTTTTTTTTTACTTCATAGGTTTCTTTTTTTTACACTTTGTTGCCGCTTCCCCAGAAACTTTTTGCAACTGCCCTCTAAATGATTGAACGGGCAGATAATTCCACTATTTTTCCATGTTTTATGGTTTTACACACAAAAAAAAAACATTGAAAAACTTTATTTGTTAAGACACAGAAAATAGGTCTGTCCTTGACTATAGCAAAATGATGAAAAAGATCCTGTTATATTCTGTCGGGTCATTTTTATATGTTCTCTTTCTGACGGTTTTGGGGGTAAGTTTGGAGAAAAAGATACATGAAAATTAAATCCAAATTCGATTACAATTTTTTTTTATTATTTACAAACCAAAATACAAAATTGATATAACAACCTTTTAAATTATTGATAAACATCAATAATTTACACATATCTATATTTTTTAATAATAATATTTTTTTAAATTAATTTATAAACAAATATACACAACATAAAAACATTGAACTGTATGTAATAATGTTACTATGGTGACTGCATTCATATATGAAATATGTAAAATAATATCGATCCTATTTTTTAAATAAATTTATTTATTTATATGTTTTTCTTAAGTTTGATTATAGTGAAGTTATTTTTATTTTAAAGCTAGAATCAACAGTATATAATTCTATTTAAAAGCTTTAAGGTTGCCATGGTGATCAAATTTAAATCCACATTTCCAAGATCTTACATTATCTATCTATTAAGCAAAGGAAAAATCAAATAAGATCAACAAACTTCTTTATTTATTTATTTTTTATATATATATACCTGGATCATCAATCTGAACATTCACAATATATATATATATATATATATATATATATTATATATATATATATATATATGCAGAATTCGAACTCAGACTTTCATACACCCCTCAACTCCTGATCACACACATGTTGAAAAGATAAATAATCACCAATAAAAGTATTTCATGCTAAAACAGCAATTATCAGTTGGTCCAGATTACTATCTCCATACATATATACAAAAAGAAAAATATTTAAAATAAATATTTTTTTATTCTTTCTCTTTATTAATTTACCTATCAGTTTTGATTTTAATTTTAACATTAAAAAAAAATACTAAGTAAATTTTTTTTACCTATTTTATAAATATTTATAAATTTTAATTCTGACTTTTAAGAGAGATAAATAAATATTATTTAAAAAAAAAAAAGATTTTAACATTTATTAAATTTTTGTTTTAATTGAGTAGAGTTATTTTTTATTTCTTCTTTTCTCTTTCTTACTGTCCAAAACAATAAGCAATATTTACCAAATTGGGGATAATTAAAGTATTAACTTATTTTGGCATAAGAGAAAAACAAGTACAGAGAAATTTTATTTCTGACTTCTTTTGCAACTTTAATTTTTTTAAAAAAAAAAGAGGGAAATAATTAAACAAGTTTTTTGAAAATTATATATAATTGATCAATGTGTAATTTGATCATATGAGATACAGAATTGTGATTGGTTGGACACAGCATTGTTCCAAAAAACTAGAGGATGGATAAATCAATAGATGTGGAATGTAAAAAGCAGTTGTTCTTAATCAAGCTATTGAAATGAGCAGTCCCTCTTTATCTAGCTGCTGAAAAAGACAGTAGGAGCAGAGTTATGGTCCAGCTGTTGACAAAAGCTATAGCAATGGCTCTTGGAACAGCTATTGAGAAGATCAATAGCAGTAATTCTTGACTCAGCTATTAAAGAGAGCAGTAGTAGTGATTCTTAATCAGCTATTAAACAGATGAATACATTCACCTGTTTAAAAAATGTTTTCTAAAGTGTAAACAAACATGCTGAGATTGGGTAAAAGTTAAACATCATCTATTGCCATGTAACCAGTTCACTAGAAAAATATAAAGAAAAAGAAGAATACTTGTTAATACTTTTATTTAAAATATATGAAAGAATATGTCACAAAAAGTGAAACATGAAGATTAAATTGTGTGTGTATATATAAAAATTAAAGAAGTCAACCAATAAAACCATCTACTCTCAAAAATTTTGACACTGTAACAGCTAATTATCTCTTCAAAAATAATTGTTTAGTGGCAGATTTCTTCATAAATACCATTCTCAATGCTAATCATATTTTAAAGCATAAAAGAATCATGATGTCATTGCAAGAGTAGCTCTGTCTTTATGTTTATTCTGACCTGAAAATTATTAAGAAAATGGAAAAACTCGTTAATAAGTTGGTTGCAGACCATTGTGGGTTCGCACCCCGGCCGAATTTATGACATATGAAAAAATAAATGGTGATTATTTAAGTCATCCACTTATTGCTAATGATTTGGGATTTTTTTTAAATAATGCTCCACAGCTTCAGAAACTGTTGCTAGAATTATTAGATACAAACAAAAAAGTATGCCTAAAAACCAAATGCTAAAAAGATTAATGTTCAATCGGTTTTCTCAATAAAAAATAGATTGATGACCTTAGATTAAAAAAAGGGATAAACATTTAAAACTGATTATTAATACATATAAAAACATAATTGACAAAATTAATCATAGAATCAAACTTGGATGAAGGGTCTTCAGTATAAATAACTTAGTAATTAAAAAAAAAATCCCAATGTGTTTGGGAAAAAAATGTGTATATGTTTTATCATTTCTAATTCATGGATATGATGACTTGGATATTTAATAAAAGAATAATAGAGAGACTTCAAACCATTCATTAAAGTATGAAGAAATATATGTCAGGAATAACAAAATACAGATGAAAATTAAAATATAGGAATGAGAGAACAAATTGGAATCAATGACATCATTGAAAAAAATGAACACATTAAAATAGAGCTGAGATGGACATATTCCTAGAAATGGTAATAATAAATGGACAATTAACTGAATCAATGAGATTGTAAAATATTTGTGCAGAGATTTGTATGAATAAAATAAGAAAGTCTATTGGTATGATTTGAAAAAGAGAAACTATAGATCAGAAAAATCTGTTTAAATTAGGATATATATATATATATTGTAACAGTCAGAAAATATGTATCTATCTATCTATATATATATATATATATATATATAGATATATATATATATGGATAGATAGATAGAGAGACAGAGAGATAAAATAAAATGTTTATTATAGAATAATTATTATAATGAAATTGTATTAATAACAATAAATTGTAACAGTTATAATATATTTCATAATTTTAAATTTAAATGGTTTTCACTTAAAAAAAGATTAAAAGAAATCAACTGAAAGTACCTCTAGGATTGAGTTTAGTTATTTATAAAATATGTTATTCTAGTAAACATTGAGAATACACATGAAGATGTTTTATAATGAATAAAATAAGCAATTCTCCTAGTTTTATTTAACTTAATGGCTGAGCACCATAATCATAGCTATTTTTACACAACTTTAAAGATTGTTTTATAACAACTATTAATAATGTCTGAAAATGTCTTAATTTACATATTTCAATAATTAAATAGTTGGATGCTAATTGATCTTTGTTAATGATGCTGTTATTCACAATATACCATGCCTCTTATTTTCCTTTTATAGTTATTTCATTCCAAGCAGACAAGTTTGATCTTTTATGGGTTAAAACAGTGTCCTTGCTCCTATCGCTATCATAATTCATTATATATATATATATATATATATATATATATATATATATATGATATATATATATATATATATATATATATATATATCAAATCAAAACTACCCCAAATCTAAAATTAAACCAGACCAGCATAAAAATAATATTAAAACACAACCTAAGGTTTCTACCCACAAATCCATTCACTTCCCATCCACCCTTAATATTAAAAGAACTCTTAAATAAGTTAATTGCTTCAGAATAATAAATTTTCAATAATAAAGACTCTTTAATTCTTCTTTTGATTTCATTTCTCTCAAAGAAGACAACCTTGGCTTCATCAAAATCAATAGTGTGGCCTGTATCTTTTTCATGGACATACAAAGCAGAACTAAAATATCTATTTTTAACTCTACTTTTATGAACTTTTATTCTTTCATTTAAACTCAAACTACTCTGACCTATGTAAACTTTCTTACAAAATAAACAAGGAATAAAATATACTACATCAGGAATAGTCTTGCTATCAAAAACTTCTTTTGTATTATTTAATAAATTATTCAATGTAACACCCCTTTTCCAAGCAATTTTTTTATTTCCAAACAATTTACTATTTCTACACACAATTTTATAAGAAGACAATTTAAATGGCAAAGAAATAAAATCATATTTTTCTTTAACCTTTACATCCTTACAAATATTAATATTAAATAAAATACTTTTAACAAATTTATCAGAGTATCCAACACTTAAATAATCTTTATAAAATTGATATTTCTGAAACAAAGCTACCCCACTAGAATTATTTAATTTAATATTCCTATGACAATAATTCCTTAAAGCAGCTACTTTATGAGATACAGACTGATAGCGATCAGGTTTAATTACAGATCTTAATTCTTTACTTTTAACTAAATGATTGCACAATAAACAATTAGTTTCTATATTTCTAATCACCAAAAGATCTAAAAATTTTAACTTACCAAAATCTAACCCCCCTCCTTCTAACACAAATTTTATAGAAGGATCAAAACAATTAAACTCATTTACAAATTCCTTCAATTTATCATTCTCAACTACAAATAAACAATCATCAACATATCTGACAAATAATTTTACATATAAACAATTCTTTTTAATAATAATTTCCTCTTCCATAAAACTAATATAAACTGAACATACTAAAGGAGGAATAATATAACCTATTATCCACCCTTCCTTAATCTTATAAAAAATACCTTTATAAGTAAAATACATAGAATCTTCCAATAACAAAAGCAAATCTTTAATTACCTTAATTTTATTTTTTGATAAAGAACTTTTCTTAATCAATACAGACAAAAGAACATCAATACTGCTTAGCCTATTAACAGACTGATACATATTTGCAATATCTAAACTTCCAAATACCCAATTACTTTCCATTTTAAAATTATTAATCTTATCAAAAGCCTCAAAAGAAGAAGAAACTGTGTACTGACCAAAATCAACAAATTGTTTTAAAAAATTATTCAAGAATCTAGAAATACCCTCTACAACACTACCTGTAAAATCAAAAATAAATCTTAAAGGAAAACCATCTTTATGAGTTTTAATATTCAGTTTATATTAATTTTATGGAAGAGGAAATTATTATTAAAAAGAATTGTTTATATGTAAAATTATTTGTCAGATATGTTGAGATTGTTTATTTGTAGTTGAGAATGATAAATTGAAGGTATTTGTAAATGAGTTTAATTGTTTTGATCCTTCTATAAAATTTGTGTTAGAAGGAGGGGGGTTAGATTTTGGTAAGTTAAAATTTTTAGATCTTTTGGTGATTAGAAATATAGAAACTAATTGTTTATTGTGCAGTCATTTAGTTAAAAGTAAAGAATTAAGATCTATAATTAAACCTGATAGATATCAGTCTGTATCTCATAAAGTAGCTGCTTTAAGGAATTATTGTCATAGGAATATTAAATTAAATAATTCTAGTGGGGTAGCTTTGTTTCAGAAATATCAATTTTATAAAGACTTTATCATGTGGTTGAGTGTTAGTATTCATTCATTTATAGTTAAAATTTTCCAACCGCATGTGCAACAGCGTAATGCTGTGTTAAATATTAAAATTATTTGAGTGTTGAGATTTTAGATTAATGATGGTTTATCTGTATATTCCAAAATATTTCTTAATATGTTATCTCCTTCAGTTTTTAAAACTGACTTTTATATAGTATTTATAAATAATAACAACATACATTTAAACACATACAAAATTAGGTTTTTGTTTTATGCAAAAAAATATCAATTCAATTTGTATTATACTATGATTTTGGCCTGGTTTTGAAGACAAATTAACTTTTTCTTTTTACTGCCTCATTTGCAAAAAAAATCTTACCTTATCAATAATACAATCTTTCTAAAAAAAAGTTGTCTTCTAAATGATATTTTAATAATCAACAATCACTAAAAGGTTTATCTGTTTGCACTTGCAGTGAATGATACAAAATTTCTCTTTATTAATCCATTTTCTGTTCTTGAGATTATAAATATTGATCAAACAAGTAACTAACTTCCTTTTTAGAAATTTGTATACTGCAGATAAACTACATGTAATCAGGTACTAAATATATGTTTTTGATTGAGATTCTAACATAAACATTACATTTTCACTTTACCATCTAAATATTTGTGTCTTTTTTTCAAATAAACTTCTATCTTATTCTTTCTATACCATTTCTATCACTAATAAATATTGTATTAAAGAATATGCTTTGATAAAAATAAATCTATTGAATTAAACATTTTTGATAAAGTCAAAAATAATTTATTATAAGTCTGAAATGGAGAGCAAACATTTACTGTGAAAAGACAGACTTGGAAAAAAAGTAAAATAATAGAACTTCGGTTTTTTAAAATATAATGGTGACACAATAATAAAATATTATTAACAGACAAAATTAAAAATGGGATAATGTTGAGAATAATTCAAGAAAAAGCATTGTGTAAGAATATTAAAAAAGAATGATGAGATTTCACTTTCGTAAATATTCAAAATAATATAGATTACTTGTAGAGGGCATGATGGATAACAAAAATAAAATTATAAATTAAAAAAGAATGTTGTATAATATTAAACAAAAATAACCTATCAGGCAATAAAAGTCATGCTATTGCAGGTAAATTTTGCTCAATCCAAATTAATGGTAATAGTTAAAACTGCACTGCTATTTATATAACGTATTTTTCCCATCAGTTATTTTGTTTTTCACACAGACTCAATTATCAAATAAAACAGCTTAACAAAATAAATACTTAACTTTCTGTATCTTTGTTTTTTCACAGAAAGATACTAATGAACTATTATCTAATTAAAATTAAAGGATATTAGATGTCTAAGAATAAGCCAATAAACATCACATGTCCACCACTTCTAAGAATAATTAGCTCTTCCAATGTTGAAATGATAACAATGTTATAATAAAAGTTAGCTTCTATGTGAATTTATTGTGCAATGTTATGTTTATAAAACAAATTTTAAAATTATATATATAACAATATATAATAATAGCATAATATGCTTGCAAAAAGTATTGTCACTAAAATAGATTTTAATAGCACTGAAATTGTTATGGGTTATCCTTTAATCATAAGAAACTATACACGCTAGAAAGTTGAATACAACCATTGTAATATTGTGGAAAAAGAAAAAGAATTTTTGGATAAATAGAATGGAACTGAAAAATAATAGCCGTGTTAACAAAAAATTTTTTCTTTCCTCCTATTACAGTGTAATTATTCTGCGCATGTGTGTACGTGTGCATGGTTTTTCTTTTAAATATTTAAAAAATTATCTTTCAAAAAGCAAAAAAAAAACCTTTTTATATAGTTGTAATTTTTATTTAAGTTAAATTTATATTTACTATATCTTTTCTGCTGATTATTTCCAACTCTATTTAAATTGAGTAAAAACTATTGCAAATGTGTAGCAGATGTTATGATTTTTGAAGTTGAAATTATTTTCAGTATTTACATGAAGTGGAAACTAATATAAATTGTTCATTACTTAGTATAAAAAAATATTAACAGCAATAATTAAAATATGAACTTGAATTCGTATACGCTTCAGATAGCAGTTAAAAAAAAATATTTATTCATGTTTTTCACTAACAGGTTTTGTTTAACATAAAAAAGAAAAAACAATATATCTACTATTTTAACTCTTTTTTTTCTATCTGTCTTTCTGTCTATATGCCTATCTATCTATCTATCTATCTATCTATCTATCTATCTATCTATCTATCTATCTATCTATCTATCTATCTATCTATCTATCTATCTCTGTCTAACTATCTACCTACCTGTCTGCCGACTTGCCTGTCTGTCACTCTGTCTCTCTCTGTCTATCTAATAACTCCCTATAATATTTTTTTCTCAAATAAATAGTAGAATATCTACCTGTATATATATATTATATATTTTTATATATAGATATATATATACTTATCGATATTTACAATATATATATATATATGGTTCTTAATAAAAACTAAAGTCTATGTACAGGGTTAAAAATTAATAACTTCTAATGTGATAAAAAATATTTGGTAGTCATTTGAGTGTTTATTAAAAGACCAGTGCATGCAGTGATTCTTGTAATTTGAACCCATGTATAAAAAACATTTGAGAGATATGTTGGCTTGGACATTCTAAAGATCAAAGTGCTTCTTGGTTGTTCTTCTATTTTTAAACATTTATAATCCGATATAGGGTAAGAGGATTGATAAGTTGTCATTCACAAGAATATATTGTACCATGTATTTATATATGGTACAAATATATATTAAACATTTTGTAATATTAAAAAAAAAAAAATTTAAAGAGAGTAAAATTCAAAGATCGTTTAAAAGGCGATATATTTTTTTTAAGTAGTATTTTTTTAAAAAAAAAAACAACAGTACCATGAAAGTTAATCTTTGTTTCTTATTTATTTATGTAATTTAATCAAAATAATATTGATATTGGAAAGTGCATACAGATTAATTAATCCAGATAGTGAAAAGAAATTCCAAACGTAAAAGATTATGATCAGAAACGCCTTTCTAAAGCTAATTAAAGATGAGGGAAGTAACTCATAAAAAAAACTTTGTAGCTGAATAAAGAAATAATGTGGAAGATTATAGAATAATAAAACAAAAGATAAAGAAAATATGCTCAGGACTTTTCAAAAATGATCTGGAGTATAAAAGGGGTGGATAAATTGAGGAGTCTTTTTTTCACCTATGTGTTTTGGGCAATTTCTCATGTGCAGCATTTAATTTTAATTAAGAATAAAATCTTCCTACTTAGATCTAAACTAAGCCTATTCTCCATATGTGAGTAGAACCAGATCATTTGGTGACACCTTCTCTCTGAAAAAGTCATTTAAACCTTCATCTAATCTTGCCTCAATAAGGATCAGAGACATAGAAGAAATAAAACCATAAAAAGCAGTACTACAGACTATCCATTGAAAGGAATCTGACTACTAAAAAGATCAATCACCTACATAAACCCTTGCAGCTTTTAGGTAATTTAATCACCATAACTTCTATCTATATAAAAGATTTGTGAACTGAATTTTAATTAATAAACTGTTACCATAGATTAAAAGAAAAGAAACATTAACTAATACTTCAAAGTAAGATATTTGAATCCAAATGGTTAAAATAATAATTATCTGAGTATGTGTGTGTGTTTCTTTCCAATATTATAATTGTATTATTATAGGTGTTTAAATGCTTAATGTGTTGTAATAAATCTTTACTATTAATATAAAACTTTCATTGTATGTGCCTAATTTTTAGTTAGTTGCATTGTTAATTGTGAGTGTTAGATTTTATTATTTAGTTTTGGAATAGTGTATAAATTACCTTGTCAAGATACATATTTCTTAATTAAATTCAGGAAGAATATTTTCTTAAAATAAATTGATGGAAAATCTTAATCCTGATCTTGTAATTATTGCTTTTTAAGTTATGATGTGCTTGATGCATAATCAGTGAGTCTAATGACTTTGGCACCCTCTTTTATAAATTAAAAACTAATTCAGCCACCAGTTAAAATCGTAATAATTTTTAGGTTGAGTTAATCGGGAAATATAGCTATGTTTTTAGAAATATGAGTGAAATATTTTACTTCTTTATAGCCTGATTAACTCATGCATTCTAGTGCATAATTTAAGACCTATCAAAACATGAAAAACATTACAATATATTGTAGCATAACAATGATTAAATTTTAAGCTAATTCATATAAATGACATTTTTTTCAATCCAAAATCTCTCAAAATACATTTATGAATGTTAATAAACTTCATTAGTTGAGTGTTTATCTTGTTTATATAAGGGAAGAAAAAGTTGACTAAGAATATCACACGTGCTGCAAAAGATTAAGAAATTTGATAGATTAAAAGAAAAATATTATTTAAAATTAATAAGTGTAGTTTATTAAGAAATTATAAATGTGAGGTTAAAATAACTATTATTATTAACAAATGTTCTCTTTAAATTTATAATGCTTTTATATAAAAATAATTATATAAGTTAAAAAATGAGAATGTTTAATAATAGTTACAAAAAATGTTTCATAACCAGATGTATCCAGTCTTTTGAAAGGCCATTGTTTTTTTATATTTTAAATTTGACATTTTTATTTTCTTTTATTCATAATAAAAATTATGTATTATTAAATCTAATATTTGTAATCTTTTTTTAATTAGTTGATTTATCAATTTTTTTTAAAGATTTAATTAATAATTTACTAAGGCTGTAACCTTAGAAATAAGCGACTGAAAAATACGAAGGTAGGGACCTCTATAGGTCTTAAAACACAAGCTTATGCTATGAAGAAAAGAGAGAATCCTTCTTTACTTCAACCTACTTTTATATATAAATAGGTGAAGCTGAAGTGTTTTGATCTAAGAGTGTGAAGCTATTCAATACTTCACTAATTAAGTCCACAATTAATGTAAATATATGTACTTTTAGTAAACATTGCTGAATATGTTGTTCATCTGAACTATATTAGAGGATTGATAGACCATGAACACATTTCAATAAAGCTAAATTAAAACTAAAAAAATTAAATACACCTGTTATATTTAACAGCACTACAGTGCAAGTATATATTTACTGGAGCATCCTCCGAATAAAAAAAATTAATTTTATTTTTATTTTTTGACATCTCATGAACAAATAAAATAGTTTTCTTTTGGCTTTATTATAATTATCATTTATTAATACAAAAATGTTAGCCTTTCTGCCCATACTTTTTGTAATATTTTTATTAAATATAATATTTATAATTTTTTAATTGACAAATTATTTTTAAAATTTAATATAAATATGTTTTTAGTAATTATTTCTGAGTATGTCATTCATCTGGACTATATTAGGGGATTGACAGACCACATGAAAGCATGGAGAGACTTAATACTGATTGCAAATCAATATTTGTGACTGTTTCTGCAGCTGGTTGGAAATCTTTGCCAGAAATATAGGACAGTACCTGAGTTAGCTTACTCAATGTTAATTGTCTTTAGTACTCTACCAAACATGTCAGCTGAAGCCAGTCAGATTCTGAAGTAGTGATCACCCCACTATGGTTCATGAATTTGAAAGTGTTATTATGGTTTAATGGCAGAACAAATATTTTTTTATTGAAAACTATACCACATTGTGATCACACAATATGCTGCAGAGATAATAGGGATTTAATATATAAAATCAATGCTTTTATTTACTTTGCACTAAAAAAATAATTGTTTCTTCAACCACTCCTTGGGTTTTTATGTTTAACTTAAAATAAAAATTTTCAGAAATCAATTCAATCAATTCCTTGTTATAAAGAAATAAGGATTGATCCAATAAATTTCTACACTCTTCTCCATACTTTTATTTCAATTTAAATATAAAAACTTTAATTATAGTTCAAGAAACAATTTTTTTAATGCAAAGTAAATAAAAGTGTTGATTATATATTTTTTTCTTTTTCATATGTCATAGCATCAGCTGGGAGGGGAACCTGCAACAACCATCTGCAACCAACTGCTTGCTTGCAAGATGACTGACCTCTTGGCTAGTTTTGCATTAAGTTGGTATTCAAAGATTTGTATTTATTTCAATTTTGAATAAATACTAAAATACTTTTCAAGTTGAAAGTAAAACAATAAGTATTAAATCAAATTGTTTACAATATAGTTTTTTTTTTCATATGTCATAGCACCCCAGGGACGCGATACAATATAGTCTTGTTAAGGATTTTTATAAAAAATCAATTTTTACAGAAAATTAAAAAAAATCATATTCTTTTTAATAAAAGAATTTAAAAAAAAAAAAATTTTTATAATCAAGATTTGTTTATTTTAATTTTAAAAGATCATTAAAATAAATATAAAGTATTTTTAAAAGTATATATATATCATTCTTTTGTTCACATTACTGTCAACTTATTGGAGTGATAGAAATGTATTTTAAATTTGATATTAAAACATTTGAAATTTTATTCACTTACTGCTCTGTATTTAAGAGACTAAGTAATTTTATTAAAATATTTTAAAGTCATATTGTATTGCATGTGATTTACATCAGTGTACCAAATATGAACAAATTATATTTAATATAAATATATTAAATCTCCATTTAAAAATCACCAAACAATATATATATATATATAATCACCAAACAATATATATATAATATTTTTGGGAATAAACCATGTATTATTTTTGGATTGTAATGTAAAATAATTAAAAAATATTATTCCCAAAAATATTATTTTATCTACATCATACAACCGTGAAAACATTATATATATATATATATATATATATGTAGCATTTATCATAAATAAATAAATAAAAAAAAGCTTGTTTAGAGCTATTAGCACGCTCTTAATTTTACATATATATATATATATACATTACAGTATACTTATACTATAATGTATATAATACATATAATCAACTATTACTGGATAAATAGCCTAACACATTCCAGTGCTAAATTTTGTAATGGACTAAAATATCTATTAAAAATAAATGAATGATTTCCTCTGGACTTAGTGAGATGCTAAATTGTATTAGAATGAAATAATCAAATACACAGATATTTATAACAGTAATATAAGATAACTGGTTTTCTATTTGGACCACATATTCAGACACCAAATTGTACTAGCATAAAGTATTAATAAATGATGAATCAAATAAATATAAATTGTCAAAGTACCAATAACATTTATACCAATTTAAAATAAAATAAATATATTAGCTAAATAGTGATTAATAAAGCCTTAGCTCAATCTTGACTAATTATTTATTCATTGTAAGAACAAAATATAACTGGTAAAATGCTAAAATAATGAAATAAATTATTAAAATATATAAATTGTTTTATTCAATATTTTGGCTAGTTGATATTTTAAGATATAAAAATAAAATACATGGAGACTTGAGAAGTTAATGTTAAAGTATAATATAATAAGTTAATGGTGAATAATCATGAAATTCAATTTTAATTAATAAAATATATAATTCATTAATATAATAAACACAATAAATAAATTTAAAAAATTAAAATTAAAGAGCCAAATAAAATATTCTTTCTTAAGCGATTTGATTAGGAATTAATTATCCTTTTACTTATTGCAAATGCCATATAATTTATACATGTATCTAACAGATGTGCAAACAAAAACAAGAAGACAATATGTTTGCATAAATAATTCCAAATAAATACTAAAATATATATTTTAAATATTGACTAAGTATTTTTATGTTTGTTTATAGTTTTCTTATAATCATAATCTTAAACTTTTTAATTTAAATACAGAAAATATTTTGTCATCAATGTATGTTTAATAAATATATACATGATCATAAAGATAACTCATGAATACTTATACTTAGAATTTATTGCTTTTAATATAAAGAAAAAAACAAAGTATAGCATAAATTTAAGTAAACCAATACTTAGTATTAAGAAATATATTTAAATTTTGTTTACAAGATAATTTAAATTTTCTTTTTAGTTAATTTATATTTTTATGTATTATAAACAGATACATGCATTCTGAAGTAAATAAATAGAGAATAAAACATATGACCAGTGAAATTCATTCCAATAATAACAAGGTATATTCTTTGAACTACAATTGTGTTAACAATATTTGGTAACTCACATCAACATTATAATAATATTTGCATAAATAATGATAAAATTAAAGTTCAAAATGCCCTTAGATATCTCATTAATATCTATGTTTTCCATAATATGTAATAATTTAAATAAGTGTAGTATTTAATTCACTTATATTCCAGTTATAGTGTTCAAAAATCTTATCCACTTTAAGAAAGTACACATTTTAAATAAAGTATTATTTCTGTAATAAAATACTGTGACATTAATATTTCCCTTTTTATAGTAAAATAGCATTGGTTAACTTCCTTGTATTGCATAGTGATTATTGCAATACATAAAATATTTTCTGAATAATGTTGCAACTTTTAAATTACTATGTGATTCTGCATGTTATGTAGAATATGAAGTATATTCTACAATGAGACAATTTTGTTATATAAGATTCTGCAGATCTCCCAAAAGACAGAAGTCTTTTGGAGCAGCATTTTTTTTACTTACTATTCATTTCTCTAATAAAAATCCAAATATTAATAAAATATATAACACATGATTTACTTGGTGAAATACAGATTAAGAGAGAAAGGTAAAACTAAAGTCAGGGATTTAAATACCTTTTCTTGATGATGTCACATTTAGATCACTATCCTAGAGATTCTTACTATAGTATAACTCAAATTTAGCTCATTTCTAACTTTTTTTATGATTAATAGTTAAACTACACTGAGGTAAAAAGTTCTTGAAATACATCAGCATTTATAAAATAAAAATATATTTTTTTTAATTTTGTAATAAATAATTGTTTTAAAAAATAATAAATAAAAAACTTTACAAATTAAAATACATTTTTAAAATCTTATTTTTAAATAAAATATGAACATTTTATATATTTATTTATCTAATATACAATATTCTATTTATATATATTTATATATAAATATTTATTTATCTAATATACAATATTCTATTTATATATATTTATATATAAAGAGGACGCTCTGAGGAAGATACTTGATATTGTACTGAAATGTCAGCATTTAGCTTTTTCACTACATGGAATATCCCGCAAATAGTAATAATAATATGACATATATATATATATTTATTTATTTATCTAATATACAATATTCTATTTATATATATATATATATATATAAAATAATATTTCAATATGTATATTTTAATATTGATTTAATATATATATATATATATAATTGAAATAATATTTTTAAACGGTTTATAAACAATTCAAACAATCTTTAAATCCGCAGAAGTACTTTCGGTTACTTTCAAACCAATCTTTAAATCCGCAGAAGTACTTTCGGTTACTTTCAAACCTGCAAAAACTTAGTTTTTGAATTTAATAGCAGTTGAGGCAGGTTTGAAAGTAACCGAAAGTACTTCTGCGGATTTAAAGATTGTTTGAATTGTTTATAAACCGTTTAAAAATATTATTTCAATTATAATTACAATATTATTTTTAATTAACGGATATTTTTATTTATTTTATATATATATATACTTGCATACACATACTCTAAATAATAATTGACAATTTTGTTTATCTTTTCACATATACTATTTTGTTAAATGTATATAGTAAATAAAAATGGCAATAAATAAATTCATCAATACATAATTTAATAATTATGTTTTGAATTACAAGCATCAAACTTAACCTACATCTTTGACATCATCTACTTTAGATAAATATAGTAATGATTATTACTAATCATTTACTAAACTAGAGATTGTCTCTAGTACAGATATAAACTTTAAAACTCAATTAAAGATTAATATACCTGATTTTTTTTTAATTAAGCACATACACATAAGTTATTTCCATTTTTCTTTCTCATGTGTAATATCTTTATAATTCAATCTATTACATTTTTCTAAGAATAAAATATCAATTTTATAGCTAATTACAATATAAAATAAACCAGCATTTTGATATACCATTTGTTACAAAAAAAATTACAATTAAAAAATTCAACACATTATTTTAAGATGTACTATAAATCACTATTTATTAATAAGGTAAATTGTGAATCTTTTTAAAACAATTGAAAAATAAAATAAGACAACAAAAAATTATTTTTAAGGAATAAAATAATTCCAGGTTTAAATTTAGATCAAGATGGTACTATATATTGTAGCAGAATAAATGTGACCTCATAAGCATATGTATATTCTAACCTGCAAACATTTATAATTTAATAATAATGAGTGTCGTGAATGGTACATATTTTTACTTGCAGCAATATGGATAACACTTTTTATTCAGCTTCAATAACTTTAAGACCTATAGTCAGTGTGCAAATACATAATATGAATGTTTAGATTGTTATATTATAATCTTAAGAAATGAATACACAATGACAAGATGCAATAAGACCCAATGCAACATTTATCACTGAAGATTTTACATAACTTCAAAGTAAAGTAAAGGCAGAAATAAAACATTGAGATTAAGGATATCATGACAATTGATAACAATATTAATTTTATTATACAAAATATACAATATGATTATCATAATTAAAACACCAAATAAACAATGATAAAAATAATAAATTAATAAGTATACACTCCTTTATTTTCAATACTAAATTTTATACTCTTAAAAGTATGTTTCACTTTAGGTAAAATATGTAATATTGTAAAACAACATTATTTCAAACCCTTTTGTTAGAGTTTATTATTTTACAAAAATAATAACTGCAATAATCAAAATATTTATTTATTAATTACAATTTAAATTATTTTGATTTGGATATTAGATTCATAAAACAAAGCAGATATATATCTCCTTATGTATTAATCGTATTTAACTCGCCTAAGTGTGATGTTTACACACACACATATATATATATATATGCTCAAATTAAAAAATAGTTCATATGTATCAAAAGTTAATAACCATAATCCTAGTTCTTTATTAATTATTTTATATGTCTAGGCTATGAATAATAATGAAGATTTAACTAAAATAATGTGTCCTTTATTTTTATAATAGGTTTACATATGCATATATAAATTATTAATTAATACATATTGTTAAATTAATATTTGTTAAATAAAAACATTATTGATATTATAATTTAATATGGAATAATTTAGGAAATTATATTTTCTTTATAAACTAAACATAAAATATTACCATTTATTTATTTATTTAACCTGAATGATGCAATATTGCATGACTGTCAATTGTCCTTGTTGTTGTTTTGGGTCCACTGCATAATTCTAATCAAAGTTGGTGATGTGATAACTGAGTGGAATTATTATTATTACCCATTAGCTTTAAATACCTGATTTTGTTTTTCAACAATAAATTTTATATCCTTTTTCTTCTTTGCTGATTGGAAAATATTATAAATTATAAGATATTCATTAACTTTGAATAGAGAATTTGTATTAAACAACTAATTTATTCCATGCTATGTTTTCTTCTTATGATAACATACTATGTTTTCCATCTAACTTCTTAAAAAAATGCAGTGGCAAATGAGAAATAAAACTCTCCCTCAATCTTATTGTCTTAGAAATTCATGTTTCTGATTCCTGATCTATTTATAATGTATGATTATTCTACATTTTGGGTTTTAAACCAGCAGATTTGAAGATACATATCATTAGGTTGAATCCATGCTTCATTTTCCAATTTTATTCAAAATTCCCATTCTTTTACTAATCAAGCAATAATTTCAGGAAATGTTTTATTGATTTTTTTTCCCCCATGTTTTGTCTAGGGTGCTTTTAAGTACATTTATTTACATGAATAAAATTATAAAAATTAATATTGTTATAAACTGTAATAATAACAATAATGAATAATCTCAAATAATAAACATATTGTGTTTATATTATTTATTATAAACTAATAATATATCTATGACTATGCTAAACATTGTACTGAAAGCTTGCTCAACATAAATAAAGCCAATTTTTAAAATAACATGTCTAGTTGTTCTTTATAAATGTCTGATCATTTATATGTTTAAAATTATAAACTAATAACAACATTAATTTTATATAAAATATTTTAATATTGATATGTGTAATTTTATTTAGTCATTTATTTATTTATTATTAAATGCACACTTACACATTATATAGTTACCAGGTTATTTATCCATAGTCAATACAAATTATAATACTTTATTAACCTTTTATAATTCTCTTAAAAATAATAGAGCTTTTTTTATACTCTTTTTTAAATATTCTTTTTTTATTAGCCTTCATATGGTCTTTCTACTTACAATATATATATAAATTAAGTTTGATGTCTGTATTCTTCCCAAAATATATGTAATATTCAAATATAGAAGTGATTATCAAGTATTGAGATATAAGATACATATTAAATAAAATCTAGAAAGTATTAATACTTTACTAATAATTGATATTCCTAACCCTAAGAAATTATTCAATGAATATAAATTAAAACTTAGAAATCATTTCAAAATATTAAAAGACATTTCAGAATTGACTGAAACCAGTATGAAGATACATGATACTATACTAAAAACTGTGATGAAGATATTTGATACAAAAGAGGTAGCAATTTATCAGTAAATTTTCAATTGAGACCAGAAAATTCATGAAGAAAAGAAAGAATGTAATTTTTTTAAATAATGGTTAATAAAAAAAAATGGAATGTGTAGTAATTTGGAATAGACAAGGAAACTTATAGAAAAAAGTAAAAGTTTCAAAAATATAAAGCAACATGTTGATATCAGAAAAAAAATTGTTTCACCGATAAGAAGAAAAGAAGGAACTATTCATAAAAAGAGTAAAGACATCTTGAATTGTAGTAAAAGTTCTACTAAGTATCACCTATAATTATTACATCTTCAGAATTTCCAAAATTTTAAATGAAGAAATGAGACACAGACAAATCCATGGAAAAGATAAAAGCTCCAGGAAATAATATTTTATTAATATTTTAAAAGAAGAATATGAAGAAATAAAGTTTTGTTGATAAGATCTAAGTGATAATGATTGGAAAAATGCAGTAGTAATATAAATATTTGTGAAAGATTATAAAAGTATTACAAATTACAGACCTATCAGTCATTAGTTTTGTAAAAGACCATTACCAAAATAATTACAATTTGTATAATGAAAACTTAGACATAAATAAACCAAAATAACAAACTGGATTTAATGATTCTAGCATATTGGCTTATATCCAAGTATAGAGATAAATTATAGAAAAAAATCAATGAATATGAATTTTTATTATCCTTTGGATTTATAATTATGGAAGGGCATTTAATGCTATATGCACTTTCTCAATGAAAAGCTTTGAATAATCAAAATGTAGACCCTAGATATTGTCATATTCTGAAAAACACTTATCAAAAAGCAAGAATGGTAATTAGATTATATGGTGACACTATGGACTTTAACACTCAAAAGGGTCTAATCAGTGTGATTCTATATTTTTAAAACTTGTTATAAAATTTTTATGTATTTATGTGGATTAAAATGATAAATTAAGAAAATAAAAATACACGGAAATAATTTTATATAGATTTTTCAGATAATGTAATTATTCTTATAAATAATGCTTCAGAGCTTTAAAAAATGTTGCAAAAGTTATCTGATAAAAGTTGGATAATAGAACTAAAGATAAGTACTAAAATAATGAATGTTCAGTAGATTTTCAAAAAAGAAGAAAATAAAAATTTATAATAAAAATGATTTAAAAGAAGTTAACACTTACAAATATTGGTAAGGTTTTTAATACAAATGGAAACTTTATAAATAAATTAATAAAGATTTAATGTTGGATGTAGTATTGTCAGTTGAAATAACTTATTATTAAAGGATATATGTATAAGTTTTAAAAAAGTATTTATCAGCACTTATTTATAGATATGACATTTTGATACTTAATAGAAATGCAAGAAAAGATTGAAAATGAGTTAAATGAATGTGGAAATAAACAAATTAAAAGACTTAAATGGAACTGAGTAAGATTTATTGCTAGAAAAGATGATAATAGATGGTAAATAAAATAAAGACATACATCACATGACTTAATTTGATAAGCTTATAATTATAAACTAAAATAAAGAGCATGCTAATAGCTCTAACAAGCTTTATCAATAATGAGAAAGTACTTAAAATCTCTATCTAAATATTATCACCAGCTCCAGACCAGTTTCTAGCTATTGTCTTTTCTCAGTGAGGTTCTAGGATGGTTTACAACTTAATTGGATTTTAAGAAATTATAAAAAGTCCATGAAATGCTGTATGTGAGATGGGCAGATAAATCTAAATGTTTATTTATGTTTTGTGGAAAAGAGAAAAATGGATTAAACTTTGAGAGATCTTAATCTTGCAGTGAATTCCTACTATTTGAAAATGAAGATGAGACTTCCATTACTAAGTATAATATAGTCTATATAATATTTTTATTTTTACATGAGTTTTTATAGCAACTTGTTTTTAAATTAAAATACAAATTTTAAATCATTAATTTACTATGTAAGGATTCTAAAGCAACAGAACATTCAAGTTTACAGTGAGTACATATTTTTATGCATTCATTAAAATTCTTTTCCAAAAACAAAAAAAATTCCTTTCATCTGTCTGTTCTTTTAATTTAAAAAACTTTTCTTTAAGAGCAATTTATATAAACTTAAAATTTTACAGCACTCTATTTAAAAACATTTTTCTATACCTACACTTATAAGTCAATATCAAATAAAGTTTACCAATATTGACATTACTAATATTACAACTACTTATAAAAGTTAAATGAATATGATAGTGGGCATGAAAGTCTAATCTTATTTTATTAAAAAATTTACTTAGTAAATCTTATCTATATTTTCCAAATTTATAAAAGGATAAGAAATCTTAAATTAATTTACTCACTAAATGATCATTTCCCAAGTAAAAATTCCATACTAAATTTACTTTCAACAAAAAATAAATAAATTGGGATCAATTATGATATATATGTCATTAAAATATGAATATGTGGTTGCATAAATATTCAGACTACAGATACAATTGATGCAAATTAATAAACAATGCCATAAGAAAATTATCATTACTGATTTTTCTAGCAAACCAAATCACTCTAGATACTAATATCAATAAAGAAAGATAAAGTATGAGAGATAAAAGATCAAAAATAGACAGAAAAAATTACTTTAAACAGAAATAGTGATTAGCCTTTGAGGAAATAATATCTCATGGCACAATGTGATAGAAGATATCCTTAGTTAATATTTTAAATTTATTTATCAATAACTCTGAAATCTAAAGAGTATTTCACAATTTGCTATTCATTGTCTTTATTGGTAACATGAGTTCAATATATATACACATGATCACTAGATGGAGCTTACCAATAGCTCTAAACAAGCTTTATTTTATAAGTGCTGAACGAGAAAGAATTCAAATTCTCTATCGTTATCCCTACCTCCAGACCAATTTGTTTCGAGCTTATGGTTCACCTCAGTGGAGAGTTGGGACTCTAGAAACTAGATCTAAAATACTAATTCAAAAGTCAGTACTTATAAAACACGTTTCTATCAATTTGAAAGTCTGAACTTTTCAGACACATAAATGTCTTCAAATCCAGCTTTTGCAAACCAGATATAAAAATAAAAATAATAAAAATAAAGCTTGTTTAGAGTTATTGGTAAACTCCATCTAGTGGTCATTCAAATGCAAGCTTAGAAGCAAGTTACGAAATTTATAACTTATTTTATTAATTATATATATATAAATGTATAACAGAGAATAAATTATAAAAATAAAGATAAATTGTTCAATAAAATAGAGTTCTATAAACATATTTATAGAAGATGATCAATTCATTTTGATCAAAAAGGGTTAAGCCTTTTAAAAAAGTTTTAAATAATCCTAGATTATTTGTATTAAAATAAAATAGTTTATATTTTACTAAAAAATAAAGTTTTTGAACAAAAATTGTTTTTGCAAATTTCTTCTTAAAATTTAATTAAGTGAATAATTACTGCAAATGATTAGCAAGGATAAATTTATTTGATATGTTCTTAGAAAATATTTGATGAAAGAAACAAGTATTTGCTATTTTAAGCAATTTTATTTAGGAATATTAAAATGTATAAGGAATATCCTTTTTTAAGAATAATGAATGATTGATTTTGAGGATACATATGATTATAAAGTGTAGACTTATTTTGCGGAAATATTAAAGAATTACGGTTTTGAAAAGTTGCGTTTAAATTTTCATTTGAATTTGTAGATTTTATTAAAAAAGTTTGTCATCCCAGATAAATTTAGAATGGCAGTGCCGGAGGAAGGGTCATCAGCATTCTTATGCAAAACAGTAATTGGCGCCTCCCCCCCCCCTAAAAAATTCTAAATGATTTTATTTATATTTTAATCTTTTATTAAAGATAATATATATAATTATAAATTTACTTCCCGAGCTTTTTCGGAACTGAATTTAGATACAATATCATCAACATTTGGAGTATTGCGTATATCATTCTCTATAGCTATCATTGACAAGTAAATATTTTTTATGATTTTTAATTTCGAAAATGATCTCTCTCCATCAGCTACACTTATAGAAAGAGTTATTAAAATTCGTATTGATATGCTCAAATTTGGAGGTGAAACGGTGAAATGATTTTCATGAATGTAACTTAGAACATCAAATGGATTTTGAAATAGAAATAATTAACTTGAAAATAGGTTTTTAAATAGATATAGTTCTTTATACAATTTCTCTCCATTTATGTCTTTATTATTATCATTGTCACTCAAATTAATTTCTAGATTAAAACATTCTTTTTTAAGTTTTTCTATATCAGCATCACCAAGTTTATTTATAGCTGACAAAAATTCAAACTGTTTATTGTGGGTTTCCCTTTGCATAAATCTCTCATCAAGAAATGCAATTGCCATAACTAATATTGTGAAAAAGAAGTCTACTTTGAATTTATTTTGAAGTGTTTGGGATCCTTTGTGTCGATGTTCATAATAATAAATTTCACCTTTTTTCCTGTTTCTCGCTACTTTTGAAGTGTGGCTCTCCTTCTAAATCTTCGCATAGATTTTTACCTGTTTGAAGTAAGAAATTGTTGCAAACATCTGCACGATAATTATTTAAAAAATTTTTTTAGACTTTCATTGGCAATCAAAACATGTTAAATATTTGTTTGAAGATTTTGCAACATTTGACTAACAGGATTTATAAAGGATAGTAAGTCATATCATAAAACAAGAGAACTTAAAAACTGATAACCATTTAATTTTGTATATAATATCTGAGCTTTGTGTTTTCTTTCTTGATCAAAACTGTCATCAGAGAATATTTCAAATAAAGCATCATATATATCCCATGCTTGATGTCTCAGAGTTTAAGAGCATTTACACAACTTTCTCATCTAGTATCTGAAAGTTGTTTTAATGTTAATGAGGTAAGTGTTTTTTTTAAATAGCCCAATGCTTAATAGATAAAATGAAAAAATTATAAATTGCTTATATGGTTCTAAAAAAACCTATGGTTTCTGAATTTACTTTATTAAATTTAAAACATGAGTTGCACATAGTATAAAAAAAGTTCTATAATGGTCATATCTGTAAATCCATGCAACAAAATACAGAGTTCAGCAAAATGTAACAAAGCTGACCAAACTGAGATTGTAAAATCCCAAATCGAATCAACTTCAACTCATTTCCCAGAACTCCATGATTTAATACTCCATAGATGACATTCATGAGGCTATGCTCAGTCTCAAATTCTTCAGCGAGCTGGCATAGCAAAGGGAGAAACATGTGACTCTGGGGAAAATTAATAACTTAACACTAATTAAAGATTATCTGAACAATTCTACATGCAATGGCTTAACTCAAGTAATACATAATATAATTTAATAAAGTCTGTGTGATTTGGAATAAATTTCAAAAAAAACACATTAAACAATGATAATTTTAAATATATTTAATAATATAAGAATTAAATGAGTTAATTAAAAATAAAGGAAAAGAACATAATTGTTTAACATTGGTTAGATGGATGATAGATGCAGGCATTACAATAATGATAAGATAGATAATGATACAGTAGATTCATCTTGATAGCAATGCAATTTATACAATTATTGGTGATCTATGACTCATGCCTAATATTGTGATATGCCAAGCTATTCTTTAGGGTCACTAATGATAAGTTAAACTTTTACCATGATGATATAAATAAATAACATTAAGATACTACATTTAATATTAACAATGAGCAGTTAAATATGCTTGAAATACAGATTCATTAAGTAAAAGCAGATTCTGAATTCAGAGTAATGCTGAAGTTTACTAGTAAGATGGAATGAACTGGTTACCATAGATTGACATTTGAACCTATGGCACTAAAATATTAAATTAAAAAATCATGTTGCAAAAGTGCAGTTAATCATAGGATTCAGTACTTGGTACCCTTGGATCAGATGGCTTGCTAGCACAATGAGAAACATTTCTAGTTCAGCAAGTTGAATCAGTTTTGAATGCAATTCTGGACCCTCATGTTCCAGTTCTGAAAATATAGCTATCCAAACTAAAGAATGGGGTGGCCTGTCACTGGAAATCTATTTAATAAGGCATAAAAAAGTATTATTGCATATTATGTGCTTAATAAAAACCCATTCACAATAGTTAATAATAATACTAATACATATCTAAACAACTAAGAAGTGTGCTTAAATATTTATAGTTTCAGTCTGCTGAAACTAACTTGACCCAGATCTTAAGATATCATATCATAATGATGCTAAGAAAGGATTAATTAAATATCAATTCTAATTCATGTATATTGAAATTGTATATAATTTTTATAACAAAATTAGGGAGGAGGGAGCATATTTCTGACCTTAAAAATTTACAAATATGCTTTTAATATCATCCTTGGCCACTATCCAACTAATAGATATAATAATAATTTGAACAGATTAATCAAACCTTAATTCTAATAAATATTAAATAACTAAATATAGATAACAATGAGTGTGTAGCAATCTGTTGTTATCTCATAGAAAAGGATTTCAAAGGAGTGATTTCTATCAGGTAAAGAGCAATGATAATATTATGCTGGAGAGCTTCTATTTGTCTCTCCCAAGAGTTTACTAAATTAATTACTCTTTGCTTTTAAATATTGTCATATCATAATATATTTAATAAAAGAAAAAAAATAATCAAACTAGAAAGGTAGACATGGCCACAGATTATAAATGGTTTTAAGTAATAACTGCTTACAGTTATTACAGTCAAAGAATAAGTTATCCTAAAATTATATTTATAGGCAAGTTTATAGTTACATTTAGAGATTTACTTTATACAAATTTTAATTACATGAAATTTATAATTTAATGAATATTCATAATAAACTAGCTTAATTAAAGTATTATAAGTTTTAAAATTAGATTTATAGAGCTCTGTAGTGAAGATGTATTACCAATTTTCTTCCTGTAGCTGATTTTTTTCTGGCATTGGGAATAGGCACTGGCATGTTCTCTGGATAAATTGTTTGTCCATGACATCTTTTCTTAACAGCAGTTAATAGCTGGACTTCTCCATCCTGGCAGTGATGATGATTACTGTATCAGAATGCAGGATAGGCTGAAGGTCACCATTCTTCTAAACAAAGATGGCAAACATGTGGCCTTTCTAGCTAGTCATGATAAGATTCGAACATGCATGTGTTTGTGCAGCAACAGCTTGTATTATAGAGTGTATATATCTTTCAATGGTGAATTCTAGGATTTATATACCAATTTCTACCCCTCTATTGTGTTTGCCCACAAGCTAGGTTTGCAGCATAAAAGTCCATTAGCTTGTTTACAAGTTTTTGCCTAAAATTACAAATTTGACTTTCCAATTGTTAAGTTCTCTAATCAAACAAATTTCATCTTAATGTAGCCAACTCTATCCAAATTGAATAGAAAATAGGGCTGCTTGATTGAGTTTGCTTACACTATAGTTATGTTTTAAAAATAGTTATTGTCAAATTACAGATTTGTTGACACAGAATTTTAAACAGGTGCATTTAGCATGATTTTGATTAATAAGATTGATTTTACAATTTAGAAATCAACAAATTGTTATGTAAACATTTTGTTATATATTTATGCTGGTATGTGAAATTAATTGTACATATATGTGCAAAATTTATACTAATATATTTATAATAATTTGAAGATTTAAACATTTAAATATAATTACATTGTAACATCATTAAACCTATTACACATCATAGTTTATACTTGCATATATATATATATATATATATATATATATATATATATATATATATATATATATATATATATATATATATATATATATATATATATATATATATATATATCTGCTGATACTTATATAATAATGTTCACAAATATATACCTCTACACAAATATATAGATATACATGCACTTGATGGGATTTAAAGCTAGTATGAGCACTACTATGGGATATATTAGGTGAAATGTGTAGTCTGATGGAATACACCCTTCAATATATGTAATTATAAGTGCCTTGAATTCAGTCTTTCAAACTCCTCATTGTTGAAATACATATTTTTTATTAATTAAAATACAATCCAGTTCTGCTGTATCTTTTTTCGATGATTCCATGTCTATTTCCTTTAGCATTATTTTTAAAAAAATAATTTATAATATTCAGTTTTTCCTTTTTTGTGTGTGAACACTACAAATCTATTTCCTCTAAATATTTTCCTCCATAATCAACATTACCTTCAGCATATTAAACTTTCAATAGTTTACCACTTCTAGTAATAAAGTTTTCAATGCCAACATTAAAATATTGTTTGGCGAGATAAAAATCATTTTTACATCCATATAAAAATACACTACTTTTTCATAACAATGAAAATTTGTTAAAACAGAAACCTAAGCTATTTGCATTGTTTTCCACTTTTTATTTATAATGAATATCATTCCATGTATGCTTTACAGTAAGTATATGACCAATTTTAAATCAGTTGTCTCATCTTTTCTTTTACCTTCTTAATCCCCAACAGCATTTTATTTAATATTACTTAATTCTTCTAATTCATGCAATCTTTATTTATCTGAAAATGATATACATTTGTAGTTTCCTATATAAAAAGTTCCCATTATACGGTATTCTGGTTCTACAATCAAGACATTTTTAGCACCTCCATCATTGGCACTTCCTATCTTAGCTTATAATTTTGCAGCTACTGGAAATAGAAGTTATAATCTAGTTTCGTCTGTCATGATTACAAATATTTATTTTTTTAAAAAATCATTCACACAAACCTTCATTCAATTTTCAAAAAACTCAACTGATATTTCAGTTAGGAACTATAAGGCAACTGAAAAGAGAGACCATAATATTTCTTGATCATGAAGTTAGAAGCAAAAAGTCACAAATCTACTATGCTATTTGATGTTTGTGAGCAGTCCATCCATGTTAGTTTATCTTTTAAGTAATCACATTGTAAAGCATCTGTAATGACAAATAATGGATGATAAAAATTTGATCTGATTAGTTTCATTAAGACTTTAAAAAGTAATTAAATAGTCTTCTTTCAGTTAACAGTCATTTAAATGTGTGCGTGTGTGTGTGCAAACTTTCAAAAGTGTTAATGAAATAAATGCAGCACTTTTTAATATTAAAATCTACCATGCTGAAAAAAATATATATCCACTTTTATCTTGGTATATAAGATCTTATACAAATATATAGATTAAAAAGTCATGAGAAACAAAAAAAAATGTTAATCAATCAAGATCTTTTCATAGCTTTGCATGAGCCTATCGATTTTTGTTATTACCATTGTCTAATCAACATGATTATATTTCATTTGGTATAATTAATATGGATTTATTTTCCACTTACGCTTAGTATATTTTTATACTAAAAACTATTATATTTATAGCTAGAAATTTATAGGTTTATCTCAGTGAATATTGTATCTTCATCATTGATCTAATATTCTATTATTTGGTGTTTTATTCACAAGAACATTTAAATCATTACAAGTTAAATTAATCTTCTAACTTTAAACATAAACCAAGTCAAATGAATTGACAAGAACATCTGGCTTCATTTAAAGTCACTTTTGCAGTTGTCAATCTCTAATCTACTTGTCTACATAAAGTTTCTAATAGTAAGATGAAGTTGGATTCATTTTTATTTGAGCATATTATATTACAACAAAGCAATCGTTTATATTTAACAAGCATTTCAATGATATGTATCTTCAATTATTACATATTTATCAGTATGGTAATATTAGTAAATTTGTTTATTAACTGTTTAAAGCTAGAATTTGGTAAGATAACTTTGGCTAAAGTTAATTTTAAGATAGACTATATCTTAAATCAATTACAATAGATAAAGTTTTTATTTTATTTTTTAAAATACTTTTTCTTAAATGTCATAATCTTTTTGGTTGCTTTCTAATATGCATCTGTGCAACTGTATGTGCATATGAGCATTTTAAAAGATAGTTTAAAGTAACTTATATTTAAAAATGTTAATTATCTTTAATAAAAAGTAATAAATTTTATGAATGGTATTTTAATATTACAGTGATTTTAATTATAACTCTTGAGAAACTCTTAAATAAAGTAATGGAGATATATTACTCTAAATTAAATAAATTGTATTATTTAATAAAACAAAGTTAATGATGTTTTATTTGGTTTTAATTACTATCTAAGCAATTTAAGGTCAAATCTATTTTATGTGATCTGATTAATCAAAAGGTTAAAATTGTGCTAACTTTTAAAAATCCTGCCCAATAGCAATATCTGATTGTTTCCTAAATACCATATGATAAACTCTGCAGTATTTCTCCCAAGGATGCACACATTTAAAAAGAAAAAAACCAGAAAATTAATTAATTCTTTTTAAGTACTTTTTTTTCATCTTACTTACTTATTAACTTTTGAAGTTATTTATTCAATTTACTTTTAACTACTTTATTATTGTTATTAGTTAAATAATGTTCTGCTAAAAACTTTTAAAGTCATTTAAGTAAATCTACTTCAACTGCATCTTCCCATAGACAATATCGTTCATTAGCAAAAACAATAGGTTTTATTAATATAAAGAAAGTTTTAAATTTTACTGAAGACTGATAAGCTGAAGAAGTTTAATGTAATTTTATATCATTTCTATGAACTTTATAGTTAGCTCTAGTATTTATTTCAAAAAGTCAATTTTAACATTTCATTCTTTAAAATGTTTAATGTTACCTAAGCCAATTACAAAGATGAAAGATTATTGCTTTTATATTCTATTAAGTGCCTTGCTTAAAGAAAAGTTATTTATGTGTGGATAGATTAAAATGTTGGCATATGTGGACAGTTTTCTGCTGAAGAAATTAAAAGGCAGTAACATAAATATCAACTAAACAGAAAAATAATTCAGTACATTATATATGTGAACATGTGTTTCACAGATTGGTTTGCATAATCATTACAAAACTCATTTTGAGAGTAGTTGTTTTTGGAGTTGGAATGGCCATACTTATTTCTGAGTGTCTGTTTATTATTATTATTATTGTTATTATTATTATTATTATTATTATTATTATTATTATTATTATTATTATTATTATTATTATTATTATTATTATTATTATTATTATTATTATTATTATATTTTGATAATACAAAGCATTAAGCACTATGAAAATGCTTAGCAAATCAAATACCTTTTTGTAACTTTCACTAAAGCATCATAGTAATTCTTATTTTTTGATTCCACTTTAACTTCTATCAATATTTGGATGTGATCTGCTGTGCTAAAAATAGCTTTTAAATCCAGATTGTTCTTTAGGATGGTTAGAAGGCAAAAATTTTGTATAGAACTGATATAATTTTTAATATCTACTTTATCACCTTTTTTAAATATCAGTATACTACTACACACAATAATCTCAATCATCTTTATTATTTAATATTTGGTATATATATTTGCTAACAACTTTTCTACTTCTCCATATGTCTTTTAAATTATCAATAATATTTCCACAATTTCTTGAGGCTTTTTTCTTTTTCATACATTAATTGCATGTTTCACCTCTTCATTCAAAATGCATGGCAATTTTAGAAAATATAATTATTGTAAGGATTAATTTATTTTCTCATTCTTTATTATTATATAATTTTATTATGGGACTCTTTAACATATTTCATGATGATATCTCTTCTTTTTGTAAATTTTCCATATATTCTTTCTATTGATGACACAACTTTCCTTCCAATATTAAGATATTGTTTTACACTTAAGACTTTTAATCTCCCCTATAGCTTTTCTTGTTAATACACAATTATACTTTCTTATCATTATTAATTCCTACTATTTTACAAATTTGTAGATATTATTGAATTATTCTTAATGAATTATTTTAAAATATATTTTCTTGTTTTCATCATACATTGCTTTGTCTTAGTAGAAAATTTGCTGGTGAATTACTGTTTTTTGTACCAAATGTCAATTATTTTATCATTGATTTTAGTCCACTCTAAACTATCTTCAAATTTGTTTTTATTTTAAAATGATTTACCTGTTCTAATTTGAATTCATTGGAGTATTTCTGAAATATAGAAAAAAGTAGCAATTGTTTTAGTACTGATTTTTTTAATAGTTTTCATCTCTCTAGTTTGTGTAAACATGTATGTATCATATAGTTTACTTATTGATTGTCATTTTCTCTGTATTTTAAAATATATATTTTCTGTCAGCTAAAATATAATTCAATTCCTTTGTACTTTAATTTGGATACTTCTATGTCCAATTTCATTTAATTTTTTTTTCCAAAAAAGAATTCATAATTTACAGCTATTTTTCTGAAAACATCATAAGTCTGTATTCTCTTTCATATGATAATTTTAAAATGCTATTTAGTCTTGTCAAAATGATTTCATATATCCATGTAAAATTCATCTACTTTTTTATCATAAGGAGGACTTATTGGGCATTAAACTGAATGGTTTTTTATTTGGTATTGACCATTAATTGAATAATCTTGCTATCCTGTCTACCATGACTCTTCACAATGTTATTATTACACTTTTTATTTGCAATAATTGTACTTCATTTCTGCTTTTATTAATGAAATCCATTTTCACTTTTTAAATATATTGTCATAATGACCCTTTCTTTTAATTTCACAAAGTCTATCAATGTCACATTGTAAATAGCTAAATTATGAGACACCGTAATTTTTTTTATCTGTCTTTGCCTATCAACCACTGCATTGTTTGCTGACATTAATACTTCCTGTGAATAATGTCTATAATTTAGTTTTACCTGTCATGTAGGATACTATAATCTTTACTAATTAATAATAAATGACAGATGATAATGTTTATTAAATCCTTATCATGTACTGTTATATCCAATATCTTCTAGTTTCAAACTTATGACTTTATCAGTAAGAAGCTTTAGATTCTTAACAGTGCATCTGAAATTTTAAAATCTAATGCACTTTCTTTTCAACTGCTATCATTTATTTTTGCTTTAAACTATCAATCTATCAGCCTAAATTGAAAAAAAAATGTAAATGTTTTAAATCTAAGACATATAGCCAATATAATCATATAGATCTGAAACCAGTTCAGTTTTTATATGCTATGGTGCCATTAGTTTTGTAATGACTATAGACACCTCTATCCCTTGTCTAGGATTTTGTTTCCAATTAATAAAATATCACATGATTTTGAGTACATATTGTTGTTTTAGCAGGATACTTTTTTACCTTATCTATGTCATGTGATAATTATATATTTTATTGATTTATACCAAATTCTGGACAAAATGATTGAGGTGCTTATATTTAATATAAATGTAAAAATACCATAATTTAAAGAAATTGAAACTGGTTTTAGTTCTTTATGATTATATAGATCAAATAGCTTAGATTGAAAACTTTTATTATGCTTTTCAAGTTGGGCTGATAGCTTAATACAATAATCAGGTAAATAATGGCAACTGGAAGGAAGGTGTATTAGATTCTAAAGGCACAAGTGCACTACTCCAAAATTCAAAACTCCTACTGATGAAAATCAGAAGCTTGAAACTAGTCTTGAGATAATAAATAATAGAGTAATGGATAGAAATTTATTAAACACTGTCATCTGGCATATATTATTATTCACTAAAGTTTACAGTAAGTGGGATAGAGATTATGAAAATGTAAGCTGATATCATATATTTTATCTGTCATTATTGTAAATATTTAAAAAAAAAAAATTAATATCTATTAAGCAACTAAAAAGAAAGATCACAGCATTTCTTAGTCTAAAAAACACAGACATAAAAAGTCAATAATCTCACCCACTGGCAAATGCATATCAATAAGCAGACACTACTGCAATCACATATATGTATGATGTGGACATTAAGAATGTTCTCCACACTGTTTCTTTAAAACCTAAATGAGAATCAAAAGATCTTCTTTAAGTTAGCAGCAAATTCCTTTCTGAAGCCATAAATTCAATATACAAGATAAATAAATAATAATATGCAGCTGTCTAATTTCTTTGTCAATTTAAAAATACTCTGCTTTATGGTATCCTGTTTCAAAAGTAATTTCTAGTCTATATAAAGCTTTCATAAAAGAACAATAACATACTTTGCTATATTTACTTTTATAAAAACATTCCATAATTTAATGTAGTCAGTGAATTCAAAACCTTATTATAAATAATAAAGCACATCCAGACCGTTTTTTTTATATATATTTTAGTATCTTTCTTTAATTACAGACATGAAAAATGTCTTCTGTATCTATTAATTTTCCTAAAATCATCTATCTAAAATTTATCTTTTAATGTAATGCTGTAATCTTTTTGAATGATTTTTAGAATATCTATTCTTCTATAGTATTAGTCTTGTAATTTGAGTTTTTTGAACTATTCTTTGTTTGATATACAAATGTAAATTAATTTCTTTCAATAGATAACACCTGTATAATTTTAACACAAATTAGTTGATATAATTTATTAGTGCAATTATTGATTATTCTTCGGTTTCTGTAAAAATTTTCATTTATTGCTATCGTTTCATTTTGGTAATAAATATAAATTTAATCTAACATCAAGTCACTTAGTTGGATATCTCTTCTTCATATTTTTTTTCATTTCTAAATGATCTTTGCTATTTATAAGTGAAGCTTTTATTTACAAATCTTCTTAATAAAACTTGTTTTCCAAGCTTATTTATATTTTCAATGTTTTTAAAGTACTGTTATAATATTCTTTATTGTTTTTTCGGGACATTTTTTAAAATTAATTAATTTTTAACATTTAAAAAATGTATATATTTTTTATTTTAATCTCACCTCCACATTATTATCTTTACCACATCTTTTGACATTCACTTTAATTTTCTACTTGTTTTATTTTACTCAATTTTGTAAAATCATTTCAAAATTATTTATTTTACTTTTGTACACAGTTCTCTGGTTTTAATTACGTTTAAATTTTAATCAATTAATAATGCTCTTTAAAAAAAAAAGGGGGGGGGTTGTTATTTAGATTGCTCTTAAATGTTTAAAAAAAATTATAGTTATTTTAATTCCAAATGTATACATGAACATTATATGACCTGATTCACAATTTGTTCTTAACCATATTTTTAATTAAAACAAAGGTTTTCCATTACCAGGTGGCAAGAATATAAAAAAAAAGATTATTATAAACTTCATTTTGGGATATCTATTTTTATATTCATCCCTTTAATAACATAAACCTATATTTTTTAAAATAATTACAATCTTCTTACATCTTTTAAGCAAAAATATTTATTATTATAATTACAGTTTCGACTGTTCCTCATAGTCTTCTTCAGATCTCATTCTATTTCTCTACTTTTCCCTTTCCACCATTTTATTTCACTCTATCTTACTCTATTTCATTTCTGTTTTGTGATATTTTTTTCTTTTTCAAGTTTTATTTTTAACATTTTAGCTACTGGTGATTAAAAATTCATCTTGTCTGTTAGATTTCTGTCTTACATTGATGGTAAGTAATTATAATTTCTATTAATTGTTAGACTTGTTAGAGTATATAACTATATAGCAATAATATTGAATAGATTTCATAAAATTGAACTGACAACAATTAATCTACCTCACAATTATATTTAGTGGCAGACTTTGAATAGAAGATCAAAAAATCGCTGATTATACAATTGCAGTTTCAAGAATGTCTACATGTTGAATTTTGGATTAAAATTACTTTCAAAAAATAAAATGTACGAGAAAAGAGAATTAATTAAAAAACATTGTATAACATAAACATGTATTAATAATTGATTATTAGTTTTCAATGTTATGAACAATAACAAAGTATGTAAATTATTGATTTAAATAAATTACCATTTGCATACAAATATTATAACATTCCCAAATGTCCACGAATGCTGTAAATCTAGCTTAATAGGCTGAAAGTGCACTCAATCAGGAACTAATAAACCAATCTGAATAAATCGTTACTTTGCCAATGTACATAACATTGAAAACTATACACAATAGCAGAATTAAAAAAAAAAATAACGTAATAATAATCGTTTACTTGTTATTGTAAATATATAAAGTATATCTGCAAAATGAAAACTACAAAAGCATCATTAATACAAGTTTTTCTTTTAAGGAACATTTTTTTTGGTCATTTTTTTTTAATTTTTAAGTTTTTTTACTATTTTTAAATTATTAAAAAATAATAGTTCATGATTTACAGAATAAATCAAAAATTCAATATTGCTTTAAGTGTGTTAAAAAAGATAGTTTTCAAAGTATATCTAAAATATTGACATGGGGGGGGGTGAAATTAAATTAATGGTAAATAATTATATCTAGTCTAAAAATTTAACGGATAATTTATTTATCTGAAGACATTATTGCCAAATAAATGAGTGCAAAAAAAAGTGCAATTGTATTAAATTCATATATTATATAACACGAAATTATGTAAATATCTAAAAATGAATGGGACAAGGAGTCAATATTGTCATAAATTTTATACCATATTGTATAAATATTAATGCATAATCTTTTTTATAGATCATATATAAATAATCAAAAATATAATTGCTAATCCAAATAATTTATTATTTTGTATAGATATTTTTTAATTTGAATAAAAGAGCAAGACTTGTATACCAATAAAACATCTTATACATTTCAGCTTACTCATGCACTTCCAATAAAATGCTCTCTTTACTTTATTCTAATTGTATTTACTATAAAATAGATGGTAATGTTAGAATACCCACATCCTCAGATCTATTTCTGACTTTTCTATTGTTGCCAAAAATTTTGATGAGACAGAGGTTGAATTTAGTATAAATCAATTCCTAAAGTAAGCAACTGCTGAAGTCCAAACCCATCACTGTGCAGTTAGACATCACAGCTACCTTTGACAAGGTCAGAGTGAAAAAACTCCTAAACATCCTCGACCAATACTCAATATCAAAAGAGATTATCCAAATAATCAACAACCTTCTTAGCAACAGATCAATTAATATTATCCTTAATGGAACTGTCATGCAAGGATTGAAACTGGACATGTCAATCCCTCAGGGTTTTCCCCTTAGTGCCCTCTTATTTATTCATACCTTAACCCACTGCTCCAAAATATAGAAACATCCCTCCTGGATATTTTCATCCTGAACCTCCACAAATATATTAAAACCTTCACCTACATGGATGACATCCTAGTCATTCTTTCATCAATCAAATACCTGAGCCAACTTTATAAGATCATAGACAAATACTCCTCCAAATTCCATATAGAAATTAATTATCAAAAATCTGCAGTGTGGAGATTAAGCACCAAAAAGAAAATCATCATGAAATTCACAGCAGATCCATAGATATTCCTGGAGTTTTCCATTTACAAATCTCATACTGCTATGTCTAAAGAAATTCAAAACATGATACTACAAGAAATGGAGAAAATCATAGATAAGCTATCAAAAATTTACTTATCACTTCAAGGAAAGGTTGCACTACTAAACATTAAAATTTTCAGCAAGATCAACTATTATCTCCCCATAATTAAAATTACAAAAACATTCATTCAAAAAATTAACGCTCTCAATGCTAGATTATTCTGGGGAGGTAAAACAACATCAATCCATATACAAAGAATGCAAAGACCCTAGAAGACTTAATGGAATGTCTAATCACTCTATCCGGACATTTTATTTTCAAAAGGTGCACAGTCTAATTTACAACCTTATTGAGAAATACAACTATATCCAAATAATGACTCCGGTCACTCCAACAGACAGACCCCCTGGGAATCTAGCTAGATTGAATCATTTATCCAGTTTTTACAAAATCACATGGAAACTACTAAAGAATGCTATCAAAATAAGTAAAAAATATGGGAGATACATGAGCTGCTACAGAAAAATGACACAACAATAACCCCAAAATTAGGGATGTCAAATAGGAAGATAAAGTCTCACTTCAAATATTGGGGCATGGAGCCTAAATACCTAGACTATCTAATTAATGTCAATTTGGATGCCATGCCCTCAAATACATTTTTATATTACAAAAGAAACCACCAAAATAGAACCTACTTACAACTGTTGTCACTGACATGATGAAACCTTTGATCACATCATTCTCTCCTGCTTAGGGCTGGGGAACATCATGAACATAATTCTAGAGAGCTCAAAGATTGAATACTACCTTCTAATATCATTTAAGAAGTGCCTCAAACAGCAACCCATTCCCATCATCAGACTGTCTATTTATATCACATATGCCATTTGGATGACTTGCTGCATGAAAATGTTTACCATACCCCACAAGGATAAAAACATTTTTTCTCACAAAAACTTGCAAAGATGAAAAAGAGAAACCAGACACTTGCCACAAGGTACAGATATGAAGAAACATGGAATCTCTTTCATATTCATCTGCACCATAGTAACACTATTCAAGTTCAACTCGCTCAACACCAAAATTCAACCACAGTGGGAGACATAATTACATCCAAGAGCTAGAACATAATAATCCACAGATGGAAAAGTGAACTTCCCCAGACTAAAATCACATTAGTTTGGGATAAAGTATTTTTAAAAAATTTCATATTATTAGCTGAAATAATGTAAAGAAATTAAAGATGACTGCTACATGAGTAACTGTATTATCTACAGCTTTGAATTTTAAGTTCTTGTTGATAAAAGCAAAATCTAGGAACTGGTCTGGGTGTGAGGTTATTCTAGCATAACTTCCAATATCCATTGATTACTAAAAGTTGCTTTAAATGACTTTGATATAGGGTAAAGAGAACTGCATGGTTTGATATAATATTCATCTGCCTTACTATCTGCTTATTTATATATATATGATATCTGTGGACATATATATATGGATAATTGTTTCTAATATGTTAATAAATAATAATGGTGTTAAAAAAACAAAACTTTTTATTATTTTATAATAATAATTAATATTATTTTCACAATAATTTTTTATATAAAATATTTGTCAAAATTGATTGATTTTTGAAATCTTAATATTAATAACTAAATAAACATGTTAGTTAAAACTAATGTTGTTATGAATTATTAATGATAAATACATCTCTTCGCATTAACGTCTGTTTATTTTTAAAAATTTACACCATATGTTTCAAATGCATTGAACAACATCTGTAGTTTCCACGTGATCAAGCTTAATTTTATTTTCAACTTTATTAATAAAATAGAATATTTTAATGTTATGTTATTTTGTATATATATATTATATTGATGCAATACCAAAGGCTTAACCGGAAAAAGAAGACGTAAGAATTTGTATAGACCAGATTAAAAATGAAATTCAGCATTTCTTATTTAAGACTTTCATAAAGTCTAAACATCATTACATCAGTAAACTTTAAGATGTATTATAATTTAAATTTTAAAGAATTATTGAAAAAAGCAAACACTAACAGAATTAGCAGAATACGTTTCTTCATAGTTTACAAGTTTCAATTAGATTTCTATTTATTTATTGTTTTACCAAAAGTATTGAGACTTTCGCGTTTATATTTACAATTAGAAATTTCTTTGATTAGATTGGTGTTTTTATTACTATTTTGCTAATCTTAAACTACTAATTCTATTTTTAACTTCATAATATAAAATAGCTTGTATATATTTTTTTTTTTTTCAGAAATTCCTGTACTTTAAGCTTTACCATCAATTGCTTGTTAGTCTGAAAAAATAAATTACAATTCAAGCATTTTTAAATTCCTGTACTTTAAGAATGAACTTCAATTGTTTGTTAGCTCTAAAACATAAAATATAATTAATCAAATTATTTACACGTTTGTTCATATGAAAGGATCTGGAAAGGAAACTCTTTTTCATCTCGAGAACAAATTTGAAAACTTTCACAACAAATTATTTGTTTTTCTCTTCCTGGCATATTTACATCATTAAACCACAATAATAGAAATTGTTGATTTTTAAATAAAAATCAATCACTGTGTAGTATGAATTTTGATTTATAATCTAACATGTAAAATGATGATTTCCAGCTGAGTCACATTATTTCAGTAATACGAAGAATGTTTTGTATAATTGTGCTACAATTTTGATTTTTTAAAAAAAAAATACAGAAGCTAAAAGACAGCATTACAATAAACAACTTAAAGAAACAAGATAAGATATATGTATGGATCTATATTTACGGTTTATGGATTTGTCTGTATACAATCATTATTAATTGTCTTGTTACATCATTTAAAGTTTAAGATGTAACTATAAAATTGAGATGCTAAACTAATTTGTGTTAAGAAATATGGAAGAAATGACCAACTACCCCAATCATAATAAACTATAATTACACTGCCATAGTACTACTTCCCTAACCTACCTTTACATTCTTTTAAAATGAAAACATAACTTATTTAGTTCTTTTGTTTACATTCGATCATCTCAACTTTTGAAAATCTTTCATTCTTAAAATGACTTTGATCTGGTCTTTGTCAGTATCCACTTTTGCAACTGACATATTTTTGACTCCTTTGGTACTAATGTGTAAACGGCTTAAAATTCTTAAACAATCGCTTTTTACTGATTATTTTTTTTTAAAAAATATTGATTTAAAAGTAAGTTATTTATTGTAACGCTTAATAATATTTATTTTTAAGTAGTATTAATAATATGGATATTATCTATAAAGTAAAAACTCAAATAAATCAAAATGTTAATACTAATAATATAAACATATCAGTTTATCTTACCCATCAATTGTGAAAGTATTGTTAGTTAGTTGTTAATTATTGTTGTTATTCTTTTTAATTGATGAAAATAAATGGTTTTTTTAAAAAGATTTAAGATGTAATAGACTGCATAAAAGTCAATAAACTTTTTTAGAGCAGTTGTCAAAAAGGAAACAAACTTTCTAGTAATTTCAAATAAATGTTTTAACAGTCATGGGTTACTTGCTAATTGTATGATTCAAGTAAACCTCCAGCTTACTTTCCTAATTGTGACAAATTTTAAAATAAAATAACTTTTTCTACTGATTTTAAAAAGTTAATCTAACCAGAATGTTTACTGACTGAACTTTATTTTTTTTGTGATTCTTGTTTAAATTTAATAAATTTACTTCAAACGAAAGCAAAAAAAAAATATCCAAAATCTATACTTGCATCAATTTCCATCATACATTTTATTTATATCACTTCACATGTATTTCTTTATTATACGACTTTGACTTAATTTGTGCTAATCTATATTCTACATTCATCATCTTATATTATTTATTGTGCTTTAAAAAAATTGTTTTTAAAATTTACTGCCATTTCCATTTGACTGTTTTATTAAAACCATTCTTTCTTTGCCAATGTCTTTGCAATAAATTCAACCTCAACTGCATAAACAATATATTTTTTATAGAATTGTGGTCTTAAACCGTCACTAAATCCAACTGTAAACAATTCTACAAATCATTAAAATAGTAAATTTATTTTGTTGCATAATTTTGGGGTAGTTGTTTTTAAATTGTTTATTTAATCTACTAAGTCAAATTATTCTAAACTAAAAACTTTTTAATATTTGTTTTAAACTACCATTTGATTCTATTTTTAATATTATAATACAAAAAAAAAGCGATAATGGTTTTAATGTATTTTCATCATAAATCTTTGAAAAGCTCACAAATAAATTAAATCATCTTGTTAAAAACCATAAAAAGTTCACATTGATATTATAATTATCGATATATTTGAACTTTATAAGCTATCAAATATTTATTCATCTTTATATATATTTCAACAGCTTCTATATTTCATAGACTATTTACTATGTTTTCTGCCTCGTAGTTTTGGGGAATATGTATGATTTATTCTAATTTATTATTAGTGCTACTCTTAGATAAGTATTGCTATTTTAAAATTATTAACAAAAAGAAGATGATTTTTGTAAAAGTGAACCAATTTTTGAAACACATACATATTTACATATCAAATGCTTGTCCATTAATTTCTTTATTTGGCATTTTATAAAACTATATTTAATCATTTCTTTAACAAAGTTTTCAATCTATAAAATTTACCCGTTTGTTTAGTTGAGTTCCTAATGATATTTTTCAAGTGACAACAAAAGTGCTTTTGAGTTAAAATTTATACAATAAAGAGTTTGTATTTTCCCATAAGAGTCATGTTATATTTACCATAAAATATTTTTGATCACTGTTGCTCATCATACATTTTAATTAACTGAAAAATCTTAGATTAAAGGCCACAATCTAATAATACAAAACCACACCAAATAGTTCTGACTTGCTATAATATATTTAAAATATTCTACTCTAAACTTAAATGATTTTTTTTTACTGGTAAGCATATGTTTTGTAGCTAAGAGGTCTCAGATCTATACAATAAATTTAGCTTGACTATTAACTTCCAGTCATTGGGTTCCCTTTTTCAGGGGAAATTATCATATTGGGAAGTTTATCGATTAATGTTTCCCAGAAAAACTAAATCTGTTAATATACTTCCAATAGGAATCTCTTGATTTTCCAAATTAAAAAAATTCAACCTAAATTTGTTGATTTGTTGATTTTTTAATAAAAATCATCCTTGGAGGACTCCCCACTGGAGCCTTTCTCCACTCTCAAAGGGGTTACAACATCAACCCCCTTTGTCCCCTATGTTACAAACAGGAGGAGTCCATTAGCCACATTCTGGATCAATGTGATTTGTGGACTTATCTCCATATTATAGCATTAGACCGGATAAATGGCAATGATCCGCTAACATTTCTCTTAAGGCCACAATTAAAAAGGGTCAATTCGGAACAATAAGACTGGCCACTTTCATTAACTTCTCAGTTTGGACCACCAGATGTAGCATGATATTTGATCAAGGCTGTGATGACTCAATGGTTAATCGATTTTTCAAATCCCTCTACAAGATAAAAGATGACGATAAACAAACTTGTCAGCCTTGGCCGATTGACCAAACCTGGAGCCAGATGAGGATAGAGACTTAATTCATGTATTTCTAGGCCTAGAACTTGAATTTTCTCCCATCCACTGAATAAATAATATATCCCATCTTTCACCTAAGAATAATCTAAACTTTAACTATGTAGAACTTTCATACATCCTACATATTACTTACATAAACTTTGCATTAGTTCCATTCTGTATAATTAATTTACCTATATCAACTTGTAAATATTGTTATAGTCCTCATTACACTTTGGACCAGGATAGTCATTAATCAATGGAATTTACAAACCTTATATATAGGTTTCACTTACTTTATATTCCTAGCTAATTATGCATATAATGCACTGCCTTAAGGCATTACTGTAATCTTTGATTTTATTTATATTTATTTATGTTTCTTTAATACTTACATTAACTATCTATCATAATTTTTATGCAGCTCTTGAGACCATGTTATTGATCTAATACAACTTTTGATTTTCTATATACATAGTTTGCATACCACATTTATATATATATATATACATTGAAACTTTCTTATTGACATAATCTTATACTATCATTGTTTTTTTTGTATCTACTCTAAGGTGTAAATAAAGTTTTAATTTTGAAAGTAAGAAACTATATATATATATATATATATATATATATATATATATATATATATATATATATATATATATATATATTGTACCCGCACCTTCAGTTCAGTATAATAATAGGAAAATAGACTAGCTCAGATAAAATGATTACTCTCAGCTAAAACAAATATAATCTTAATATAATCAATAATAAAGATATCCTATGATAATATTTACTATTTAACTAGCTCTTACTGATTAGTAAATAATAAATGGTTTGATTTTATGAAACCAACTAAATAAATAAAATATTAATAAATCATGAGACAAGAAAATTTCTGGTAAAATGGATGGTAAAAATTACATAGGCCTAAAAATGATTGAATTTGTTTCTTATTGGTAGGTTTAGAAATGGTTTGAATGGCACTATTATCTGGGTGAGGCCTTATTCCATTACAACCTACAATATGACCTAGGAAGATTTCCTGGTTGGAAACTAGGGTACTCTTTTTTTTTTCTGGAAGCACTCTCAAAAAATATAGTGAAGTATGTTGAAAGTGTTCTTCAACCATGGTAGATGCAATAATCACATTATCCACATAAATACTCATGATATGTTTAACCTCAGGAGATAGGTCTTATCTAGACATCTTATCAATATCCTATTGAATTGGTATGTGAAACCCTCATATCGAAAAGTGGTGTATTGCTGATTATCAGATTGGAGTTCAATCTGCCAAGAGCTGGAGGTTAGATTGAAAATGGAAAACACCTTGTTTCCAAATCTCATGAATAATTTATGTATGGGTGGTGGAGTATTTCCGTCAGCAATAATTTTGTTTAGTTGCATAGCATCCAAACAAAATCTCATCAATCCATTTTTCTTCTTTACAGTTACAACTGGGTTCTATAAGATGAAAAGCATTTGGAAATGGCTCCCCTAATCCAGCATTTTTTCACTAATGTAATTTTTTGTTGGAATCCATTTATCACTCCTGATATCTCCAAAAAGATCAGGCTAAATTTATGAATCACAGATTGCAATTTCAATTTATTTTCACCTCCAAGCAAGTTGGACTCCATGAGTTTGATAATTATGAGTGCTTTTGGGACATTTGATATAATACAGTCAACTTCAGGTAGAATATATCTTGGAAGTCATGTCATCTGCAAGACCTCATCATTTATTCTAATTATTTTGTCATAGAAATCAATGATACAAGTATTCAAATGTAGGAAGTCTGCCCAAGAATGCCATCATGGATCAAGCCATTTAATATCAGGGACAAATGATAAAGATTGATTGACCACTTTTTATCTCATCCCAAATTTGCTTCTGTCAAGTTTTGCCTTCCTACTCTTAGCCATGGTAACCTGAATATATTTCAATAGTAAGGTTTTGATATGTAGATTTTTAATCAGAATCCCCTGATAAAATTTATCTGACATAACTGAAATCTGGCTATCCAAATCTAACAGTGATTTAACCAGAAAATCCTCAAACAAAACCTCTATCATGGGGCAGCTCTGTAAAATGAAGTTATGTGCTTTGTCTTCCCATGGACACCTTATATTAGTGATTTCTTGATCAGAAATTTGTTTCACATTCCTTAGGATAATTTTGGCTGCTTAAGGTAAGGAACCTAACCTCAAGTATCTTTCTAATTTGATTTCTATTGAGTCTTGTGTGCATGATTACTACACTTTGGATTTGAGGACTTTTTACTAGAAGGGCTCATTCCTATTTTGCCATTGCTAGATTGGTTCCTTTTGAGTGACCAAATATATTGGGAATTGTTCTGTATGGATTTCCCTTTCTAGTGATTATGGTCATTACTGTTATTCACCTTCTGGTAGAAAATGGTGCTGAAAGTTTCTTCCTTTCTCTTTTCAGGTGCCCTAGTAGATATGTTGGTGTTGTTCATATTTATACTAGTCATTAGTTCTGCTACCTGTTCCATATTCTTTGCACTTGTGCATAAAAGTGACTGTTCTATCTTTACTGGTAAATTCCTTTTGATGATCCTGTTGATATCACTTTTACTGAGGTTATAAGTATTTAGGGTATGCAATTTCATAACCTGGTGCCTAAAGAATTAAACAGTGTTTTCTTCAGTAGCGACCTATACTCCTGAATGCTTCTTGATTTTTTAAAATCTTATGAGTCTATTGACATCATTTATGCATAACAGAATAAATATATTTTCAGTAACATCTCTAAAATTTCTTTCACTAAACTGAATAATTACTTTAGAGACAGGCTTTAACATATATCTTATGCACCTTGAATGTTTATAATAATCTAGCAATATTTTTATTGGCCGATAGAGGGACCTCTCAAACCTCAACACAATATAGTGACTTTTATAAAGATAAGAGTTGCCATCTTATATTTAACCTAACTTTCCACTTATATAGGCCAATCTGAAGCATCTTGATTTGGGAGTGTAAAGTTGTTATTTTCTTGACTGTTTAAGTTCCCTACTTCCTTTATAAATTATAACAGCTTCACACTCCCTAATCAAGATGCTTCTGATTGGCCTATATAAGTGGAAAGTTAGGTTAAAGATAAGACAGCCACTCTTATCTTTATAAAAGTCATTATCTTTTGTCATTGTTTGACTATTATAAACATTCAAGGTGCATATGATATAGGTTAAAACCTGTCTCTAAAGTATTTACATATAATTCCTGTGCATTTAATAAATAATTACAACTTTAAACAATAAAATAAACCTTCAATTATTATACCAAAACTTTTAAGAATAAAACCTACCAAGTTGAACTTTTGTTGATACAAAGTTTATGCAACTACTTTTATTCCATGAATTTCTATTCCATTACATTTTTTTTCATTTGAAAGTTCAAACATTTTATATACCAATATTTAAAAAGATAAAAAAACTACTTATTTTTTTATCACCATTATCACTTTTTAACAGATATCACACAATTATATTTAGTATCTAAAAGACCAATGCATTAGACATTGTATATATGGAAATAAAAATTATTACTTCCACAATATTTTTAAGCATCAGCTATCATTCTTTAATAATTAAGTCAATAGGATAAATTTTATATATTATTCTTTACTTATAACATAGTTATTTTTACTTCAATGTTTTTTTAGAATACAAGTTCAGAAAGTTGACAAAGCCTTCAATATTGATAAAGTGATGATAGAAAAAGGTTTAGTAAATTGTGAGTTGTTAATTGTGATCTTCCAGGAAATAATACAAATAATAATAACAAGTTTTTTTGGGAACAAGACTGGTGATGGTTAGACCTAAAGCACTTCTAAAATTTATGACACACAGTGTATAAAAAAATGAAACTGTATATAAAATGTAGAGAGAAAAGAATAAATAAAATCTGGAATCTTGCAGTGGCTCATAGAAAACTTAGAAAAGTAGTAGAAGATTATGGGTTAAGGGCAAAAAGTGATTATGAATTAATTAACTTTAGCACATAAAATATCTTGGTAATAATAAAAATGCCAAAAAAGAAATAAGACATTAATCAATTGAAAGTATTACAAAGAAATAGTCAAGTTTGTTGAGGAACAAAACAAACTAAGTTTTAATAATGATATGAATTATGCAGGAGTAATAATGAAAACGAAAGTTATGATGAAATAAAATAATAAATAACTTCAAATCACTAATGAGATTAGAAATAAAGTAGGGGAAAAGTCGTGAAAAAATATAAATTCATTAGAAGATATTATATAAAATACTTAATAGTGAATAATACATTGTACAGGCTTAAACCTGCATTTATATATGTAATATATGTGGTTTTCGAACTCAGACTTTTACATGACCCACCACTCTCAGTGCCATCTCATATTGCTGACTCACCTGATCACACACATGTTGAAAAGATAAATAATCACCAATATATATATTTCATGTTAAACCAGCAATCATCAGTTGGTCTAGATTACTATCCTTAATAGTGAATAAAAAAAAATAGATAAATATAAAAAAGTGTAAACCATTAAGCATCACATGATCACATTTCCTATACTAGCACATTAATTGTTGATAAACAGAGCAAAACTCTCCATACAGTATTGCCACCTGTGCTAAACAGAGTAATCAATGGATGCCAGAAGGCTTATGCATAAAATCCCTATCTAATGCCTACTCATCCAATATCCCCAGACCCATATGACTATATAAGCTATTGAGCTTAGATTGAAAATATTTTTTGTGTTTTCAATTTCATTCTCATAGTTTTGTAGTTAAGTAGAGATAAAAGGTGGTTGCTAGAGGGTTGCATTAGATCCTAAGATCTAGATGCAGTGCTCTCAGATCCAAAGCTCCTCACTGACGAAGGCCACAAGCCAGAAACTAGTCTGGGGATATTGGATGAGTAGGCATTAGATAGGAATTTTATGCATAAGCCTTCTGGCATCCATTGGTTACTCTGTTTATCACAGGTGGCAATACTGTATGGAGAGTTTTGCTCTGTTTATCAACAATTAATGTGCTAGTATAGGAAAGGTGATCATGTGATGCTTAATGGTTTAACACCAATCCTGCCTAATAGGATAGTGGTGGCTATGGCTGTAAAAGAGCCAAAAACACCAAAATGTATGGATGCTGAACTGAGTTCAGACCCATATGACTATATAAGCTATTGAGCTCAGATTGAAAATATTTTTTGTGTTTTCAATTTCATTCTCATAGTTTTGTAGTTAAGTAGAGATAAAAGGTGTTTGCTAGAGGGTTGCATTAGATCCTAAGATCTAGATGCAGTGCTCTCAGATCCAAAGCTCCTCATTGACGAAGGCCACAAGCCAGAAACTAGTCTGGGGATATTGCATGAGTAGGCATTAGATAGGGATTTTATGCATAAGCCTTCTGGCACCCATTGATTACTCTGTTTAGCACAGGTGGCAATACTGTATAGAGAGTTTGCTCTGTTTAAAAAAGTGTAATTAAAAAAAAGAAAATATAAAAGCAAAGATTGGTTTAATTTAATATACAGTAAAATAAAACAAATTACTTAGGAAAAGTAAGATTCCAGAAATGAACCAAAAATTGAGAATAAAAATATTTTTTTAGTTAAAATGGAGAATGATTTGAAAAAAAATATATGTAAAATTAATTTATATGGTAGAAGTAACAGCCTTGATTTACAATAATTGAAAAATAAAATCAGCTGGGTAAGATCAACTAGTTTATATATAAATGAATGAAGAAGGTTCAAGAATTGTTAAATGGAAGGAACTGATTAGATGCCAGTTGAATATTAAAGAGTTTAAAAGAGTTAATGTAATGTATAATTTAGAAGAGTGAAATTTCTACTGACAAAAATATATGAATATTTTAAAACAATATCATATACATATACACATTATTGATGTTTATCTTGAATATAAAAATTTCTAATAAAAAATGTAGATTTTAAAAAAATAGAAGAGAACAGAAGATGCAAGTTAAATATTGAGAACTACTAGCATTGATAAATAGATGGAGAAAAATTAAAAATTAATATTTGTCTTAAAATTTTGGGAAACTTATTTTATATAAAACAAAAACTGTATGTCTTTATCAGATATTTTGAAAAGGATGCAGAATAGTGATCAGGAAAAAACATTTATTAGAAAATTCTTACCGAAGAGGTAAATAGCTTAGAAAGAAGAGTAAGACAGGTGTATGGTTTTTTGATAATGATGATTTACCAATAGATATAGGAGAGTAGATTTGTCATAGATATGGTAATATTTTCTGATAGAAATAATTAGCCTAATAAAACCTTACACAGAATTGTGAAAATTTGTAGATGTATTAGGGATGAAAGTAAAAAAAAAAAAAAAATTAAAGCAATAAAATTAGATGGAAGTATTGAAATTTTAACAGTACGAATTGAAAAAAAAAATAAAGTGAATTAATCTGATACCTTACCACTGCGTTAAACTCTGCAGAGTAGATGGATAAATGCTTATGAATGTCTAACCAATAGAATACTTCATATAAAATAAAGGTGTATAAACTAGAATGATAATTGTAATAAATGTAGCTGTTTATTTTTGTTATCCATTGAAAGTGTATCTAAGGAGTGGTTTTTTTAAATATATTGCTGAGTTGTCATTTTATATTGAGAGAAATTATTCACAGTGATAATGAAAAAAAATTGAGGTTTTGAAGCTAGATATAAATATTTGGATGACAATAAAAAGTGCTATGAAAATCTATTTCGATGCTTCAGTATTTCTTTAGGAAAATAAAAAAAAATATTGTTCAATATCCTTTATGGCAAAAGAATTGAAAGTCTAAGAAGGAATTATGGAGAATAAAAAAAGCTAGATAAAGAAGAAATTTGTCAAATGATTTTAAATACTTATAAGTATTTAACAAAAAAATTAAGATGCATGAAAATTTGGAGAAGATATGAGTACTTAAAAAGAAGAGACTTAACATTTGGTTGATAACTAATGATATATATATATATATATATTACAAATCGATGTCTGTATTTCTTCAAAATAATATATGTAAATTTATAAATAAATATTACAAAATACGGTATTTAAATGTTTATAAAAATATATCTATAACCGTCACTTAGAAGCACTTTCAACTATCTATGTAGTTTTTGTCAATTAATACTAAGCTGACATTTTAAAAGTATTAGTTGACAAAAACTACAAAGATAGTTGAAAGCGCTTCTAAGTGACGGTTATAGATATATTTTTATAAACTTTTAAATACTGTATTTTTTCATATATATATATATATATATATATATATATATATATATATATATATATATATCATAGTAGAACAATGAACTCATCTGATAAAGATACCTGAGTATTAAAATTCAATTAACTATCTAACCATTATATGTTTTTATGCTACCCATATGTTAATTACTTTCAAAATATACTTTACACTTGATAATAATAATAAAAAGAATAGAAGATAGCCATCATGCATACTACAATTAATTTTTTTATTACATATATAAAATTAAAAATAATTGAACAGTTTATTGCTTGGGAGGTCTTAAAGAGTTTGAGTACTAGAGGTGAAACATTGGTTCACAATCCATGGACTTATATCTCTAAATTATGTCACTATTATCATTGGCCCAAACCAGGCAGAGTATTATATATTTTTGTGACACTTCTGTTAAATATTTAATAATATCACTAGTTGATGTTAACAAAAATATAAATTATTTAGCCTAACAGTGATAAAGATTGATTTACATATGTTGTTAAGAATGCAAACTCTTTTTTTTTTTAAAATAAAAGTAGAGCAATTTAAATGTTAATTTTTTTTCACTCTAATTGTAAACAGAAAAGAAAGAAGAAGAAACTGATATTTCTTTATAAAAAATGTGAATTTTTTTTTTCATTTAAAATACAAAAATACCCTTTAATTTTAATGGAAATTTCAAAATATGTTGTCTTTTGCTCCTATTAATTATAAAAAATTTATGATAAAGAGTTAATTACTTGCTTATAGATTTTTGGAGATCAAAGTCAATAAACAAACATATTTTAGAAAATGAAAATCATCTGTTATATTTATGTAATGTTTTCATTTTTATTTTATTTTATTCTGATATTTGTTGACAGCTTATGCCTGAAACCTGTAAAATCAAATAAAAATCCTTATGAAATTTTTTTGGAATATGTAATAACTTTGGCATGGGGACAAATGGAAATGTGATGACATCATGTGAACTTGATGTTTCCATTTCTTTTATGACAAAAAACACACAATTCCTCCAGATAATTGTTTTTAGCTTTTTCATGTTATTGTTGTTGATTGACAATCTAAAATTAAATACTTACATTTTAATTTATCTGTTAAAAATTCCTGCATTCTTAGTCTGCCTGAGCAGTCCTATTATTGAGAATTCATAAACCATAAAAAAATCCACCAATCTTTAGCATTTTTGAAGTCTACTACCAAGAACAATTTATTTTTACAACTTACTAGAGTTAATACTTTGAATTAATATAATTTACAATTTGATGTACTTGATTGATCCAACATATATGATTAATATTTACATACACATGGAAATGTCTATTCAACTTTGGGCTGTGGATTACAGATTGAAGTTAAAACATGTTTGAGTCCTTGTTTATCAATCCACTGATTCCATTTTTGTGAAATAAATGGAGAACCATGAACCAATAATATAGTATTAGGCTTTTCTATAAAAGGAAATTGGTGATTTTGCAACTTGTTACTAGTAGATTTTATTTCCACTCTTCTAATAAGATAATCAGCAAAATATTTAAAAAATATGTCATAGTAACAAACAGATACTTGAATTGTCTATAGAATGGTAAGATTTTATATCAGTCAATAGCTATTATTTCATTTGGCTTTTGTGGTAAAATAGGCTGTAATATTCCAGTATAAGTTCTATTAAAAAGCTTGGACTAAATATATATGACAATTTGTTAGTCTCATTAAGAGGCTAAATTATAATTGTGGCCAATAGAACATCTGCACAAAGGATGTATTCAACATTGCATAGATTATAATTACTATACCAACAGTGTATATACATGATGAGACTTTGGCATAAGAATTGGGAAACAAGTATCCTCTCACTTCCGACCCCATTATAAATGGATACATTTTTATTTATTTTATTTACTTTTTTTATACTTTTAATATGTATTTGCAAAATGTACCTGTTGCAATTTATACATCATCAAATTTGTCTGATTTTGATGATAAATTATAAAATATCCAATTCGAATTTCACATTATCTTAAAGTTTGTTAAAAAAAATTTTTTTGCCTAATAAAATTGTTTGTTAATAGTAAATAAAGTAAAATAAATAATGTTTAAAGTTAAATAATAACGAATATACAGCAATGATTTTATATAAATGTTTGTACATCGATTTTCTGTCTAGAATAAATTACTCAAACATGAGGGTTTTTGATATGCAATAAAAAGCATTCTCGTATTTAATAATAATGAAGGATTGAGATTTTCCTATATAATAATAGTCTATTTATTGACACACTATAAACCTCTTAATATATTGTTTTTTTTTAATTACAATGAATTATCCATACCTATACATACTTGCCTAAGATAGAATATCTTAATGTTCAAAATATTTAATGAGGTATCTTTAGTATGGTTTGGCACAGAATAGTTAAAATTTATAGATGTTGAGGTACATCATATTGCATCAGCACACTCATTCTTTTGTGAAACATTTAGGATTACAAGACCTTAATTAGAATAAAAAATTAGTCACAACAATAAAGATTATAAAAATTTTCACACTTAACCAGAATAGAATAATGTTTAAAAATACTTAAAGAGGCATTTTAATATGATTTGACACAGGATAAGTAAAAATGTATAAATGGCGAGGTATATTGTGATATGTTAGCACATACATACTTTGTGAAACAGTTAATGTAATATGTAGGGTATATGAGCACAGACTTTCACATGACCCACCACTCTCCACACTATCTCATAACACTGATACACTTGAACACATAACACTGATACACTTGAACACACATATGTTCAAGTGTATCGGTGTTATGAGATAGTGGAAGAGTGGTGGGTCGTGTGAAGGTCTGTGCTCATATACCCTATATATTTCATATATAGACATAGGTATATAATAAGCCTGTGTGTTTCAGTTATTGAAACAGTTAATGCTAAGATCTGAATTTAAAGAGAAAAAAAACTAGTAGAGGTAAGAAAAAGAGAAATAAAATTATTGCCATAAAAAATGGAGCTGTATTTAAAATGGAAACCTATTTCAAGTAAGAATAGATTATAAATGATCTAGTTATATATATATATATATATATACGTTATAATAAGTTAAATATGAATATACAATGTTAGTTTTGAATATATATATATATATATATTCAAAACTAACATTGTATATTCATATTTAACTTATTTGTGGGAAGTATTATTTTAAAGATAAATCTAAGAAGGACATCAAAGCATCCACAGAACAACTAAGTAACTAAACCAGGTTAAAATAGAAAATATGATATATTATGTGAATTTCTATTTAACAAGATAGGTAGTGCTATGATAGATAACTTTTTAAATCCACACCTACATCCACACATTCACACAGACATGATTTGTTAACTTAGTTGTTGTTTTGAATGAAACAGATATCACAAACAGACCATTACAATATATATATATACTTCAATAATCATATAAATAAAACTAATATATATATATCTTCAATAAATCTGTAAGAAATAATATATATCTTCAATAAATGTGTAAGTAACTGTAAGAAATAAATTATATATATATATTTTCAATAAATGTGTAAGCGACAAATATATATATATATTCCACAAGCGTGTGTAAATAATTAATAATAATAATGCATTAAAATTTAAAATTTCTAGGGCAGTTTTAGATGATACGCAATTTTATCGAAAGTCTGGTTTATCAGTTTTAAATCTGAATGCCGTATTAATTATTAATTATCCACCCACTGTTATAGAATATAATTGTGTATATATGATTGAATTGTCAAGTTAAAGATAGAATGTAATAAACCTATAATTGTTGTTGTGAAAGTGTGAGATTCCAAAATGTGTTCCTTTTGCTCTTGTCTTTTTCCTTCCCTTTGGATTTGTAGATAAGAAGATATAAAATATATATTTATATATGAAGAAATATTGCACTTTTAAACCTCTCTTAGAATTACTCGTGTATTATTTATTTGTCAAGAAATAAACAAATAACGATTGAAAAGAAATAAACAAATATTTTGTCAGTTAAAAATGCACTCTGTACAATATTTTTAATATTTATAAAAGAACAATTAAATGTATACAAACAGATAAAGTATTTTTTTAAGTACTAATAAAAAATATATCGTCGTATTTTTTTCACTCTGAAAAAAATCTACACGTCAAGCTAACGCATTTTTTAATACAGGCAATAAAAAAAAACTCACTAAGTACTTGCTTTTTTATGATTTGCGCTATGCCAAACAAATTGATATATATTTAATATGTACCTCCATGAGTAAATTCAACTCGCGTTTAGAGTTTATTATAAAAATAATTATTAAGTTAAAATAAGTCTCTATATCAAAATTCAACTTTATAAAAACCAAAAAGTATCCATCTATATAAATATGTGTTGTATGTATGTGTATATATATATATATATATTGTGACAAACAGTCATAATAATAATAATTAAATATTTTATGAACAAAATTCAAAAGATTGTAATATAATATTATAAATTTTTTGCAGTTTCAAATAATTTTAATTTGATATAAAAAAAAAACAAATTATTTCTTATGTAGTTTTACACTGTATTTTTGATCAATCCTCTTACTTTAATTCATCAAAAAGAATATTATGTGAAACAGCATTAGTTTATTAATAAATGAACCAAGTAAGGAGTTTAAATTTTATAAGAATAACTGTGAAAAAATAATTTTAGAAAAATTAAATGCGTTTTTGGAAAGAATGTAAAAAAAGTTAATCAGTAGTCTGAAAACTAAGGATTCAGTTGTGTTAAATGATAGTTTAAAATTTATAAAGAGTTACAAAGTTGCAGGATTATTAGCATGTCCTCTAGTTTTTTTTATTAAAGAACAACTTTGAATGGATTCCTCAATCATCAGCTAAAGAATTGAAAAAAGACTTTGGACTAATTGCTCGTGCATATCTGAAAAGAAATCTTTCCTATGTAATCTTTACTCTGCCAAAGAGAATTGGCTTTCATTAGAAATGAGAACTTAAAGCTTCATTGAAGTCTTATTTATACTAAAAAAATCATCAACATTGCTGTGACTCATAACTCCAAAAGATACATAATGAATAATAGAACTTTGTATTTAAATAGGTAAATTCGTCTTAATAGCATTTAGAGTTTGCAGCTTATTTAAATCTACCAGTTCAAATATTTAAAGTGAATAGTATTTAACTTAATTACGTAACAATTTTAGTATTTTTTGTTTTTTTTATAATAAATTTTACATGCCAAGAACATTCATGAAAGTGATATATATATATTATGATGCGCAGCTACTTATTTAATGGCTATTCTTAAAAATACTTTTAACTTGTAATATACATGTATACAAATAAAGAATTTTATGAATGTATTATTCTTAAAAGGTTTTAAAACAATTTGCTTTTTAGTTGTATTTATTGTTCGGACTATTTCCATCATCTAATATGAGTATTAAATGTGTTTAGAAAAATTTAACTTTATTTAAATATTCCAAATACATTCAAGAATTAGTAATACCCCATCATACAGATTAGCATATGCACAACATTTCAAGAGCTATTATTCTCCCCTCTTCTTCAGGTGCTACTGGCTTGACCAATGATAGTTCTAGCATGGGAGCATTACTTTAAAATTCAATGCCAAGAAACCAAGGGTCCAGGTTCGATTCCCATGCTAGTACTGTCACTAGTCAGGCCAGCAATACCCAAAGAAAAGAGGAAAATTATACCTCTTGAAACATTATGCATATACTAACCTGTGTACTATTACTAACAGTTGAAATGTATTTGTAATATTTAAATAAAGTTAAATTTTTCTAAAGACATTCAATACTCATATTAGATGATGGAAATAGTCCAAACAATAAATACAACTAAAACACCATCATCACAAACCTTCAAGAAAACAATTGGCTTTTTATTCTTGAAAAATAAAAAAACACTAAATCTTTTGTTCTTGTTTTTTTTTTTTTTACAAATTCAGTAATTGTTAATATGAAATATGACTGCTAGAACAGTTATTTATACATAAATATCACATTCTTATAAACTATTAAGTATATTTTAAAATATTTATAAGAACTTTTTGTTGTTAATTTATTAAACTGTATATATATATTTAAGTGTCATAGCATCGGTCGGGATGTGAACCCGCAACCCGAGCAACTGCTTGCAAGTGAAAGGTAGTCGCGCTGACCTCTCGACTACCAATGCAAGACTAAACTGTATATTTTTTTGTTTGTATCTGAGTCTTTATATTTTCTCAAACTATTTCAATATTATTCATGCATATAAATGGAAATAAACCATATTAGAGAGTCTGATATGTTGCTGTTTTTATTACTTTAATCAAAAAGTGATAAATATCATATTACATCTCTGATTGATGACTTGATGCTCATAAAATAATATATGTCAGAGAGAGTTATAGATATACAGTGCAAAGTAAACATATACCTTAGAAATATAAATATTGATCATGTAATTATGGTAATCTAGCTAGATAGTTATCACATACTTATTTTTATTTTTATTTAAATTACTGAAATTAGTATTTTTTTAGCACTTTTAACAGTCAATAATCTTCATTGCAATTGGCACTATTATCACTAGTTAAATATAGTTATATTTCTGTCATCTCTTTAGCTACAAAAATAGTCAACTATTAATAAAGCACTGAAGCATGTTATGTTTATTGATGTATTTAACCATTAAATGATGACCTACATTTTTGATCTTGATGTCCAAATCTTTATCAGCAGTGATCCTTTTATTCTTATTTATGTTATTGCAATATATATATATATACTGATACACTTTTTCATTGCTCATTAGATCGAAGAAGTTTTAAAAATTATATTTAAGTTGTAAACATTTTAACTTTGTTATTAAAATTTTGTATTTTGTAATTTTTAAGTGTACATGATATAAGATATATAACGCAGGTACTTACGAATAAGTGTAAATTAGTTTATAAATCATTTAAAAGAAAAAAGAACTTTAAACAGAATATTGCATGAGGTTTGTAAAAGTTTGTTTTTTATGTATTTCCAACAACGCCCAATATAAGGTATGTTTTTAATTAATTACGTTGGTCAAAGATCTATTGCACTTACATTGGGCAATGTTAAGATTAAACTTTGAAGTAATGTCAAATTTTTGCTTTAAAAATTTTTGAAGTAAAATTTATAAAAAAATTACTTATCTTTTTGCATAAGATTATTTTGTAACTGTGTAAAACAATGCCTAATCTACAAATAAAAATGCAATCTGTTGTAATAAAAAAGTTAAACATTGTTCAAAAGATTGTAATAAAAATAATTAGTTGGAAATGTTAAGATTTAGTAGTTTAAAAATACCTAGATTATCTGGAGTTATTTTAATAATACCAATTCTAGATGTTTCCAAAAAATAGGTGAGTGAGCATAGAATTGGAGACATATAAAAGCTAAAAAATTTTTTAACTCATTTTGACTCACTTTCATTCAGATAGATTCACATAGATTCACCCACTATTCACTTAGATTCTGTCATATCTAACCTTCCCTTCAGAAATGGACTAGTCCAGATTCCTTTCTTATCTGATTGGATGAGTATGAATTGGTGCAAACCAATGTGTAAACATGGATAAACCAATGTATAAATATGGCCAAAGGGTGAAACATAAGTATGGCCAATGTGTAGACATGTGTATAAAAATCCTACCATTAGTTAGGACTTCCTGAATCCACTTTCTGCCAGTAATCTAATTGCTGCAAGTAAGGGGGGAGGACCTGGCAATAAATAGTCAGCCTTTTTGGAGACAAGCTAGAGAACTTCTGTCTAGCCTAAATGGAAATACATGCTCTTAAGAGAGAGAATGTTTGTCTACCTGAATGACTAAACATACTCTCCATTGAAACCACTTCCAGCAGTGAAGGTGTTTTTATTATATTCATTACTGGTATGTCTATGCAGTGAGGCAAATCCATAATAGAACTGAAATCTGCTATGATATGGTAGACTTGAGGCAAGTGTCTAGTACAGGTGGAAGAGTCATTTAACCAACTCAAAGCAAGCTTTCCAGTATAGCCAGAAGAGTTAAGATTAAAACTCACAATGCATGCTAATATATACAGCTGTCAATCCAGTCATTTGGTATATGCAGCTCATTATTGATTATGTTATATGGCAAATTGTATTTATTGATTGCATAATATGCTAATATATTTGTTCTCTAAATTATACATATTAAATTGTGAGTGTTCATATTTTTTTTGATATTACTATTGGTTTGAGTTTGAAACCTGAAATTTAGCCAAACACAACAGATTTACTTTCACTTACTTTTCTTTAATTCATTAGTTAATGTGAACTATTATTATTCTAAATCTTTTCATGTTCAAAAGTATTAATTATTTAACCACTAGTCATTATAAAATTTTCCAAATAAGAATCTATAGTGGTTACTGGCAATTACCATGTGACATGTGGCTCATTTAGAAGTAACTAAGCAGTCTCCAGAAAATAAATAAATCAACCATCTCCAGCATTTGCGATGTTCATATGCACAGCTAGAGGACCCTAATGACAAACTCACCTCTTCCAACATAACTTCAAGTCTTACCATAGTATAAACTATTGACCTAACTGGCCTACCATTTCACTAATAAACACAATGGACCCTAAAGCATTTCTCTCAACTACCTGCTAAAGAAATAACACCATTCATTTGAATATTCTATTAAGGTACATACTCCAAAATCCAAAGTCTGCAGGATAAAAGGTTCCTGGTGAAATGTTACAACTTTTTTTATCCAGATATATGGTCTTTAGTCATTATTGTTTGATAAGACATATGTTTATTATAACATCATTTCTGTTTGGGTTAAAATAAGTAATTTATAACTAATGTGTATAGTTAATATTTCATGCTTTTCATTAATCTTCCTCTATGGATGAGTTATTATTTTATTTTATTTTAATAATTAACAATTAAGTTAAGTTTATTATTATCAAAGATTTATTTATTTTCTAATTCTTTGTTATTTAAATTAACTCTAAAGAAAGTGGTCTAATTCTTATTCATGTATTTTATACAACTATTCAGTTATATATGTCTGCAAATTAAAAATCATGAAGTAGTTTTAAATTTAAGTTTTAAATAATTTTAATAAATAAAGGTTATATAGATATTTATATGCACAGTTAGGCTGCAAAAAGAAGTTTTCTATTAACTGAAAGGAGATCCTTTGATTCCTCTTGGAGGCCTTAAAGAAACCGAGCAGGGCAAAATCCTAATATACACTCCATACGTTCTTGTCATTGCAGCTGTTATTATGTGTGATTATCCATATAGTATATGGGCATGAATGGGCTGCTCACCAAAATGCATTAGCCAGTGTGGTGAGTTTGTTGGCTTTCTGCCTCTGAATTTAAGATCAAGAAACATCATGGTCTTTCTTCTCAGTTGCCTGATAGGGCAGAACAAATGTATGTGTAAATGAAAAATATTTTTCCAATAGATATATACAATCATGACTGATAAAAATACATCATGACCCTTATTTCCAGGAGGCTGTAAAGTCACCAACCAAGGCAGTGAGTAGTGGTTGAAGGTGGAGGGTGCTAAAAATCCCATGATTGAGGAACCAGGCTGCCATTTGATGACAACTTTTTATTTAGGTATTTTACAACTGCAGATCACTTTCCAGTGAAGGAAGATTGCAAGAACCTAGAAGAAGAACCCTCTTATATTAAATGGGACATTATTGGACTTTAGGAAGTTAGAAGAAAATGTGAAGAGACAATTGATTTAAAAAGTGGATATGTACTCTACTATAAATGCACAAATATTGGAAATACAAGTAGAATAGGATTCATTGTAAATAAAAAATGGAAGATTAATATTGTGGAGATTGATGGTGTATCAGATAGACTGACAAGATTAGTTATACAACTTAATAGCAGATACCAAATGCAGATAATTCAGGTTTATGCCCTAACATATTCTTATAGTGATGAAATATTAGAAGATTTTTATATGGATGTTTAAAAGGATTTTGATCAGAGTAAACAACATTTTAAAATTGTTATGGGAGAGTTTAATACTAGTATTGATAAACAAATGAAAGATGAAAGTGATGTAGATAATTTTGGTTATGGTAATAAAAATGAGAGAGGACATAGACTTGTGGAGTTTGCAGAAATAGAAAAACTTTATATTATAAATTTTTTTTAGAAAAAAAAAGGGAAATGGTCACGGAAGCATCCAAATGAAGGTACAAAAGAAATGGATTATATTTTGAGTAACAGAAAATATATATTTCAAGATTATAATGTTCTTCATAAATTTAACACAGGAAGTGATCACCATTTAATTGGATTATATTTTGAGTAACAGAAAATACATATTTCAAGATTGTAATGTTCTTAATAAATTTAAAACAGGAAGTGATCAGATGTAAGATACGTGTTAATGCAAAACTAAAGAGAGAAAAATTATTAAGAAAAACAATATTTACAGTTGATATTTCTAATCTTCAGAAACATTATAAGGAATTCAAATTAGAACTTACAAATCGGTTTCAAATATTAGTAAATTTTGAACATGATTCAGATTTGAATGAAATTAATATGAAAATAACAGATACACTTTTAAAAACTGCAACAAAGATAGCTGGTAAAAAAAAGCAGCAATTCACCAATAAAATTTCTACTGAGACTAGAGAATTTATGAAGAAAAAAAGGAATATGAAGATATACAAAAATTATGCATTAAAAAAAGATTGAATATCTCGAATTCTGTAAAATGGTGTGAAAAAGAAATGAAAATCATATAAGAAAATATAACTGTGAACTAGCAAGTAAAGCTGTAGAAGAGAATAAAAGTCTTAAGATTGTAAAACAACATTTTGGGATTGGTAGGAAATTTATATCTGCAATAAAAAAAGATAGAATTATTACTAAAAAGAGAGATGACATCATGAAATGTGTAGAAGACTTTTATCAAGAATTATATAGTAATAAAGAATAAGTACCTCCTTTATCTATTATATTTTTTCAAATTGCCCAGAATTTTAAATGAAGACGTGAGACATCCAATTAAATTTTATAAAGAAAGAAAAAGCTCCAGGTAATGATGGAGTTATAATTGATGTATTAAAAGAAGCAGGTGAAGAAATATAATTTTTTTTAGCAAACTTATATATCAAATATCTAAATAATAAAGATGTACCAGATGATTAGAAGAATGCAGTATTAATATTAATATTTAAAAAAGGTGATAAAGAAGATATTAGAAATTACAGACCTATCAGCCTTTTATCAGTTTTATACAAAATTTTATCAAGATAATTACAACTCATCTACAAAGAACATTGGATTTTCACCAACCAAGAGAACAAGCTGTTTTTAAAAGTGGTTTTAGTACAGTAGATCATATCAGGTATTGAGAGAAGTTATAGAAAGTACAAATGAATATGAGTTGCCATTATGCTTAGGATTTGTAGATTATGAAAAGGCATTTGATTCTATAAACATTTCTTCAGTGATTAAAGCATTGGATCATCAAGGTATTGATCCAGGATATTGTCATCTTTTAAAGAATATTTATAAAAATGCAACATCAACAATTAGATTATATAATGATACTAGGAAAGTCAACATTGAAAAGGATGTATGACAGGGTGACTCCATATCTCCAAACCTTTTTACAGCAGTGCTGCAAGGAATATTTTGTGGATTAAAATGGGAAGTTAAAGGAGTGAAAGTAAATGGAGATCATTTAAGTCATGTGGATTTTGAAGATGATGTAGTTATTTTAGCAAATAATGCTTTAGAATTGCAGGAAGTGTTGCAAGAGTTATCAGATGAAAATAGGAAAATAGGACTAAAGATAAATGTTAAAAAAACTAAAGAAATAGTTAATGGATTTTTTCAAAATATGAAAATAAAGATTGATTATTATTAGTTAGAAGAAGTTAACAGTTACAAATACCTTGGTCAGATTATTAATACAGATGGAAACATAATGGAAGAAATTAATCATAGAATTAAACTTGGTTGAAGTGCTTTTGGTAGAAATAACTCACTCGATACTTAAAGGAAATATGCCTAAGTGTTTGAAAAAAAAAATTCTTACTTATAGATCTGAGACTTGTACCCTTAATAGAAGACAATACAGAGACTTCAGACCACTCAAAGAATTATGGAGAGATGCATGTTGGGAGTAAAATGAAGATATCAAAAATGCAATATATAGGGAAGAGATCAAACAGGTGCTACTGACCTCATTGAAAAAATTAAAAGACTGTAGTGGAGGTGGGCTGTACATATTTCTAGAAGAGATAATAATAGATGGACAATTGAAATCTTAAACTGGATTCCAAGAGATTGTAAAAGACCCAGAAAGAGACCACATGTAAGATGGATGGATAAAATAAGAAAGTGTGCAGGGGTGATGTGGAGAAGAGATGCTAGAGATCAAGGAAAATGGATTGAACTTAAAAAAATCTTCATCCTGCACTATATTGATAATGGTTGATGATGATGATGATGATGATGATGATGCACAGTTATATACATACTGTACAGTAATTGTAAAGTCATTTTGTTAAATCAAATTAGATAACATTTTTTAAAAAGTTGTAAAAACAAATTAATTCTTAATTTAGTTTAAAAGTCGGTTAAAAGCAAAAGGTATTTTTTAACAATAATTAAAAGTGGAAATGGCATTCTAAAAAAAGTAATTAAGGAGATAAATAATTGACATGAGTTAATTTTAAAAAGCTGTTATTTCCACTCAAAGATACAAATACGGTATTGGGCAAATAATCTCTGACCATAATAAAGTTATTTGAGTTATCTATAGCAAATAGATCAAAGGATCCAAAAGATAAGTAATAAATCCAAATTGAACTGATAAGCTAACTCCAGTTTATATAAAGTGCTTATAATTTATTTAGAGGATTCTTGCCTATTACCAGGATTCTATTCTGCTTTCATTATACTTTGCCTGCTGTTTCTAAAAAAATTATCATTATTTCGTTGTTTTGCCAGATCTAGGATGCAAGAGTAGAGAAGTCATTATCAAATATTAATAGTATATGACCTAAATTTAATTTTAGTTTTATGCTGAAATTTTCAATTTTTTTTTTGTTTTAAATTTTTATGTTTGATATTTCTGAAACAAATTATACGATGTTTATAATTGAACAAGCAGATTTAAGTGTTAATTTTAATTTAGACTTAGTAATTTTTGATTATAGAAAGTTCATTATTACTTGCATAATGCATGAGATCATTTTTTAAAGTAATGATTATGATATCTAAATTATAATACAATGATCGTAAATTTTACTGCAAACTAAGCTATATTCCTAAAAATTTTCATCCATAAAAGTGAATAAATACAGAATAAGATTTTTAAAATAATGTACACATTTTAAAATTTAATACTGTTTTAGTTATATTTGGTTGTTGTACATTATCAAAACATGATTTTAATTATTTATTATACTGAATACACCCCTTTTTTGGTTAAGTAATCATTAACAATAAAAGTTATTACTTTGTATATGTCATTAATAAAACACTTAATTGTATTGCAAAGATACTGGCTGAAAAATAAATAAAATATTGTACTGTATGTTCATTAAACATATTTTAAATTCATAATCAAAATATTATACACAGCACTGTAGTATTGTGTATTATGAATAAACTGTATTACTGTTTAATTTCAGTTTGAAAATTGCTATTTTGCTGTTGGAGACATAGTTTTAATAACTATCTTTTAATATCATCAAGCTTGCAAAATGGCCATCAAAAAAAAAATTTTTTTTTATAAGATCGTTATAGTGAGTAATCGATTATAAATCAAAATAGTGGTACAAATTGATGATAATAACTATTGTAAATGCTTGCTTACTGTCCAACTGCTAAGTGGGCATATATTTTTTTATGTTAATGACACGTGAAAATCTAGATTTTGAATTGAGTTAATATATTTATATTATTTTTATAATTATACTATGATAATAATTAATAATTCTTATTAGTCATTCATCATACTAGAAATTATCCACTTAATAAATAATGTTTTTGTAATGTAATTTTTACTACCCACTTTTACACAGTGTATGGACTGGTTTCTATATCTTTTAACAACTTGTGGGTGCATGTAGTACTAAACATATGACCAAAAACTTATGATAATAAAATGTATGATTTCCAAAATGCACATTTTATGCTGAACCAGCATTTATAAGTTGGCCCAGATGACAACCTCTTACACATATATTTATCATTGTTCAGTATTGTAATTTAATTGATGCGTCAAATTTGCTACTCTCACAACTTTGAGGTAAACCATTTAATGGAAGTATATTAATATTTTATCAATCATTCATTAGACTAGAGATTATCCACTTACTAAATAATAATTTTGGAGTGTAATTTTCACTACATAACTATCATGCAAAATAGGGACTGGCTTTCCATTTTTAATACCTTGTGGAGAGGTGTAATCAATAACATATGACCAAAGACAAGTGAAAAAGATGTATGATTTCCCAAAATGCACATTTCATGCTGAACCAGCACTCATAAGTTGGTTCATATCACAATCTCTTACATTTTTATCATTGTTCAGTATGTATAGATAGCCAGTTACTACACTTTAATTGATAAGAGTAAATTTTCCACCCTCACAAATTTGATTAATAATTTTTGTTAGTCTTTCATTAGACTTGAAACTATTCACTTAATAAATAATATTTTTAGTATAATTTTTACTGCCACACTCTCTAGCAAGATAATGTCTAGTTTTTATCAATTTTTAACACCTTGTGGAATGATTTCCAAAATGCATATTTTGTGCAACCGCAGCTCTCATCAATTGTTCCAGATCACAATTACATATATTTTTAACATTGTTTATCGTGTATATATAGCAATTACTACAGTTTAATTGATAAGTGTCAAATTTTCTACCCTCACAACTTTGACCCCAACCCCTTAATAGAAGCATATTAATAATTTTTATTAGTCATTAGACTAGAGATTATCCAGTTAATGAATAATATTTATGTATTATAATTTTCACTACACCACACTCATGCAAATTATGATCTGGTTTCTGTCTTCTTTTAACACTTTGCTTGAGAGTGTATAGTAAAAATTACATTACAAAAATATTATTCATTACATGGATAATCTCTAATTCTAATTAATGATTTATAAAATTTATTAATATAATTTCATCAAGTGGCTTGTTTCAAAGTTGTGAGGGTGGTGAATTTGATACTTTTCTCTTGAACTATAGTAATAGATTATCTATATATACTGAACAATGATAAAGATGTGTGTAAGAAATTGTGATCTGTGCCAACTGATGGGGGTGCATTCAGGAAAAATTGTATGTCTGGAGATCATCTATCTTTTTCATATATCTTTGGCCATATATTTAAGATTACATCTCTTCACAAAGAGTTAAAAATGCATAGAAACCAGTTTAGTAGATCATTTCTAGCCTAATGAAATCTACTAAAAAATTATTAATATACTTCCACTGAGTAATTTGTGTCAAAGTTATGAGAATAGCAAACTTGATACTTATCAATTAAACTGTAATAATTGCTTATCTATATATACTGAATAATAATAAAGATATTAGTAAGAGATTGTAATTTGGGCCAACTGATCAGGGCTGGCTCAATGTGTATCTTGGGACCACACATCTTTTTCAAATATCTTTGTTCATACATTTGATTACACCCCTTCACTAGGTATTAAAGTGGATAGAAACCAGTCCATACCTTGCATGAAAGTAATGTAGTGAAAGTTACACTACAGAAATGTTATTCATTAAGTGTTATAATGATTAGTGTGTAGATAAAATATGATAATTAATGATTGAAATATATATATATATATATATATATATATATATTAACTATGTTTTATATATATATATATATATATATATATATATAAAACATAGTTCAATGTATATGTAAACAAAGGGAGTAAATCGTCTTTCCCAAATACTATGAACTAAAAGCACCCTAAATGCTAAACAAATGATCAAGAATAGAATAAATTCATTTCATCTTGGAGCTCTAATATTTATTTATAAGAATATCTTTGTCAACATTGTTGCTACAAAAATATTTGAAATACATTCTTTTTATACAAAATAGAGAAATTTTTAATTTCTATCATAGGTGAAATAACTCACTTTCTGGGGATAGTTAACTTAATGACCATTGAAAAAATACTTATTTTCAAGAGGACCAAGATGAACACTCACTTAAATACACAATGCTTTAATGTTTTTATATCTTTAATAAGATTAACATAACCAAAACTAATATCCATTCTCAGACCTTTTTGAGATACAATAGCATACTAAATATGTATCAGATATTAAAATATAATTTTATGACAAATGTATTAGCAACACAAACAGTAAAGTCATTAGCAGGCAAGCAAAAAATATCTATGCATTGACTTATGTAAATTATACTCTAGTGCAAGTGCATATTTAAAAAAAAATGATTTACACAAAAATCTATTGTTTTAACAAATATATATATATATCTTATAACATCTATTCGTGTACATAATTTTTTGTAACATATAAAAATTCAACAACTTTTAGATATATAAATAATGAAATGGTTGAACATACTTATTTCTAATAAACATTTTATTCTTTTTATACTTTTTAATTCTACAAAAATTTAATTTTTTTTTAAACATTAGCATATATCATTCATATTTTATTTAAATTGTTATATAAAATAGCACCTTTTATTTTTCGCTGTCATACACCAACTCTTAACTTCATATGAAAACCATTTTTCTTCTCTTTTTTTCAGTCAAACTTACAATATATTTTGTTAAAATATTAATATAATAAGAAATTATTTTGCTTTAAGCACATAAAATAAAGTAATCTTTACCACACATTCTTCAACTTTTTTTCTCATATGTCATAGCATCGGCCGGAGGCGAATCCGCAACAACCGTCTGCAACCAACTGATTGCTGGCAAGGCGGCTGCTGCTGACCAATCTCCAATATTTCAGATAAAATGTTTCATAATAGGTAATATATGGCGGGCTCTCAGACTCCTGACAAATAATGGAGGATGTAGTGTGGTTTATAAAATTATCTGGTAAATGAATTTCAATTCTAGTATATAGTAAAAAATTACCTAGATCGAAACACTTAAGATTTTTATTTATTTATTTATTTATTGGGCTATCTTTAAATCATAATTAATGTTTGTGACTATAGATAAATATCTTAAGCATTTCTTATCTGCATATTTAACTTTTTTAAAAAAACAAAACATGTGTTTTGAGCCATTTTTAATGCCCTGCAATAAGGCTCATTTAGGAAGCCTAGCTTCTAAATCATACGAGTCTGTTTTCAAAATCATACTTAAGAGAATTATCCACTTTTTAAGCACTTTTGTGAAAAAATGCTTTATGCTTTTACATTATCCATTAAGATGACGTTTTAATATTGGTTTTAGTAATTTATATTATCTGCAATATTAATTTAAACCATGCTTTTTATTCCAGTATGCTTCTATAGCTTTTTTCATACTTTCTTGAGTCCATGACCATATTTTCTTTTTTTGATGCTATAAAAAAAAAAAAACAGAAATATTTTTTTATTAGATAAAATTTGAATGTTATCCTCTAAATCATACCTGTACAATTTTAAAAAACTTTGCAATGTTACCATTTAAGAATCTTTGGAAACAAAAAATAAATATACCCTCAAAAATAATTTCAAAATAAGTGTAAAACCGATGTAAATAATTATATATATTTTATATATTATAAAAGCTCAACAAAGTACCAGAAAATTTTATTATTCATGTAATATCAACTAAACAAATTCATTCAAAATTTAAATTCATCTATTTTTTCTGGAGATATAACTGTCATAAATGACTAAATTACAATAAAACTTTCTCTTCAATATCAACACGACATTTAACTCAGCTATTTGCCACTAGATATCATGCTATTATACTAATTAGATATTAAAAAAATTAAAAAATATGATATATGTAACTGGTGCGCATTAGGTATTCCCCCCTGTATATATAACCATATGACAAAATCATTAAAGCTATTCATTTATAATAAAATCAGTTTCATCTTTGTTAGAAATGAAATTGCAAAGTTATAGAAAATTGTATTGATTTCATTTTTATCAAAGATAATATATAAGAATCTATTGTAAAACATTGATGCCAGAGACGCTCTTAGAAAATTTTTCTTATTTGAGATTATGGTCCAATTACTATTTCTTGCTTGATTTATATTTTGATTGTTATATGTCAAATGCGTTGACCGGGACGCGAATCCCGGAGGACCTGTTTAGAAGGCAGCTATGCTAGCCACTAGGCCACCAACGCTTGATAATATATTTCGATTGTTACATGTAGAGTTTATAATAAAACATATTACAATTGGCATTAATTTTCATTTTTAAAAAGTAATAAAGTTGAATTTTTTTGGTGTGTTTTTACATTTTTAATCAGAGAATTAAATACGTTGAAATTCTGACACGAAGTGATCTAAAACCGATAATCGATTTTTAATATAAAAAAATTTAACAATTTTTTCTTTCTTACGTATGGTTTAACAAGTTTGTAGAATTAATCAATTGCTAAAAAAGTGCCAATCACAAAGAGTGATAATACTGTCATCTGTCATATGGGTCTTTCTTTTAATTTGCTTTGATAATCAAATAAATCCTTCAAATTTTTAACATTCTTTTCATTTGTTCAATCAGTTATATAATAAAATAAAACAACTAACATTATAAAACAAATCAATTATATAATAATACCCATTGCATTAACATATTCACACGTATTCATATACCATATGATTCACACAAATTAAAAATCATTAATGAAAATAAGCTACAAATATTAAGCTTAGTTTTATAATTTAATTATTCAAATACGATCATTATTATTATTCTTTTTATTATTAGATACGACTATTTTTTTTATATCGCTTTCAAAAAGCTTTTCTCTAAGTTATAGTCCTATATGTATAAAGTAAAGAGCAAATATTTTTAAACAAGCTTATTTTATTATTTTTTTATTATTTATTTTTTATGATAAATGCTATAAGAAAAAGCATTCAAATCTTTATTTATGATTGTCCCCATTCCCAGACTGTTTTGAGCTATGGCTCTCTTTAGTGAGGAGCTAGGACATCAGATTCAAAAATACCTACTCTAACCAAGCATTTATCTAATACTTAAATATTAAGAAGATGTGAAACTTTCAGACATCTAATGTCTTCAAATTCAGCTCTTCAATTAAAATAGCTCTATGGGCCTGAACTAAATACGGATACTCCATGTATTAATAGCCTTAGCAATTAATGTCCTAGCTCCTCACTGAAGATAACCATAGCTTAAAATCAGTCAGGGGATGGGAACAATCATAGATAAACAGTTGAATGTTTTCTCTTATAGTATTTATCATAAAATAAATAAAATAATAAAATAAGCTTGTTAGAAATGTTTGATTTTTATTACATATTGGTAATAACAAGCTATATAGGCCATGTGATTTATCACTTCGTTTTACTACTACTATAATTTTGGCTATTGAGGCTTTGGTTGTATTAAATTCCTAAGGCTATTAATATATTGTACTGAGACAAAGTCAGTACATGTATATATACCCACACACACAAGCAGTGTAAATACTCTATATTTTATTTACTTTCAATTTATGATAAAAATAAATGTAGTTTTCTTTCAAGGCTTCATAAAATACACTATAAAATAAAATGTTAATATTTCTGATTAAATAATTTAAGGCTTTCATATAATCTACTATAATAATATTCTCTAAAAAATAAAATATAAAGCATCACTAATATGCCATTTTAAATCTCAATAAATGATTTCTACTTGTATATGCCGCGGGGGTAATTAAAAAGGGGTTTATTTTAAATTATAACTATAGTGAAAGTTAAAAGCTTATAGAGGTGATTTTGAGATTAAATGCTCGGCTTTTAAACTAATGTAAGTTAAATTGTTATCTTAAAACACGCACGCATGTATGTATAAAAGGTGAATAAGTATGAATTTTTTCTAACTGAAATTGCAATGTGAGATTGCATAAACCTAAGATTGCCTCAAGCATATGGATTGAATGAACATTACGTATGACACGGACCCCAACGACAACTCAAAGAATATTGAACTCTGGGTGGAGATTGGATCCTCAGATAATAACCAACCCATATAAATATGAGTCTTAGTCTTTGTCTTTACTCGGTTACAGTCTTTTTACATTCTTTGTTTTGTTTTGCTTATGCTTATAGTTTTTTTAAATTCCTCCGAAAGCTACAACTAGAACTTTCTCTTTTTTTTGCTATCCGGTTTATCCAATATGATCACTGTGAAATTAACATTTAGAGCGTCGATCGTCATGATGGGCTAAGAAACCCCTCAGTGATTGATTGACGCTCCGCTGCCAGAACATCTTCACAGCTATGAATGATCAACAACAGTGCCGTCCAAACATCGTACTCCAATCAGTCCAAGGACGTTGTTCTGTTTAATATACAAGAATCGTCCAAACATACTATGCTGAACTTATATAAAATGAATAACCATTTATTATGGAAACAGTATCCAACAGGTTCGAACCCTCACCAAATTAGAAGCAGCAGAAGACTACGCAAAATCCTAGGTAAACACTTTATTTCTTTTATGCTCCCATTCATTCTTTACGTAGACTTTAAAAGGCAATCTCATAAGTAATTAAATTCGACTTTCGTAAATAAAAAAAATATAAAATGATCCGTAATCCCTCATATTTGAATCTTAATATTTTAACCTCAACTTTCGTAAATAAAAAAATATCAGATGCTACATAATTCCTCATATTTAAATCTTAGGACTTTTCCTGTTATGAACTTTGATCATAATTATTATTTTCTTTCGCAGATAAACTATAACACACACCTGATTTCAAATGTAAAAGAAGGAAATATATTTTATCATCCATGTTTATTATGCATAATATGTTCTTTTCTGTGCGAGTGCGAGAATGCGTGTATGTGCGTGCAAATAAAGCTATTAATTAATGTTTCATTTTTTTATATTCAATAAATTCTTTTTTTTTATTTAAACAAGTCGAGCATTCCTCAAATCATTCTCTATAATTAAAACATATATTTTTTAATTATTATAATCAGCATTTATTCATGCAATTAATTATTTTACTTTTAAATTTGTCTTTCTTGTATTTTTTTTTTTTGTTTATTTCTTTAAATTTCATCGTGCCGTAAGTCACGATGTTTATTTACTATGTAGTTAAGATAGGTTTAAGAGTTGGGAGGGCCTATTATTAATAAGTATAAGTAAATGTCAATAAAGCTAGTATGAATAATTCTATTGGACTGTATGATAAAGGGGGGATGATATTATAAGCTTCTAAATTTTTTTTATATAAGGATGCATAAATCAAACATTCGTATTAGTTGCAAATAACCAATGACCCGGTCCAATATTTGGACCGATCTGTAAATCAACCAAACTTCTTCTCCATTGGTTATTATTGTGTCTTTTGCCAGAATGATATTCTTGAAACAATTTCATCGCGACCCTGAGTGACCCTTATTGGTCCATGCTGGGAGTTTGAGCTTATGGGCGGGGATTAGACTTCGAAATCGTTTTGATATGACGTAAGGTGATGCGAGAAATTAAATTGTAAATTAAATCATCGTATCTGGCGCCCCCTTGTGTTGATAATGAACAACTATCGATATAGGAAAATAAATAAAGCTTTACGCTATATCATGTTTGTTTCGGAGCTCTCAATCCCTATATGAACGGTTGAATAAGGCGGCCGGTTACAAATGGCGCTTCCAAACGTGAGGCTAATACAAATAATGTTTTAGAGAGAAGCAAATCAAGACATTAGCCAAAAGCGGCCGAACCTCGTAAAAGACGCAAAACTTTTTCATGTAAACGAAAGTTTGGACGAATAAAAAAGAGAAAAAAGGGAAAAAGAAAAATTATGGATGGACAACGAATAAAGCAAAGGAGAACATAGCGGGAGATGGAGGCGTGGACGTCGATTAATCACTTCTTATCATAAATAAAAAAATAAAATAATCACGTTCCTTTAGGCATCAACAAAAAGTTGTAACATTTTAAATATAAATAGAGAAAGGGAAAAAAAAAAAATTTTTTTGTTTCCTCTTGATTAAATCAGAAATGGACAGCAATAACGATACTGCGTGGGAGGAGACAGGGGAGAGCCCTATAACGTTCAAAAAGATAGATGTTAAAGAAGAGGCTGAATCAGAAATAAAAATGCTTCTTAGAATGATGAGCCAAATGATGATAGAGATGAGGGAAGATAGGGAAGAAAGAAGGAAGAGAGAAGAGGACAGAGAAGAAGAAAGAAGGAGAGAGAGAAAGGAGGAGAGAAGGGAATTCATTAGGGAGATACGAAAATTATTGAAGGGAGACACAGGAGAGTCAGAGGAGGACCAGAGCAAAGAGGAAGAAATAAAGATTGACGAAGTAAAGACTAAAATTACCTCAATAAAAATAGAGATCGGCGCAGCAAAAACCGAGTAGAAGAAGCGAAGACTGAAGTGATAACAGCAAAGGCAGAGTTGGAAGACGTAAGACAAAAGGTGGATGCGATAAATAGAAAGGTAGAAGGAATTGAGCCACAACAGAACATACCGAAAGAAATTATGGCCAAACGTCTGGAGGAGTTGGAAAAGAAATTTGAATGGAGAATAAATGTGTGGGAACCGAGCCAGTCGTGGGCCGAAAGGCAAATAAAAATTGAGATCTTCAGGGCAGGTGAAAACGAGAGTCCGATGGATCACGTGGAGAGCACCCGGAACCTGTTTTCTGAGCCCTCAAAGCCGGAGCAAGACAAAATCAATATTGCCAGCACATACCTGCAAGGGCCAGCTAGAGATTGGTGGCGAACAATCGAGTTCAAACCCAGATCGTTCGTAGAATATCGAGAAGAGATCCTACGAAGCTTTTGGAATGCTACCAGACAAGAGGGGATCTACTTTCACATCACCAATGAAAAATACGGGCTCAAACCTAACGAGACGATAATGCAGTTCTATTACAGGCAGGTGGCCGGCCTCCAGCAGCTACCAGCGTATCACATGATGGAGGAGCAAATCATCTCAACCATTAGACACAACATGCCGACAGACATCAGGCGGATGATGCTAAGCCGGGATGACGAGGGCATCCACGAGATGGGGGACGCCATAGCCAAGTTCGAGTGAGCGGAAGGACGGGAAAGGCAGGTAGAGAGGCCGAGACAGGAACCATATAGGAGAAAGCTACCACCAGATCGATACTAATGAAAATTTAGTCTAAAAACACGTTGACGAACACGGATTTGCCACAGGAATACGATTACCGGAGTACGCTTTATAAACAACGGTAACTGAAGGAAAATGACCTCGGACCAGAAAGGACTTACACATCGCATCGCATCATACAATAACAAGGGGGGAAGGGGGGTTGATAAAACATTATTTTAAACCAAAGTAGACCGCAGATAACTAAACACGAAAAATATATATATATATAAATATAATTTAAAGAAAGAAAAGGAATCAAAATAAACCTGGGAAAAAGCAGACTCATGACACCCGAGGTGAAGTTTTTAGGGCATATTATCAGTAAAGAGGAGGTATCACCTAATCCTGAAAAAATACAAGCCATACAGGAATTTCCAGAGCCCAAAAAGAAGCGTGACGTCAAGGCTTTCCTCGGACTGTGTAATTTCTTTAAACAATACTATCCAAATTTTTCAGAAGGGATAGAACCACTGCTCAGACTTCTGAGGAAAGAAACACCATGGGCATGGAAAGAAGAACAGGAGCTAGCTTCCGTCGAATAAAGGAAGGGTTCTTAAGACACGTAGTGTTGGAGCACCCAGACTTTGGATGTACATTTTATGTACAAATGGACAGCAGTGGGATAGGAATGGGGGCAATGATGTTTCAAAAGGATAGCAAGGGGCAGAGCAAAGCAATCGCCTTCATAAGTAGGCTTTTTACGAAGGCCGAGCAGAACTACATGGTCACAGAGAGAGAGGCCTTAGCCATCGTATGGGCTTTCAAGAAACTGAGGCAATACCTGGTAGGATCTAGAGTGGTGGTCGTGACCAACCATCGAAGCTTAGAGTTTCTGAACAGGAGTTTTTGACCAATAGCCGCCTAATAAGGTGGAGCCTCGCCCTTCAGGAATTTGATTATACGGTAGAATACTGTAAGGGGAGGGACAATATAATAGCAGATACCCTGAGCCGATATCCCATAGGACGAAGCCTTGAGGAAAACAAGGGGCCATACATAGCGACGACATGAGCCCAAAGCAGGGAGCATTATAGCCTTCAGAAAATTAAGGAAGCGCAACAGGAAGATAGGGAGTGTAGACAGGTCATGGATTTTGGCAGGTACCACACGATACCAAATAGTCAAGGAAATACATTATGGGCCCATCGAAAGAAATGCGTTGTCAGAAATGGACTCCTTCAACGACAAACAAGAAATGGGCAGAATTATCGGGTGATAATACCGAGAGCAATACGACAGAATATTATAGCCCAGGTACATGATGAAAGAGGACATTTCGGGGGCAACAAGACCACCGGATGGATTGAACAATGGTTCTACTGGCCAAATCTCCACCGGGATGTGACACAAGAAATAAAGAAATGTATGACATGCGCCAAAACAAAGCCAATGAATAGATCGAATGAGGGAGTATCGACACCCATCCTCGTGTATGAGCCAAATGACACACTAGCTATTGATTTCTACGGGCCACTGCCGATGTCAAATGGAAAGAGGTATCTGCTGGTGGCATATGACTTATACTCTAAGTTGGTATCAGCTTTTCCGATCAGTCAAGCAAATGCGAAGCAGGCGATTCGAGTTCTGGAAAATCGGCAATTTAGGGAAGTGGGAAAACCAAAAAGAATTCTGTCAGACAATGGAACTCCATTCGTATCCAAAGAATGGGCACAGTGGACAAAAAAAATAATATTAAGCATGCCCTCACGTCTATTCGAAATCCTCAAGCCAATCCATGTGAGCGAGTGATGCGGGAACTGGGTCGACTTTTCAGAATATATGTGCATGGAAACCATAAGGCATGGGTAAAAGAAATGCCCGGGTTGTGAGCATGATAAACGAAACCCGGAATGAGTCAACTGGTTTTGAACCCGACCGCCTTCACTTTGGGAGAAGGAGGCCATACCCATATGCCCAAGGACCCTGGCCTCAAAGGGAGAAAATAAATCGGACAAGGGATGCCCAAGAAGCTAGACGGAAATTGCAGAAAATGAGCCAAGTTTGAAAAAAAAGACAGGGAATCGTGGTAGGAATATTCAAGGAAGGAGAGACAGAGTCATGGTACGGACAAACCCAGTCAGTTGACCAGAACAGGCCATTTATAAAAAATTTCAACCCTTATATGAGGGACCGTATGTCCTAGGACGCGCATACGGGAACAATGCCTTCATATTATATGAAGGAACCCGGAGGATTGGGACATATAATGCCCGGGCCTTGAAATTAGTAAATGAAGTTCAAATCCCTCACCATGCGGAGGGAAAGCGGGGTCAAAAATAAAGGATTTTATTGTGAAAATTAAAATGCCAATCCTCGCATTTTAATTTTAGACGGATCGCGGGGATATGTACCGAGACAAAGTCAGTACATGTATATACCCACACACACAAGCAGTGTAAATACTCTATATTTTATTTACTTTCAATTTATGATAAAAATAAATGTAGTTTTCTTTCAAGGCTTCATAAAATACACTATAAAATAAAATGTTAATATTTCTGATTAAATAATTTAAGGCTTTCATATAATCTACTATAATAATATTCTCTAAAAAATAAAATATAAAGCATCACTAATATGCCATTTTAAATCTCAATAAATGATTTCTACTTGTATATGCCGTGGGGGTAATTAAAAAGGGGTTTATTTTAAATTATAACTATAGTGAAAGTTAAAAGCTTATAGAGGTGATTTTGAGATTAAATGCTCGGCTTTTAAACTAATGTAAGTTAAATTGTTATCTTAAAACACGCACGCATGTATGTATAAAAGGTGAATAAGTATGAATTTTTTCTAACTGAGATTGCAATGTGAGATTGCATAAACCTAAGATTGCCTCAAGCATATGGATTGAATGAACATTACGTATGGCACGGACCCCAACGACAACTCAAAGAATATTGAACTCTGGGTGGAGATTGGATCCTCAGATAATAACCAACCCATATAAATATGAGTCTTAGTCTTTGTCTTTACTCGGTTACAGTCTTTTTACATTCTTTGTTTTGTTTTGCTTATGCTTATAGTTTTTTTAAATTCCTCCGGAAGCTACAACTAGAACTTTCTCTTTTTTTTGCTATCCGGTTTATCCAATATGATCACTGTGAAATTAACATTTAGAGCGTCGATCGTCATGATGGGCTAAGAAACCCCTCAGTGATTGATCGACGCTCCGCCGCCAGAACATCTCCACAGCTATGAATGATCAACAACAGTGCCGTCCAAACATCGTACTCCAATCAGTCCAAGGACGTTGTTCCGTTTAATATACAAGAATCGTCCAAACATACTACGCTGAACTTATATAAAATGAATAACCATTTATTATGGAAACAGTATCCAACAGGTTCGAACCCTCACCAAATTAGAAGCAGCAGAAGACTACGCAAAATCCTAGGTAAACACTTTATTTCTTTTATGCTCCCATTCATTCTTTACGTAGACTTTAAAAGGCAATCTCATAAGTAATTAAATTCGACTTTCGTAAATAAAAAAAATATAAAATGATCCGTAATCCCTCATATTTGAATCTTAATATTTTAACCTCAACTTTCGTAAATAAAAAAATATCAGATGCTACATAATTCCTCATATTTAAATCTTAGGACTTTTCCTGTTATGAACTTTGATCATAATTATTATTTTCTTTCGCAGATAAACTATAACACACACCTGATTTCAAATGTAAAAGAAGGAAATATATTTTATCATCCATGTTTATTATGCATAATATGTTCTTTTCTGTGCGAGTGCGAGAATGCGTGTATGTGCGTGCAAATAAAGCTATTAATTAATGTTTCATTTTTTTATATTCAATAAATTCTTTTTTTTTATTTAAACAAGTCGAGCATTCCTCAAATCATTCTCTATAATTAAAACATATATTTTTTAATTATTATAATCAGCATTTATTCATGCAATTAATTATTTTACTTTTAAATTTGTCTTTCTTGTATTTTTTTTGTTTTGTTTATTTCTTTAAATTTCATCGTGCCGTAAGTCACGATGTTTATTTACTATGTAGTTAAGATAGGTTTAAGAGTTGGGAGGGCCTATTATTAATAAGTATAAGTAAATGTCAATAAAGCTAGTATGAATAATTCTATTGGACTGTATGATAAAGGGGGGATGATATTATAAGCTTCTAAATTTTTTTTATATAAGGATGCATAAATCAAACATTCGTATTAGTTGCAAATAACCAATGACCCGGTCCAATATTTGGACCGATCTGTAAATCAACCAAGCTTCTTCTCCATTGGTTATTATTGTGTCTTTTGCCAGAATGATATTCTTGAAACAATTTCATCGCGACCCTGAGTGACCCTTATTGGTCCATGCTGGGAGTTTGAGCTTATGGGCGGGGATTAGACTTCGAAATCGTTTTGATATGACGTAAGGTGATGCGAGAAATTAAATTGTAAATTAAATCATCGTATCTGGCGCCCCCTTGTGTTGATAATGAACAACTATCGATATAGGAAAATAAATAAAGCTTTACGCTATATCATGTTTGTTTCGGAGTTCTCAATCCCTATATGAACGGTTGAATAAGGCGACCGGTTACAATATGGATTATCTGAATTTAGTTCAATCCAATATAGCTATTTTAATTGGAGAGCTGAATTTGAAGATCTTAGATGTCTTAAAGTTTCAGATCATCTTCTTAATAATTAAGTATGAGATAAATGCTTGGTTAGAGTTGATATTTTTGAATCTAATGTCCTAGCTCATCACTGAACAGAGCCATAGCTCGAAACTAATCTGGGAATAGGACAATTATAGATAAAGATTTGAATGCTTATCATAAAAAATTAAAAAATAATAAAATAAGCTTGTATAGAAATATTTGCTCTTTATTATATATTGGTAATTATAAGCTATATATGTCATGTGATTTATCACTTGGTTTTATTAATCATCGTCATCATCAACAATTATCAATTCACTGCAGGATAAAGGTCTCTCCAAGTTCAATTCATTTTCTCTGATATTTAGCTTCTTTTTTCCACATCTTCCCTGCACACTTTCTTATTTCATCCATCCATCTAACATGTGGTCTGTTTCTGGGTCTTTTACAATCTCTTGAAATCTAGTTAAGGATTTTAATTGTCCATCTATTATCAACCCTTCAAGCAATATGTCCAGCCAAGTCCATTTCAATCTTTTAATTTTTTCAATGAGGTCAGTAACACCTGTTTGTTCTCTTATCCATACATTATGCTTTCGATCTCTTCTTGTTACTCACAACATGCATCTCTCCATACTTCTTTGAGAGGTCTAAAGACTCTGTATTTCTCTTCTATTAAGTGTCCAAGTCTCAGATTCATAAGTAAGAACTGGTAAAACACATTTATTAAAAAAACTTCCTTTTGAAACACATAGGCATATTTCCTTTTAGTATCGAGTTATTTCTATCAAAAACATTCCAACCAAGTTTAATTCTATGATTAATTTCATCCATTACATTTCCATCTGTATTAATAATCTGACCAAGGTATTTGTAACTGTTAACTTCTTCTAACTCATCATAATCAATCTTTATTTTCATATTTTGAGAAAATCGATTAAACATTACTTTAGTCTTTTTAACATTTATCTTTAGTTCTACTTTCCTACTTTCATCTGATAACTCTTGCAACATTTCCTGTAGTTCTAAAGCATTATTTGCAAAAACAACTATATCTTCTGCAAAATCTAAATGTCTTAAATAATTTTTATTTACTTTCACTCCTTTAGCTTCCCATTTTAACTCACAAAATACTTCTTGCAACACTGCTGTAAAAAGGTTTAGAGATATGGAGTCACCCTGTCTTATACCCTTCTTAATGTTGACTTTCCAAGCATCATTATGTCATCTAATTGTTGCTGTTGCATTTTTATAAATATTCTTTTAAATATGACAATATACCCTTGATGATCCAATGCTTTAATCACTGAAGAAATGTTTATAGAATCAAATGCCTTTTCATAATCTACAAATCCAAAACATAATGGCAACTCATATTCATTTGTCCTTTCTAAAACTTCTCTCAATACCTGGATATGATTTATTGTACTAAAATCACTTTTAAATCCATCTTGTTCTCTTGGTTGGTGGAAATCCAATGTTCTCTGTAGATGAGTTGTAATTATTTTGGTAAAATTTTTGTATAAAACTGATAAAAGGCTGATAGGTCTGTAATTTCTAATATCTTCTTTATCATCTTTTTTTAAATATTAATACTGCATTCTTCCAATCATCTGGTACACCTTTATCATTTAGACATTTGGTATAAAACTTTGCTAAAAAAATTCTATTTCTTCACCTGCTTCTTTTAATTTATCAATTGTAATTCCATCATTACCTGGAGCCTTTCCTTTCTTCATATATTTAATTGCATGTCTCACTTTTTCATTTAAAATTGTGAGCAATTCGGGAGATATAATAGATAAAGAAGATACTTGTTCTTTATTACTAAATAATTCTTGATAAAAGTCTTCTACCCATTTCATGATGTCATCTCTCTTTTTAGTAATAATTCCATCTTATTTTTACTGCAGATATAAATTTCCTACCAATACCAAAATGTTGTTTTACATTCTTGAGACTTTTATTTTCTTCTACAGCTTTCCTTGCTAGTTCACAATTATAATTTTCTATATCATTTTCATCTCTTTTCCACACCATTTTACAAAATTTGAGATATTCAATCATTTTTAATGCATCATTTTTGTATATCTTCATATTTCTTTTTTCTTCATAAATTCTCTAGTCTCAGTAGAAATTTTATTGGTCAATTGCTGTTTTTTTTTTTTTTACCAGCTATCTTTGTTGCAGTTTTTAAAAGTGTATCTGTTATTTTCATATTAATTTCATTCAAATATGAATCATGTTCAAAATCTACTAATACTTGAAACCGATTTGGAAGTTCTAATTTAAATTCATTAAAATGTTTCTGAAGATTAGGAATATTAACTATAAATATTGTTTTTTTAATAATTTTTGTCTCTCTTGTTTTGCATTAACATGTATCTCACATCCTACTAATCGATGATTATTTCCTGTTTTAAATTTATTAAGAACATTACAATCTTGAAATATGTATTTTCTGTTAGTCAACATATAATCTAATTCTGCTGTACCTTCATTTGTATGCTTCCATGTCTACTTCTTTTTAACATTTTTCTCAAAAAAAGAATTCATAATATAAAGTTTTTCTTTTTCTACAAACTCCACAAGTCTATGTTCTCTTTCATTTCTATTACCATAACCAAAATTACCTACAGCACTTTCATCTTGCATTTGTTTACCAATTTTAGCATTAAAGTTTACCATAACAATTTTAAAATGTTGTTTCCTCTGGTCAAAAGTCTTTTGTACATCCATATAAAAATATTCTATTACTTCATCACTATGATAACTTGTTGGGGCATAAACCTGAATTATCTGCATTTGGTATCTGCTATTAAGTTGTATAAGTAATCTTGCCACTCTGTCCAATACACTATCAATCTCCACAATGTTGTTCTTCCACTTTTTATTTATAATGAATCCTACTCCACTTGTATTTCCAATATTTACACCTTTATAATAGAGTACATGTCCACGTTTTAAATCAATTGTCTCTTCATCTTTTCTTCTAACTTCACAAAGTCCAATAATATCACATTTAATATAAGACAGTTCTTCTTTTAATTCTTCCAATCTTCCTTCCCTTTGTATGTACCTAAATAAAAAGTCATCATCAAATGGCATCCTGGGTCTGCAATCAGCGGATTCTTAACACCCTCTTCCTTTGGCCACCAACCGTTGCCTTGGTTGGTGACTTTACAGCCTCCTGAGAATAAGGGCCATGCTTTATTTTTGTCTGTCATAATTGTATATATGTATTGGAAAAATATTTATCATTTACACAAACATTCATTCTGCCTTATCAGGCAACTGAGAAGAAAGACCATGGTGATTATTGATCTTAAACTCAGAGGTAAAAAGCCAATAAACTCTCCACCCTGGCTAACGCATGTTAGTGAGCAGCTCATCCATGTTTGTATACTATATGAATAATCACATAGTAATAACAGCTGCAATAACAAGAATGTATGGAGTGGACATTCAGACTTTGCCCAGCTTGGTTCCTTTAAGGCCTCCAAGAAGAATCAAAGGGTCTTCTTTCTGTTAATAGCAAACTCCTTTCTCCAGTCAGTTTTTTTATATATATATATATATATGTGTGTGTGTGTGTGTGTGTGTGTGTGTGGTGTGTGTAATAATATTATAGATGTCTGTATTTTTTCAAATCAATATATGTAATCTTATAATTGAATATTTAGAAATACAGTAATTAGATATATGTCAAGTATAACTTTAAAAAGTACTGTATTAAGTATTAGTTGACAAAGATAGTCAAAAGTGCTCCTAAGTGGATAAAATTTTTGAATTTATATTTTACATATGTCTACTTACTGTCTTTATAAATATTCAAGTATAAAATTAGATAGATAGATAGATAGATAGATAGATAGATAGATAGATAGATAGATAGATAGATAGATAGATAGATAGAGGTGTGGGGGGGGGGGGGGGGGGGGGGGGGGGGGGGGGGGGGGGGGGGGGGGGGGGGGGGGGTAGGTAGATAGGTAGATAGGTAGGTAGGTAGGTAGGTAGGTAGGTAGGTAGGTAGGTAGGTAGGTAGGTAGGTAGGTAGGTAGGTAGGTAGATAGATAGATAGATAGATAGATAGATAGATAGATAGATAGATAGATAGATAGATAGATAGATAGATAGATAGATAGATAGATAGATAGATAGATAGATAGATAGATAGATGGATAGATGGAGAGATAGATGGGGAGAGGGAGGGAGGGAGGGATGGATGGATGGACAGACAGACAGACAGGCAGGCCGGCCGGCCGGCCGGCCAGACAGACAGACAGACAGACAGACAGACAGACAGACAGACAGACAGATAGATAGATAGATAGATAGATAGATAGATAGATAGATAGATAGATAGATAGATAGATAGATAGATATCAGCTGCACTTGGCCTAAATAGGCTGTATTTTTTTAATTGATTGTTTTAATAAATTTTTTCTAGGATTTAATGTAAATTAAACAAAAGATTCTAATATTACATAAATAAATGTGAGAATTATACACTAGCCTAAAAAGCCATTTCAAATTCAATTATACTCTAGCCAAAACTAAATATAAATAATTATCATATCTATTTCTTTACCCTCATTAAATATCACATTTCAAACATAAATTAATGTACCTTAATCACATTTTCTTCATGATTTAAATACTATACCTCTGTAGTTAAAAGCACATGTACTGATTTTTTTCTGAGCATTTTTTAATAATCGCAGAATACTTTCTTTGAATAAACTAATAGTATTTTTAATTGGTTGCCAATTTGACATATGACATCCTTACAAGCAAACATACATTCACTAATCAGACAAAAGAGAAAATAAGAGTTTTATATATAAAATATATGCATGTGATAAATTTACTAATGCACCTAAAAGATATTTATGTATTATTATTATTGTTGTTGGTATTGTTGTTGTTGTTGTGGTTATTATTATTATTATTATTATTATTATTATTATTATTATTATTATTATTATTATTATTATTATTATTATTATTTAAGATACTGTCTATAATTTTAAAGTTATTGAGATGATACAATAACAGTAATTTTATCACCAACATATATATATTCTTCATCGAAAATGTCATATTTTCATAAACATTTTTTGGAAATATATTTTGTATAATCAAGAAAATCCTCAATATTTATTTATTTACTACATAATCAAAAAAATATCAATTTTTTTCTGACTTATTTTTAAATTACATAGCAAACAATACCTTACGATGTTCCTAGCATCAAATTTTAATCAATGAATAATGTTTCAAATAACTTTTTAAATGCAGAAGACTTTAGAAAAGAATTTATTTGTAGTCAAAATTGTTAGTCATAATATGTTTAAAGATATTATTAGGTTAATTGAGATATTAAATGATGAGATAATTGATGCTATTATAGGTATAAAAGATAATAAATGTTTCTATTGATGATATTCTTATGTTAATTAGTAAGGGTTGTGCAGAATTTCTTGATCTTATGTTAAACTATATATTCATATCACCTTTACAAAAATCTGTTTTACAAGATGTGTAAAAATTATATAGAGTTGTTACAATTTGAAAGAAGGTGTATAAGTGATCCAAAAAACGATAGACAGAAATCAATGTGAGTCAGCATTTCAAAAAATTTTCAAAGATGTATATATAATTCTCTATTATTTCAAGTTAAGAGATGTATACACAATTTTTAATGTGAATTTATTCCATACAGATCAGTAGGGATAAATCTGATAATAATGCTTGACCATATAGATAATGCTATAAATGAACAAAGTTTGGATGTAATATATTTTGATTGTAGTAAAGCTTTTGATATAGTAAATTATAACATTTTATTATCTATATTACATAATCTGGGTTTTTCTTCCTCTTTTATTATGATTTAAATTTTATTTAACTGATCATCGGAATTATGTTTTTTATAGATTCAAAGAACCTGAAGTTTACTTTTATCAAAGTGGAGTCCTTCAAAGAAGCATTCTTGGATCTTTTTTATTTTCATTATATAATTACGATATATCTCAAATTATTAGCATTTGTAATATTTTTACAGTTTGCTGTTATCTGATCATTTAAAATTGCAAGGATCTATAAATAGTTTTGTGATTTGGATATTGAGAAAACATTTGAAATCTCATTTTCTAATAAAACATTGTCCATTTTTTTTTAGTATTCTGCTAACATTATTATTTTTAGAAAAAAAAATAGAATAAAGGATTTACAGTTCTGATTTAATGACAATGATATTTTTTAAACTCACATCAATGAAATTATTCTTAAATGCAATAGAATTATTGGAATTATAGCAAAATCAAAAAAGGTTTTACATAAGCACTCATGTATTTATTTATTTTATGTAATAATTGTTCTTACAATTAATTATTGTTTTGTTATTTGGAATTCTAACACAAAATAATATGAGGAATGACAGCAAAATATAATGAAAAGGTACTTTAATTATGTACGTTTGTAATTATGTATGGGTAGTGAAATTCTTATGACCAAAAGAATATTGAATGCTGTAGTATTTTTAAGAAAAATAGTTTTATGAAAATTTGATGTATAAGAGTTTATTCATAATATATAAAATAAAATTCCTAATATAATGAGAAGCACTTTCTTATTTTGTATTGAAAAAATATAATCATAATTGGTATAAAAAAATCTACTATGATTAGAATTCCCATGTTCTATAATAAGATATTTTTGGATGTTGATATGTTTCCTTTGAATTTTCATGATTTCTTAAGTTAATGTAAACTAATTCTTCATTTTTAAAAGCTGAACTATTGGATTGATATATGCTTTAATAAATTTAATTGAAATGAATATTCAGTATTTTGTATTGTTTTAAAACTTTAAACAATAAATCAAAGAATATTTCATGTTAAATTCTTTAAAAAATATTTAAACAGAAAAACCAAGATTGTATAAGAATTGTATCATTTGATGATAAATAAACTATTGAAATATTTATATACATAAGTTCTACTTTATCCACAATAAGAAGAAAAATTTATAATATTTTAATTCTATAAGTGTAAAATGAACTGGAAGCATGCAAAACGAAAAAGTTTTAATCCCAATCAAACTTATTATATATTACTAACTCATATCATTATTTCACCTGCAATATAACTCCTAATTAAATCTGAAGCTTTTGTCATTATAATCTGTGAAATTCATTTATATACTAGATATTTCTTTTTTGGCCTGTTAATCTTTTTCCCTCACATTTTATGAATGGAAATTTCATTGTACTGAATAAACCTATAAAACCATTCTTGACTAAATTGATGAGCATTCATATTTAAATTCTTTATGATAATAGTTTATCCATAACTGTTGACAAATCTACTCCACCACTATGACTGTGATGACAATGTTCACTTACTAATTATTCAATTCTTTAATAGGTCTTTGTATCTTTTAAGTTTTTGATTCAATAATAATATTTTGCAGCAAAATTGGAAAAAAAATCATTCTCTGTCAATTGAGATTATATTTCAATAGTGGACCAACACTGTACCCTTTATTCAACTTTCTTAAAGAAAAGCTTTTCCAGTTGTTAAAGAAAAATGTTTTACTCTGCCAACATCGTTGCTACTAGCACTTATATTGAAACTGAAATTAATGATTTGTACTATAAATAGAAATTAAAGAAAAACTAAGACAATGCAAATTATACTACATACGGTAGAAATTTTGTTAATGAAGGTTGTGCACTTTTGACACAGTTCTTGTGAGGTTGTTACATAAATCATAGCCTTTATATATACAAACTGCTGTAAAACACTTGGAAATTTTTTAGCTTTATCTGGTATGGAAATGTACATCTAATAAGAATTTTCAATTTTTCTTTATATATCAGACATACTGAAACAGTAAGATTCGTATTTGAATCTTAAGTTTCACCTTTTTCTGTCGTCTCTCACTGACCGGTCTATCCCGCCCAAATTTAAACTTTTTGGTATCGAATTGTGTGTGTAGCAATATTAAAAATGTATAAATATATGTAGAATTCAGCATAAACACGCACACATTTCGATCTCAAATTAAAGGCAATAAATAGGGATAAAATAATATAATTTAGATTTCTTTTAGTTATATATAATTTTGTATAATTTTAATCATTTATTTTGGATTATAAAGTTCGTATTTATTGCTTTGTTTAAATTTCGTTTAATAATAATTCTAAAAAAATCTGATGTAATATTTAATTAAAAGTTAAAATAATCTTATGTTCCCTTTTTGTCTTTGAAATTTAAAAGCATCGGTCAGTGATAGATAATAGATTAATTAAAGAAAAATTCCCCAAAATGTAATTAGTAAATGTAAAATGTAAACAATAGAACGGCAGCTTTCTTTAATTAAAACCAACAAAATGCATTGATTATCCTCAGGGCAGATTAAGTAGAACCTAAAAATACCTTAACAAAAATGTGAAAGATCAAGATAAGAAAAGAGGCCATCTTAGACTTGCTGGAGACATTCACTTCAACTTTAGCTTTGCTCTCGATCACTGAGAGTCTCCAAAATATAAAAATAATTTGTTCCTGCCAAGGTATGACCGAGTAAAGCACCTAGATTATTCTCCATCGGGAGATGGCCTATCGGATGCCGAACTTTCCATTGCCCATCATAAATTCACCATGAAGATCTGCTGCCTGAAATAAATGAGAAAGCTGCTGCTGCTGTGAAAGTAAATGAAATATAAATACAAGAAAGAATTGCCACTCGTGAACTTTTTGCTGCTAAACTAATGGAATCAGAAAACTTCTTATAAAACAGGTACCTGTCTGTGTTCAAACTCTAGAGTACTCTAATAATATGCTATAGCACTTCTTCATATTACTTATCTAAATTATAAAATGTAAAAACTATCATTTGTATAACTAAAATTGAATAATTAATTTAATGTGTAAATTTCTCTAATAATCTAGCTTACCTCACTCTATCTTTCTTGGGTGCGTATTTCTCAAATCTACATTTTATCTATCGTTATTATTTAATTATTGCATGCTCATAATTGTCTCAATTTTCAAAGTTTAAATCTATGATCGCTTGGAACAATGAATGCGTGTCAAATTTTCATTAATATTTGCTTTCATAACTAACTTAACTTTCATATAAATCGACACGCATTCAATGCATCATTTATTGTAATGCAGGGGTCTACTACTTCGCAAATGGCTGACGTATTAGTTATAATAATTCCCAATTTATATATGTTTTGTATTTATTAAATCATCATGAATAATTCCAGAAAATTACATTTCTTTGAGAGTCACCAACGTTCTTTAGTAAATGTTGATAATGTAGGGCCGAATTAGAAATCTATTTAAATCTTATCATAATCGTTTATACTTATACATGTGTTACGTTTTAAAGATGCGATGATCTATTCTGCCGTAAATATTCCGGATTCTTCAGGGTTGAAATTAACCCCAGTCATCCTACACAAGCGGACATAATAAATGCTCCCGTAGGATTTGACCCGTCATGCAGCCAGCCGGCAAATTGCGACACGGACCGCTTGTCCCTGGTTATGCTTATGTGACACCTTACTTCGTCGGGCCGAGGCAGAGACCAGCCCGACAGTCTTATAAACTCATTCGCGGCATTGCAGTTTCAATATACTGCCATTCCATATCGCCTTTCTAAAGCGTACCACGTGTTCCTTTACTTAATTTTATTATTCTATATATCACTCCGCCTCTGCATTATCTTCGTAATTCACTCTCAAATAAATGTTTGCCCTTAGTCATAAAATAAATATTTTAATTAAATAAATATATGTCCGCCGCTACTCTTAAATCTTACTTTAGACTCTTGCATTGCAAAGGTATAAATTCCCCAAGGCATGCATTAGAAATACTTACTCGAGAATTTTAGGTAGCTAGATTACGCCTTCAAATAAATGTATTCCTTTTGTAAACATTACAGTATCGGAAATACCGCTACTGAAGTCCTCAATATAAAATAATGTATAAATAAATAAATAAATGTATTCTTTAAAATATAATAGTATTGCAAATCCCGCTAATGAAGCTTTGAATCCATAAAATATTATTAGTAAATGATTTTCTTATTAAAATGTGTGAATAAATAATTTTAAACTATACGTCTGCAGTTACGTTTCATTTATTCGATACCCATTCTATATAATATTTCCTCGATTATGTAAATATGAATGTTTAATTAATATTAGTTTGATTATTGGCTAACTCGAGAATAAAATCATGAATCTCTTGCATATCCCTGACCACCGTGCCTAAGGAAATATTTACTAATGTCGCATCAGATGCGTTGTTTCATGGATTGTATTGTGGAACCGATAAACTATGTTCGAACTCAGTAACACGGGTGGCTTCGCTACCTCGATGGTGCTGCTGTTCTGTGTGGTGGTCGAGTTCTGCACTATGAGTCACACATTTTCTGCCTGTTACAATACTTGTGATTTATTAAGTATTGCTCATCTGACATAAAGATAAATTCAACTTTTTTATTAAAAGGTTCATTATCTTTTAGCACATGATTTTTGATTTGGCTACATTACATTTAATGCAAGAGTTCCCAGATAAAAAAGTTATTGTCATACTTTTTTTGTCATTTCAAATATGAACTTTTTGTGTAAAATTGAAAATTTTTTGGTTATACATTGTGCACAGGTGGCAATCAATGCACATTACATGTATTCACATAGCATATAAATAAAAAAAATTTATATTATTTAATAATTAAACTTTTTTATTGACAAATATACTACAAGAATTGTAGTCTTTATGTATATTTTTGTTATGTCATGTTGGCTGTGTATAAAAGTTCCAAAAAATAGGCTTTCAAATTATATCATTATTACAAAACCCACATTAGTTATTTTACTGAATTTATGCATTTTATAATGATGAAGAAAAGTGAAATTTCACCCATAATAAATGCATATTTCTCCTAAGTAATTTTCCTTTTCAATATTATTTTAATAATTTTTTATATCTGTTCATTCTCATACTACAAATTCATATGACATTTTATATGCTTACTCATATGATTCCAAAAGCAATTACATTACTATACTTGCAAGCTTGAATATTCCATAAACACAAAATGGTATAGTTCTATAAAATCTCTATTTCTAGACTGGTTCCTGGCTTTTGCCTTCATCAGTGAAAAGTAGAAGCCATATTTTAATCCTTTATATTATTCCAAATTAATAATTTGAAATTAAAAACAAACCTAAAGTTTTAAACTCAGATTAACTTACTTACATAGATGTATTTCTAGATTAGATTCTATACACTTTAGAGTTAATTCTAACTATAAAACCTTTCCAATACTGCTTAGTAATGATAATACCAATGGCAATATCACATGACTTGAGATCTTAAAATATATAGAAACATTTAATTTCATGTTTTTATAACTATGCAAATGGATTAGCTTGAGTTTAAAATCTTAATGCTTTTTTTTTTAATTTCAGACTATTAGCTTGAATAATATAAAAAAATAAAATCTGGCTGCTAGGTATATAAAATATGTTAATCCCTGTTTTGAATCTTAAGCTTCATTTATAAAGGCATATGCCAAAAATCATTCTGGAGATAAGGATGTAGCAGCATGATAGCATATATTGTTTATTAATCACTCAATCCAATGGCTCTAAGATAGTGTGCTGATAATTTCTCCTATAAGTATATGAAAAAGCATATGATAGATTGGGTGATGTTATTGTTGGTCTTAATCTCAGCTAAAGAAAAAAAGTATTCAAATTAACATTTTTAAACATATAGAAAGTTTCCAGTGTTAAATCTATATAACTTTGCAAGTTAGTTTGAATTTAAAACTTTATATATTTTATTAAATTTCAAGTGATTAATTTGAATAGTATAAAGAGGTAAAAGATGGCTGTGAGATGTATAAGCATATTACTTCTAGCTTTGAATGTTAATCTTTACTGATGAAGGTAAAATTCAGAAATAAGTTTGGAAATTTGTAACACTTTACCATCTAATACTCACTGATTAACCAAACTTATAATAAATTGCTATTGAATAGGATAATAATAACTGCTCTTTTCATCTTACATGTCTTTTTTTTAATGTTTATCATTTCTTAGAGGTTTTAGTTATACATTTTTTATCATAGTTGCTAAAAACACATTCTTTTTAACCCTTTAAATTTTTAAGTTTATTCAATGATACTAATCATATCTGTTTGTTTTTTCCTTCGTAAATACGTTAGCTTTCAATTCCTTTTTATTAATGCTAACATATATGGCTTTTCATAAATTCTTATGTGGTTGCAATTTTAGATGTCCAAATATAGTAACTTTTAATCTTTTTTGTTAGTTCTAACACTGATGTTTTTATACTTCATTGTTGGTTGCAGTCTTAGACATATAACTATAGTAGCTTTCAATCCAATGCTAACATGCATAATTTTATATGGCTGAAGTCTTACATGTACAAGCAAGTATTTCATGCAACTTAAAACTATAATTAATATCAGTTATTGTTTTTCTTATACATAATTGGTCCAAAATAAGTACAGCTTTTAACTTTTAATTAATCACTTTTAGTCCTTATTTGATCATCTTTTGGTAATCCATTAAACATTATTGGAGACTTAATATTTATTTTCATTTTTGCATTTGTAATAATATTTGTAAATAATGGTACACTTTTTTGAAATTCAGTTATAACGTTAAATAATTTCCATATTTTTATTACATTTGCTTTTTACCTTAATCCATAAAATAATTCCCATGTTTTTGGGTTGTATAGCCAATCAAAATTTTCCTGTTTTTGGGAAATTTGAAAAAGGTTTTGAAGTCATCATCTAAATCATCTGGATAATAGTGGCAAAGTGAACACTGAGGGAAAATTACAACACAATCTTGAATGATTAATTATTCAGGTTCTGGTAATTAGTAACAGAAGTAAGTTGTTAGACAAGCAAAAATAATATTTAAAACATACCTGTGGTTTTGTTTTTATCAGATTAAAACTTCATAACTCTCATTATGGAAACTAAATTATGATGCAACTCAATGTCAATTCTAATCATATGCAACATTATTACTATATCATGTTTCTAAAATTGACAATATCATGGATGTGTATAATTCTCTAACAATGTGATTTGTTATTGCAACTGTTGATAGAATGTTATATGCACAAACTTATAACTGTCTTATAGATAATAAATCTAATGCTTGTCAGAAGTAATATTTGACTGCACTAATTCATTTATGATGATTAATTATGTCTTTATAAAATTATTATTGCAAAGAATAAAATCACTATTACAAAGATACTTTTTTTTTTCATTTTCTGGTGCATGACGTATGTATGTCTTAGCAGAACGTAAATTTTAATCATGATTTCAATGTGCCTTACTATTTGATTATATCATTAGTGGAAAGAACTCCCAAGTAACTTTGGTTTTATATCTGCAATAACACTGAACTCTCGGTTATATTGTTTTCTTTAGCATGTAACATTATTTTTGGATGATTATGTATTTCCTGGTGTTTTTTTTTTTTAATTTAGTTTGTATTGCATGTTGGAAATCTTAATGATTTGCAAATCTTAATTCAGCCACTCATCTGCTAATTTGCTCACCAATTTATCATTTTTAAGTGAGTAAACTTAAATGGATTAGACTAGATACAAAAGTAAATGTTCTTGAATTAAAGATTAACCCATCATTTCTGATGCTTGAATATCACACCCTTGAAGCTAACTTTTTGATAATTTTTAGTACATTTTTACATTTATGTGCAGAAATATAAGTGTTGACTGGTTTTCAATGATTAATATACATTATATATTTTGTGTCTGTGCTACCAGATACGCCTAAATAAATTGAATGAAAGATAATAATAATAATATTAACAATAGAGAAAAAATAAAAATTAAAATAAATAAAGCAACGAATGTGCAAAGTTGTGTTAAAAAATGTTTTAATAAAATGAAAAAATAAAAATCCAGGAAGCTATATAAAATAAAAACGGAGAAATAACACATTAGGTAAACAATTAATCTTTGAATATTAAAATATAAATGCATTTTTATTGTCTTAAATCTGCAACAGCTTTAAATATATTTTAATATAAGGAATAAAAACAAATAAATAACGCATTAAGTAAACAACTAATCCTAGAATATTAAAATAAAAATGTGTTTTTGTTGTCTTAAATCTGCAATAGTTTTAAATATATTTTTGTTTACAAATAGTAAAAGCCAAAAAGTAAAATAATAACTTTAATATATATTTTAGTTATATATATATATTGATTTAAAAGCATTTGTTGTTAATATTATTATTTTTTTAATCAAGCCATGTTTCCTCCCTTATTTTTAAGTCAAACATCTTACCATATACAATTAAATAAGATTATAATGAGTAATACATTTCAAATAACCTTTTCTGTTTCCTCTGTGTTGTTGTTTTTTTGTCTCTTTCTATATTTTATTTAAATAATTGTTTTTATTATATAGGTAGGTATAGGCAGAGTTGCCGAAAGAATTATAACATGCGGGAACAAGAATAATATGGCCCTTCTCACTTACACATGGACACACAAATCAGTAATGTTATAATTGTACATTTATTAATTACATTTAAAAATACTGGCAAGTACATTAAAAAGAGGACAGCTACTTCTGTAAAAGATAATAAAACCAATAATACACATTAGTGTATAAGCAATAATGAAATAATATATATATATGTAAAATAAATAAAAATATCCGTTAATTAAAAATAATATTGTAATTATAATTGAAATAATATTTTTAAACGGTTTATAAACAATTCAAACAATCTTTAAATCCGCAGAAGTACTTTCGGTTACTTTCAAACCTGCCTCAACTGCTATTAAATTCAAAACTAAAGCGGAAGCAAACTCTCAATTCAATTCCACGATCTCGTATTTTAATGTTAGAAGCTTGTCGATTTATCAAATGTGTTTTATTCCTGTTTATAAAAATTGCCTCTTTAATTTTTCTTTTACTATGGTTTCTCTCTTCATGAAGAATTTTCACATTTTCAAAATTAAATTTAAATTTATGTTTACATGTTTTTTCATGATCAATAGGATTGTGAATCATATCTTAATAATCAATTGTTTTTGCAAAATCAGAGTTAATGCTGAGTCTTTTCAAATCTACCAGTCACCCTTGTGACATACTCAATCTTATATAAGTTTTTATCAGCTTTGGTTTGCTGATATGACTATGGCAGGAATTGTTAGTAGATTATGAAAGCAGACACATATATTTGGAAAGAGTCCTTCAAGCTCATATCTTTTCAAGCAATTTAGTAGCTCCAATGGACTCAGTTAGGTCTCTACAAAATTTCCCAACGTTTAACCTGAATAGATTGTGAATCATATCTTAAAAATCAATTGTTTTTGCAAAATCAGACTTAATGCTGAGTCTTTTCAAATCTACCAGTCACCCTTGTGACATACTCAATCTTATATAAGTTTTTATCAGCTTTGGTTTGCTGATATGACTATGGCAGGAATTGTTAGCAGATTATGAAAGCAGACACATATATTTGGAAAGAGTCCTTCAAGCTCATACCTTTTCAAGCAATTTAGTAGCTCCAATGGACTCAGTTAGGCCTCTACAAAATTTGCTTGATGAATAGATGGAAAAATCTCTATTACAAGATTATTACTGCTATCAGCAAGATATTGATTTGCTAGTAATTTTGATTTTTCTTTCAATTCAACTTGAGGAATTGATAGATACTTCCAGAGGAAACTGAATATCTCAGAAATGTTCATTGCAGCATTGAAATGAACAGTCAATCCACTAATAACATTATCCAATATTATATAAAAGACATGGCTTCTGATATATGCTTGCTCAGGGATTCATCCATTTTATCTTGTTTTGATAAATCTGTAGATTTCATAGTACTTCATCATGGAAATGCTTTCTTTTGCATTTTGATTCACTCCAAGTTCCTAAGAGTTTCACTTCGATGCACAAATTAGAAGCAACATGCTTAGCTTCACACCACATACTTTCCACTTCTGAAGATTTGTCAGTTCTGAAATCAAGCTTTTTAAGTTGGACACTTTGATGCCCAGCATTGCATTTCTAGATTGTATAGCCTTGTTACAGATATCAACTGGAACTAATACTCTGTACCACACAACTGACCTTATCACATAAATGAAGAATGTGACATAAGATAAAACTCCATTCATCTCTGCTCTTGTTTTGGAGTTAGGTTCAATGTTTTCTAATGATAACTTGATGCCTCACAGGCAGGCTATAAAGGGCTTTATACTTTCAACATGGTCTGACCATCATATGTTAGACATGCTATGAAGGGAACGGCCAATACTCCTCTTTAAGATTTCTCTTTGCTGTGGAATAGAAATGAACAAGTTGTAAACAGTTTGTACAGTTCCAAAGTATTTTATGGCTTCAAAAAAGTATTCTGTAACATGATATGCATAGCATCCACATAGTGAAAATAAAGCTATTTCACATTGCTCAATTATTATTGCTTGTGCGCCTTCATACATTTTTGCTATGATGGCTACATTGTCATAGCCCTGTACATGACAATCTGATAATAGTATATCATGTTTTTCGATGCTTTTACTATCATCTTGTTTTATGGCTTGTGTCAATAAACTGTAAAAAAAAATCTACAATTTTATATTGTTCTTCATATGGTTTTACATAACACAAAAAAATGTCATTTGTTAAACATGGGATGAATATAGCTTGTAATCAACAATAACAGCAAAGTACCTTGCAGTTTTTCTGTTTTCTGACATGTGTTGCATTAATTCATTTTGGGAATCAATACTCAAAAAATGAAGTCATTTTCCTTTTTTTTTGTGACTCTTTAATTCGTAACACATGTTCTTTTAAAATTGGATCCCAATAAGACAACAATTCTATGATTCTCAGAAAATTTTCTATTGTCTTTTTCACCAATACTCTGTGAACTACCATGCAAAGAATGCCCCTGTTCACCAAGGAATAGTATAAAATCAATGATTCATTTTATAATATTGTACCACTTGACAGATTCTGTTTCAATTGATGTCTTTGTTAGATGATAGGCATCTTTCTTGTTCTTGCCAATCCAGATAGCACTGCTGATGATTATTGTTTCTCTCATGTTCTGGGATGCGAGTACCTAAATTTTTGCCCCTTTTTAGATGCAGACCATCATTTTGTTGGTGTAAGTATGGAATTAAATGATGAGCTAATGCTGCAAGAAATCTTGTTCCAAAATAATTGACAAGAAAAGCAAAATAACGTTTGTTTACCTTCACTCTGGATGAGACAACTTTGTCATCTTTTTCACCATTCAAACAAAAATGTTAGAATACTTTCGGAAAAATCCTGGTTATCTATATCTTTGGGGAATATTTTAGAAAAGTCAGTATGACCTTTAATAACATAGTTTTCTACATGCAATTGAGAATGTACCTCTATTATAAGAAGTCCAATATCAATTTCAATATTTGAGCTACTCTTCTCTTCACTATGTCTGCCATGCTCAGATTCTGTAGACAATGAAATAATCTCATTACTAACATTTAATTGTTTCTCTAAATCTTTGAATTTACTTGATCTGAAACCAAACTGACTTCATAAAAAGTCAGAATCTTATGGACTTTTAATTCAGTTCTGCACTTGTCTCACATTGTTCTGAATTTCAAATTTCATTTTGATTAGTTTCACTTGTTTTTCATTTAACACCAAATTGAAACAGCATTTGTCAGCTCTTTTTATTAATCTCGTCATGTTTCTGCTCCAGATTTTTGAGATTACATCTCATAACCATTCATAAAATAAAATGAAATATAAAATATATTCATTAAGTGAAAGGAAGTTAAACTTACAAATTTACACAAATAAATAATAAAATTAAAATTCAATAAATTACATAAATGTTCAGATTAATAAAGGTTATGTCAAACAAGGTTGCAAGGTGGTTTTGTTATACACACAATGTATAGAGTATAAAGTATAGATTGAATATTGTTTTACTTTTTAAAAATTTGGTTTTGTAAAAAACATTAAAAATTATCCCCTCCATGTTACCTATTTGAGCTTCATGGGCCTCATAACAATTTACTGACTGCACCCCTCTCTCTTCAGGCCTTGATATAGAATTCAGATAATATAAGCTTGCATGACATTAGATATTTCTTTCTAAGACTAAATAATAAAGTACTTAGTGTCTCAGGGAATCATATAATTATCATTTAAGCATTGAAATTTAATGGTTGAGCTATGATCCTAGAATCTTTATTTTTTGAGCCTGACATCTTACATAACTTTTAATAACAGACAATGAAATTATTTGTGAAATTATATTCTATCCTTAATTTACTTGCAGAGCAATTTTGGAATTTTTTTATTGTGAAAATGTCTTAGAGTGTAAAATATGCAAAATTCTTAGTCTTTTGGTGACAGAGCTAGAGCACCCTTTCAGTAGACAGTAGTCAGAATGTATCCTTTTGAACTTCTGTTTGGACTTAGAATTTTAATCATAATTATATATTTGTCAGACATATTTATATATCATTTTCCCCTACACATAAATAAATTATTCTGTCTTAAAAAACTCTGGTAGATCACTATGTTTGACATATGACTCATGTAAGTGATAAAAGTGAGTGTAACATTAGAAATCATAATGCCTAACAATAACAGACAGTCATGTTAGTAATATACATACGCTCAATATTTTCTAAACCATACTTTCATGGAAACTTTCAACTTTGTTGAATACATATTTTGATAATTGAATATAGAAACATGTTTATAACTAAAAAGTCTTCAACGTTCAAAACTGACAGAACAACTATTTAAAAAACCCAATAATAGAGGTGTTATAACATTAGAACTAAGCTTGCCTAAGTGTTTGAATTTGCTATGAAGTCTACTTTATACTTTGGGAATTTCTAAATGTATCAAAAGAATTATGATGATATTTAAAGAAATTTCATGTGGCACTGATTGATTAGAGCTTTTGCTTTAATATTACATTTAAAAAATAGATAAAAGATGGCTACTGTTTTTTGGCAAAAAGTGTCCATATGTCAGTATCAAAAAAAAAAATATTTTTTTTTTATTGTTAGCGACTTTAATTCATGAATAGATAGAAACATCTAACTATGTTTAAAAGCCATTTAAAATCATTATATTGGCTCAATGACATGGAATAACATCATAAATAACTTGCTTAAACATAAATAAATCATTATCAAATGCTTTAGTGACCAGTAATGAACGAAAAATTTCCTGAGATGTTTGGTTTGGTTTGCACATTGGGAATGTGAATCAATTTAAATATCTTGTAACTTTTTATGCAGAAGGATAATTATGCTGCTATTGTATTTAATAAGCTTAAAATAGTAGGTTTTCCTGACCAATGCTTTGACACATTAAAAAAATAGTAAGTTTTCATACAGTCAATGGATTATCTGCATATTAGTGCTTTTATTCTATCAAACGTATAATAGACAAATGAGTCATAGATCACTATTGATAAATTTAAGACAAAGGAAATTGTGGTTTAGGGATATTATAAAAATATTATGACAGGTTTTAAAACTAATTGCCATGTTTTCAAGTTGGTGGAATTGATCATATTTAATATATGTAAAAAAAAGAAACTTTATATTACCAACAGGTATATTATTACTTGTGACTACATTGCAATTAAGTTTTTTATAAAGAGAAAAAGATAAGAGATGTGTGCAAAGTACATAACTAAGTCATAATATCAAAAATATAACCAAGCAGATGTAATTAGTATTGATAGCAATATGTCTATTTGTGTGAGTGCATACAAAATATATATACCCATAATATATCATTATGTCAACACCCTAATAAACAATGAACTAATCACCATGCAAAAGGAATTCCTGTGCAACATAGAGAAATATCAAAATATTATTAAGCAAAGTGCATGACTATAATTATAATCATTATAAATGCAGGAATGCATATCTATGAGCATGTGTGTCACTATATTGTGACAGTCAGATGATGTATGTTGGTTTAACCCAGTTCGAATACTAGGCGAAAGTACTTCGAGGCCATCCATACGTGAGATATTAAATCAAGAATACTATGACCTCTGCCCTATTTGCCTATTCTCGAGGCTAATTATGAACAAACAACATTATCTGAGACACACATAAATTATTTTCTCACCAGCCACAAAGCTTAGCAACAGAGGTAGAGACATGGACAGGAACACCTACAGAGCTAAATAGTTAAATGTGCAATAAAAGTACCAAGAAACATGTGTTTTGCGTGCCTGGATCATTGGAAAAGCAAACTAAAGCGTTACAATAAAATTAGAAAACTCAAGCTATTTTAGTTAAATAATATGTTTAATTAACAACTTTAAAATATGAATAATGATTTAATGGCCTCCACTCTTCCCCTAAATTCATGAAAACTAATTAGACAATGAAAACAGATTAAACGATATAATATTTTTGCGGTCTAAGTCTTTTCTTCCCAATTTTAATAAAATTGTCAACTTGAATCTCCTCGATAAAGTACAATAGTAAAAATCTTTCACAAAGCATTTTTTAATTCCTTTGTGCTACAACAGACAGTTTAAAAATTATTTAAAATGTATATAGCTAAATCAGATATACGTAATAAGCTATTGGTGGACAAAAAAGGCGTTATCGAGGAGATCAAGTTGGCAAACAAAGGAAACTTACTCATATGGAATTTAGAAACATAAATAAAATTGGAAAGAGATTTTAAATGAAAAAAATTAACTTTTAAACTTAATCGCAATGGAATACAAAATATTTACACATGTTAGTAATGAAGAATAGCGAAGGAAAAAAGGTTAAATGTAGATAGATGATCACATATATATATATCTAATATTAATCTAATAAAAATGGTTACATAATAAATATAATTAAATACATTTCAGAAATATAATTCAAATAAGCACTTAAAAAAGGTATGTACAAAAAAGGGTAGAAAGTAAATAGTTCAATGGAGGAGAGATATGATTACCATCCTTTTTTTTTTGGTCATGTTTCCTCGACGAGCGTAGCCTGATCCATCCATCGATAGGTATTTGCCCAGACAAGGAAAATGGAAATAAGTAGCATGCTTTACAAAAAGTCCTACAGACACTGCACAGAGTTCAGTATCACTATTAGGTGGATACTACGGTATTTTGGATGGTATTTAGGAACCTCGGCAATAGGCAAAGCTATTTATTTGCCTATCCAAGCATAGTAGAATCCATCAAATTCATATGACTTTTAGCTTGAGCATGTTCAAACTTCTCCATGTTTTTGAAGATGACAGTTGTCTAACTTTTTGGAATAAAATCTCCACAAGCAAAATCTGAAAGAGTTCTCCCAAGAGAAATCGGAATGCCAGCAAGAAAACTTTGAATAATCAGCAAAAAACCCCTGAATAACCAAGACTTTTGTTCCCACTTTTATTTATACATTTTTTTGCAAGCTACTCTCTATTGTTTGTATGATCTTAGATCTTGATAAGCCCCTCCTCATTCCTTTGTTTCAAAACAACACTTTCAAAAAGAAATAACTTACTTGTTTATTCTAAATTTCTTTCTTTAAACTTTGAATTTTATTAATTAAAAAAGAAAGAGAAGGCCATCTTTAATTTGACTTGAATGGGCTCACTAATTAAAAATATACATTCTTTTAGAAAATGTTGGTGGGCTTATCTCAAAATCAAATCATACTAAATATTTTAACAAGATTTAAAAAGAAAAGTACATTCTTATTTCTTTTAATAAATAAGCATTTTATTTCAGCTGAATTTTGCATTAACTCATATATATACACTTGACGTATATATATGTTTGACTAATAGATTTTACAAGTAATTTTTATTAACAAAAATCTAATCTTAGAATGGAATTTATTTAACAAAATATTTAAATGCAATACAAATTATATAAACGTAATTAATTTTAGCTTTAATGCAAAACCCTGCTGATATTGAACTATAAACTTAATTCAGGTCTATAATACTAACCAAGTCTATAGAAGGCTATGAAGCATGGATTGGACTTCAGATCCATTGCTTCAATATCAATACAAATAAAATGGAATCCTCTATCTGCATTTTTATATTTAAGACAATGATATACACATGACAGGACTCTTAATTTAGACTTCAATTTCTTCATGGCTATTATATATATTATAACGATCGGAAATAAAAGAACGTGTCCACACTACAAGGGCGCCATCTAGGCCAATTGAACCTAGAAAATTTATAAAGTAGGCAGATACATAAGAAAAAAAAAATTTTTTTATATTGGTTGATTCCGACTGTTAGCCCATTGTCACTAGCTCAGCAGAGTAGCAGAGATTTATATTTATAAATTCTTATCTAAGACTTTTTAATATTAAAAAAAGAATAAAATAAGCCACTGCCAGTAATTAACACCCAAACAATATTTATTTACGCACATATATAATCATTTTAAATTTGAGGAATAACATTTATTATTTAGATTTTAAAAATAACTTTTAATTTAAACTATTATTTTAAAATTTTAAGATTGTCCGTACAAATGAATTTAATATTTTTTATTAAGATCGTCGAGTATGAATTAGACTACATAGATTGTATTTGAAAAGAAAATATTCTATCCCTTATTTAACCTTAGTCCAAAAGTTCGCAGTCAAACTGGCATCAATCCATCTGATACATTGATGTATTCAATGTAGCATGAAAATATGACAACACAAATATATATACCATACTGTCAGGAATGTACATCTGAACAGCATGGTTAGAGAAGACATTGATTCTTGTCCAATACAGGAATGTTACATCTGCATGGCAAGAAGACCAATAAAAAAAAACTTCATAGGAAGGGACTGCATCCCTTTCCGTCTTACTATTCCCTTCTATAGGCAAAACGGGAGTGTGCAGCATATACAGTGATTCTGCACGTAGCGAACCTCATACTACATCTACTAATTACACCAATATATCCAATCCATTGACCTAATTTAACTACGAAACAAATAACCTAAGATTACCCTCCCCTAATTAATATAACTTTACAAATCTATATAGCCATTCATGCCCAACTTAAATTTAGCATTTATATAAATTCACACAGATGGATTTTATAAAAGTTTGTTGTTTAATGTTGAGTATAGATCGACTACACAGATTGCATGCTCAAAAACATTTCAACATAAACATAAATGATCAAAATATAAAGTCATTTATGTAATTGCAGAGGAATTCACTAGATACCCAATGGCATTCATCATAAGATGCCACATTGATACCAATAACTAAAAAGACATCCAAATAAATACATTTTAGATATTCAACATAAGATATCATTATTTACCGAATGTCTATATATCCTAATCACACATGAAAACAAAAACATAATTAAACATGAATGAATCCATGCAAGCATCTATGCCCAACTTAAATTTAATGCATTTAATAATTTCTACAATAAATATTAATAAAAATAAAAATAAATGGAAATGATTTTTGGCAAACTTAAATGAAAAAAATTAAATGATAATTCATTTGGAAAAGTCAGATTACAGTTCATTTTACAAAAAATAGATTTAGCTTGTTTATTAATTGTCAAATCTTGATGAAAGTTCTTAATTACTTTTAAATTTTAAAATTGTTCAGTTCAATAGCTTACAGTAGAAGAGTCACAGTTTCCTGGTGCTAATTCCCATGAAGACTTTCATGGAAGACCAGTCTGTTGTACTGGAGGTAAATTTAGCTGGTTCAATCCTGGTATTTCAGTTGTTTCATTTTAAATAAGTGAGAGAGGGTGACAAGTGCATCTTATCACGCCTCTCACAAAATCAAGCTGGAACTCTCTTCATTTCAATATTTTTCTTTTTATAATTATCCTCTAGATTCAACAAACAAAATGTCACTAATCCATCATTTTCATTAGGGTCTGAGCTGAAGCTTGGTGCTTTCATTGGTCAAGCTAATTCTTTTTATTCTCTTATCTATATCTTTTGCTCTGACTTTTTAATTATATAAGAGCCCCAAGGGCTAGTTTGCTTTTTGATAATTAATAAACAATCATTTCCATTTACAAAAATATTTTATCTTTAGATCTTGTACTTTTTTCTAAAAAAGTACGTTCAAATATATGTTTTTTTAAAAAGAAAATAATTTTTAAAGTTTTGCATCTGTACAAATATATGTACATATACACGTTTAACAACTCTTTAATTTTTTTAGCTTTTAGTTTTTAATAAATTTATTTTTATTTGCGAACTTAAAGTTTTTATTTTAAATTAATGTAACAGCATATTTATATATATATATACACACAAGACACATGCATATCTTACATTAATTTAATTTTAAATTGTATATAATATATATATATATATATATATATACACACAAGACACATGCATATCTTACATTCAACATCTCTCTAAATAAGCAACACATGATTCCATGCACTTATATTAATTAAATTGCATTATCATTTCATAACAAGATTCTATAAAGTTATAGAAAGCATTCAATATTTTGAAAATGAAGTTCAAAAATCATTTAAATTTAGATCATTTACTTTGTCCAACAATCTCAGTTTTTCATTCAATCTTGCTTTATATAGATTTATTTAAATTCAAACTTATAATGTTCAAGATAAAATTATATTATATATATATATATATATATATTATAAATTGAGTTCTTATAATTTTTTTTTAAAAAAAACATTCTTTTAATTGTCAGCAATAAATAAATCTAGACAAAGCTTTTTATTATTATCAAAAGAAAATTAGCATAAATTTTAAAATTACCTTAAATTTTTAAATCATTTAATTATTACTAAAAATATGCACTACTTATAAATAATTTGAAATATATAAATTAACAATAAATAATATATCTATAATGTTTTTATATCAAAAGTTTTGCTTAAATTCCAAAGAGTTTATATTAAAGTTTATATACAAAATTTATTGATAACTTATTCACAGAGATGACAATATGATGTCTAATTTTAATTTTAATTTAAATTTGTGATCATAAACATAAAATATTAATGATTGTTTATTTCAGAGCCATGGTTGTTGACTGCAAATCTTTTATTTGTTTGTTGAATTATTTAAATTATATTTATAGCACTTATTACTGAAGATCATTTTTATATGTAATCCTTTAGTCTATTTGTCAAGTTACTATAGAGAATAAAAATTCACATTTTAACCAACATTACAGTAAAATTCATGTAAAACATTTCGGCTATAGCCCTTTAAAAAAAACTTGCAGATAATTTTCTTTTTCATCAATTTTTTTAGAATGTGCAGGTGATGTATTTCCAAGACACAGTTTTTGAAAATTATTTACTTTTAAAATAATGTTAATGTGCACATATTAATTAGAAATCTTTTATTAAGTATTTTATAAATTTAAAACATTAATTATGTATTATAATTACCTTTTTAGTAATTAAATTTAAAATTACTTCACATAATACTTATATAAGATTTTAAAATATATTGGTAGTTTTTGGTTATGCATACTGTGGCCACTATGTGATGCTGCAGCACCATGAAGAAGCCTGCAAGTGATAAATTTCTTTCCAAAAATAGATGAAATCAATGGAAAATTAAAATGTCAAAGACAAGACATCAAAAGTAAGTAAAAAATCAAATAAAAAAATCAAGTGAAATAATACATACATTTTAAAAAAGTACACACACACACAAAATCAGTAAAAATACATAAATAAGTAAAGTACAAAATGCATAAGGCAAAGTAAATTGAATACATTCTTCAAAATGACAAATTAAAAAAAACAAACAAGAAAACGCTATGAAATTCGAATTACAAAAACAGAAATTGGTGAAAATATATAAAATGCAACCACCACCACCATCCCAGAATGAAGAATTCTTTGCTGAAATGGACAAAGTAAAATGACTAAAGCAAAATAAATTGAACAAAATCTTCTAGAATATAAATTTAAAAAAAAAAACAAAAAAAACTCTATGAAATTCGAATTACAAAAACAGAAAAAGTATAATGGTAAATGTCAAAAAAATGGCAAATGGGGCTTTGTTAATAGTGGGAATTACAAAAACAGAATTTCATTAATATTTAGCTTTCAACATTTGCAAATATGCATCTGCAATCAGATTCCAAAGCAGCACAAAATACAATTTTAAAAAAAAAAAACCAAGAAAATGCTATGCATCAAGAATTCAATCAAAAATAAGTAAAATACAAAAACAAAAATTGGTGTCTAACTAACACATATACCCTCCCTCCTGCATGAGGAATTAACACAAAAAATGGTGGTTATCAATATTTAAAAAATAAAAGACTATTTTCAAAGGTGCCTATGTGCTATCTAACAGATATAATAATAATTCGCAAACCTTAAACACAGACTAATATATATTAAGTCATTAAATATAGATAACAACAAGTGCATAGTGATCTGTTGTTATCTCTTAAAATAATTTCAAAGCAGCTATTTATATCAGGAGTGCTACTAGTTGTTTTTCCCAAAAATTTATTACATTAATTATTCTCTGCTTTGAAATTATGGCATATCATTTAAAATAATCATTGATTACAGTTACAGCAACAATTATAAAAAAGTTATATTTATTAGCAAGAAAGTTACAAGATTTTATTTTAACAAGAATTTTAAGTAATTGAGAATATTATGGCATATAATTTAAATAGATTTATAGATATTGCAGCAAAAATATTACCCCCAATTTTCTTCAAGGCTGACTTGTCTAGTTCCAGGCTCAGTTTGCTGCCAATTTCACTATGATGACTTCATCGTCTGCCAGTATCAATATATTTTATTCATAATATATAAATAATAATAATAAGTATTATACACAGCATAACACATGCTTGTTTGTTAGTAAATGAGTTGTTTGTTTCTTAAAATGTTTATGATTTGTTATTGTTACATTTAAATTGCTTTATTATTTTTATGGTGCTAGTATCCTTTTTCTTAATTTGTGCAGACTATCTCCAAAGAGAAAATATCTATACCATGGTATATCTCTCCCCTAAATGAGGAATGACCATAATCATATGAAATGATTACTATTTCAATATATATATATATAAAACTGACATTTTAAAAGTATTAGTTGACAAATACTACAAGGATAGTTGAAAGCGCTTCTAAGTGATGGTTATAGATATATTTTTATAAACTTTTAAGTACTGTATTTTCTAATATTTATTTATAAATTTATGTATATTATTTTGAAAAAATACAGACATTGATTTTTTGGAAAACTGGTTTGTGAATTATCATAGTAATATTTTTAGACCTAATTATTCCATGAATATATATCACAGCTTAAACTACTGTTAGGAATGAAATCCATTTTAGTGTGGCAATTCTACACTGTTTCTGTGTGGCTTTGCATATTATTTAGACAGGACAAATTTAACTTTTCTTTATTCTGAATATGTTTACTTAATATATTAGGCTGTAAAAGAGACTAATATTATATATATGAGTATGTCATGCATCTTAATGATATAATGGATCCTTAAAATTTACTATCGTGCTCCATGATAAGGTTTTTAAAATAAATTGTATTAAAATGATGATTAAAAGTGGTAAACTACCACTGATGTCGATTAAGTATCATTACTTGTCCCTATTTACCAGGTACTCTGACTTTGGAAAAAATCTTTAATACCTATAACATATACATATGAATAACTTTAAAAGAGTTTTGTAATTTAAATTGTAAATCTCAGGTGTATTTTTTGTCTAAATCTTTATTTGCAATTTTTAATATTATTATTTCGTTAATAGGTTTGCTTTTGAGTTTATCATTTTTGTAGTTATATTTTTGTGCTTATTTCTATATTTAAACAATCTCATATTACAGCATTTCTGTTCATTTTCACAGAAATTTTATTTAGACTTATAAAATCAGCATCTCTGTTTTAATAATTGATTAACTTTATATTGATTTTATTGTGTTTCTTAAGATAAAAAGTATCACAGTTAATCTTTAAAAACAACTACATTTCTTTTAAAGTAGTTTTCATAATCTTTTCTTTAATTTTATTGTAACAGTTTCAATTCTAACCTGTGTGTTGTTATTAACAGTTGAATGTATTTAGAAAGTTTAAATAAAGTTTAAAATTTTTCTAAAAATATCCAGATATTAATATTAGATGTTAGAAATAGTCCAACAAATAATTAATACTAGAATTCTATCATCACAACCAACGATAGTTTTAATTCTTTATCAGACATCTTCAGAGTTTTTCTAATATTGAGTGATTTGAAAATTTCTATACATTAAAGGGGAGTTAAATAAGGCACTGTGAAAAGTATATAAAGATTAGATATAGGCCATGCAAGTAAAACATTATAACATCACATGACCACCATTTCTTATGCTTACATGATCTGTAAACAGACTAGCAACTTTCTCCATATGATATTGCTACCTAGTTCAAGCATTAGTAATAAATGAATGCTAGAGACTTAATGTATCAAATTTACTATCTAATACCTACTTGTGTAATGTTATGGTTGTTAAATACTAATCCTAACTAAAAAATGCTGTGCTAATGGTTATCAACAAACCAAAGACACAAAAATATGTAGATACTGAACTGAGTTCAGATCTGTATTACCATACAAGAAAATTAGTTTGAATTGTAAATATTATATTTTCAGTTTGGGATCATAGCTTGCTACATGGATGCATTAGATTCAACATTCATGATGCTGTGTTCTCAATTCCAAGGCTCCTCACTGATGAAACTTAAGATCTAGTCTCAGGATATTGAATGAGTAGGCACTAAATAGGGATTTTAATGCACTAACTTTCTAACATCCATTAATAACTATGGCTTGCACTAAGTGGCAATATTGCACAGACAAAGTTGTTACATTGCAAGAAAAGGAGAAATAGATTTTTACCTAAGTCATAAAAATATTCTGTCTAAAGCTTTATGAATATGATTTATTAAAGTAAACTATTCACACACATTGACATTTTTAATTAATATCAATCAATTTCAGGATGTTTTTTTTTTCTAAATTTACTTTAATATTCTCAGTTCATGGGTTTTTTTCTTCTACATATTTCCACAATATGTTTTATTCTAAAAAAATTAAAAATTTATTGGAAAGCAATTTTTATATCATTAATATGTAATTATTTTCTCATCTATTTGAGTTGCTTCTGATCTTTTTTACTTAATTCTAGCACACATTTCTAAACTTTGCTATATAATCTTCTCTATTCTGCTCTTTTATAAAGTGACAAAAATTCAGATTCATAACCAAGTTACTAATAGAACCTATTTATTAAATTCTTTTTCTAAGATTATATGAATATTTTTATTAATATTAAATTGTTTCTACCCATAGTACTTCATTTAAATTTAATTCTATGATTACATTATAATTCTATTTGCATTGGTAATTTTTTCAAGAAATCTACAATTTTTAATTTCTAATTTTTTTACTTAGTAAATTGATAATGATAGAAGACATTTTTTTAATAATATGGATGGACTCTGCCATTACTATAATCAATGAACCTTTGAATAGCTTGAAAAGTAAAGCAAATAATATAACAATATGAAAAATATGTATTTCTGACACCCAAATTTGACATCAACTTGTGTGTGTGTGTGTGTGTATAACAACAAATTAGATAGCAATAAATAATATGAAATAAAATTGGATTTAAAAGTGTGATATTTCAATAAAATGCCATGACAATTGAATTTCAGAAAAAAAAATCTGATAACCAAAAGAGCATATGATTTTTCTTTAAGGTTTTAAAGAAACCAAGTAAGTCAAATTCCAATGTCTATTTTGTACATTCTTATTATTGTATTTGTTATTAGTATGTGATTATTCATGCAATAAAAAAATATGGATTGTCTATCATCAGTACCCATCTACCAGCATTGTGAATTTTTAAATTTTTTAGCCCCCAAATTTAAGACTAAAAAATACAATGATCTTTTTTTTACAGTTGCCTGATGGTCAAGTTTTATTTTCCAAGTCAAGATCAAAATGTGTGTAAATAATTTATTTAATAGTCACTTATCATCAGTACAGGCAAAAGTAAATTATGTTCATAGGTTGCTGAATCATCCAACAGTGATTGATGATTGAAGAATTCCTGATTGAATATCCAGGCTGCTATTCAGTAATGAATTAGTTTTTCATTTTTAACTACCTGTGATAATCACAAATAGTTAAAAATGAGAAACTTTCTCTTCTCTGTGATATATAATTTAAATTAAGACATATAATATGCTGATTTAAAGATCTGGCTATTGGGCTCTATGTCTAGCATGGTCAGTGTATGAAGGCTTATTTAAGAATAAGGTTTAGATATGGATGACTACCCATGTTTTTAAAACATTTTTTTAATGGGAGAGTGCACACCTATTTATAGCACACACATGAAGGTTACTTTGTTTTCACATACTTTCATATTGTAAAAAATCACCATAATATTAATTATATACACATATTCAGTAATCAATTAATTTATTTTTATATAATCCATAATAATAATTTGAAAGTTTCAAACATACCAGGTCTTTGAATTCAATCCAACTTACTTGTACAGCTATATTAATCTCATCATAAGTAGGAAATTAAATACTTTAGTAATTTCAGTTATATTCTACTGGTAGACATATTTTATTAAATAAACATAACATGATCTTCCCTATTTACATTTAAGTTAACAAAAATCCACTCTGGAAATATAAATAAATGGATGCTAAAAAAATCTAATTCATCTTTAAATTAATATACTGTACAGGCTTACACTTGCACATACAGATATATATATATATATATATATCTATATATGCATATATATACATATATATATATATATATATATATGTAATATACAAATCAATATATATATATCAAAATACAGTACAATTTATATAAATTATATTCTTTTAGAAGTACTTTTGACTATACACTTTGTAGTATTTATCAACTATATAACGTTGATTGCTTTTTTCTCTACAAATAACATAAATAGATTGCTTAATAATTCTAAAATTCAAAATTCAAAGTTTAATCAAAATTCTATTATATATAGATTGATATGTGGATGCGGCGTACAATACATTGGTGAATCTAAGTGTACATTTGAGAAGAGAATAAAAGAACATATGCTTTTATATAATAGAATTCAAAAAGAGAACCAATATGGAACAGATGTAAATAAACCTTCATCATCTGTTATATTTGATCATAATAAATCTTGTCAATATGGATTTAAATTTGATTATAAAAATATAGAAAATTATTCAAATTGAATCGTTGTCATAATAAACGAAAACAAAAGAGGCTATGTTGATTCAGAAATCGTCAAATGTTAATGAATCGCCAGTCATCAAATGTTAAGATAACAGAATTGTAGGAAATCTGAATTGAACTATGGGTATTGTTAAGGGTTGTCTCGCTTGATTATTCAACGTTATATAGTTGATAAAGACTACAAAGTGTATAGTCGAAAGTACTTCTAAAAGAATATAATTTATATAAATTGTACTGTATTTTGATATATATATTGATTTGTATATTACATACATTGTGAAACGAATACAGATATCAAACTTTATTTATTATATATATATATAAGGGATTCTAACTCAGACTTTCACACAAACCTCAACTCTCCAAGCCATCTCATATTGCTGACCCACCTGATCACACACATGTTGAAAAGATAAATAATCACCAATATACATATTTCGTACTAAACCAGCACTCGTCAGTTGGTCCAGATTACCATCTCCACACATATATACAATCATTGCTCAGCTTTATATTAAGATAGAAAATATTTATACTTTAATGGACAGGCTTACTGGGAAAACAATATTCTTTGACTTCAGTATCATACGATAGTCTATTGGTTATATGTTACGGATACTCAAAATGAGTTATTTCTACTTTAAATAAACATGTTTATTTTTTTAACAGAATAATTTATTTGTGTGACCCATGCAAATAAAAACTGATAAATAAATTTATATTAAAATTAGCATTTAAATATTGAATATATAAATATAAATATTTCTCAAGGAAATCTATAATCAACACAGAATCACGTTATAAATGAAGTTATAAATCAAGTTTTAAAAATGTTAAAATGTAATAACATGAGTTAAGTAGTATATTATGGTTGTTTAATTGTTTATGCTATTGCATGCGCGCACACATGCATATATATAAAGAAAATAATGTAATAAAAATAAAAATACAAAAAGCGTCAAACTTAAATTTAAATATTCACTCATGTAAATAATTAAAAGCTAAAACAAATGTTATTTGATAAATTTTACTTTTCAGAATATTGCAATGGAAAAAAAATGTTTTGTGGAATATATAAATTGTAAGAATAATTTTAACAATATGTAATCATTATCAATAAAAATAAATGCTGGTCAAATGCTCACTACTCAGTAGATGAGGGCTTGACTTAAAATCTCCTGTGTGTTACCACACCCAAAGTTCAAATTATGCTGAGGTATAGTATTTTTAAACACGCACCAAAAATAGTTGCAACTTATTGTTGTTTTTTCTAATTAAAATAATGCTTCTTATTTTAAAAAAAATTGGCAGAAGCATTATCTATCAGATTTTGATTCACTCAGGCATAGCCTAATGTAAAATTAAGACAATTGTGTTCAACATGTAGAAAATATTTAAATCAAACATGCATGCTTACACATGTTTTTTTTAAGAACTGTATCACGTGCATTATATATAATTATTTTAAGTGCTGAAAAGAAATAAATTTAAAATAAACTATTTAAATTCTCTACTTATTTAAAATATTCCGTTCAATTAAACACAAATTAACTTGATTTTTTGTCAAAAATAAAACTTCACATTTTAATATTTTCGAAATATACTTACGTTGAAGAAAAATAGACACTTAATAAATCTTTTTATTTTTTAAAAACTGAGGTCATATGATAGAATTATATTTTGTTTGATCCTCGTTTTATCACAATTTACAAACGTTATTTCTATTATTTTCAGAACAAGTCATTTAAATTAACATTCATAGGAGTAGTTGTAGCTGAAGTGGAGGTCAAGATTTCAAATCATAACTGCATCACAATTTGAACAATGTAAGTTCTTATTTTGATTATGTAGTTTAATGCTGTAAGTCCACTACTGATATATTTTATATTACTGTTATATAAAATAAGTTGTTTGTTTCTTATACTTATTCATTATCACTGTGCTTTTTAAAGTATTTATTAAGTTGATTTTTCAACTTCAGATTTTTTTTTCATATGTCATAGCATCGGCCGGGAGACGAACCCGCAACAACTGTCTGCAACCAACTGCTTGCTTGCAAGGCAGCTGCGCTGACCTCTCGGCTAGCAACGCTTGACAAAAACTTCAGATTTTTAAATGTTTTTAATCTTTAGATTTCCAAAACCTGATAACTTCTGAATTGCATTTTGCTTTAAAATGTTGACCATAAATATTTTATTTCTTTATAAAGATTAAAATAATTCAACTAATTCAATTAAAATATAAAACAAGTATATTTTTGTACCACATATAATTACTTATTATATTTTTTTCTAGACTGATGAGAGGAATTGTGATTTTAATCGATTTTTAATTTTAAAACATATACCACCATTTATTCTCATTAAAGTGAATATTTTGATATTGTGATCAATTGAGAATTAATTAAGTTTATGTTAACAGTTTGTTTATTATTAAAAATATGTAAAAAAAAAATAATAGTTTGCTATATTGTTTTCTTCAGTGTTTACTATATGTTAATTAAAACAGCATTATTATAGAAATTAGTGAAATGAATTGTAAGTGTAAAAGAATTTTTTTGTCACTCCAATGCACCAGTTTTTGTCCTTATTAGTTGTTTACAAAAGTCAAATTTTTTTAAGAATAACCATAGTCCTTGTGAATATTAATTAAGCCAATATAACATCCAAATTCTCCAGATTGTTTCTAATCTGAATTCAACAGTATTGTTATTAATTAATTGGAAAATTTATTGTTTGAGAGTTAATAAGAAGCTGAAAGCACTAGAAGTGACAGAGATGGGCCACAGTCTATGGATCTTGATCTTTAGAGTCAGACATTCTACCGTTGCACCAAACCATACAGGGCACATAATATTTTTATCATTGAACCCCAAAACCTTCTATTGCAAATATAAGCAATCAACAATATCAGATAATAATATTAAAGAGGATCACAGAATATTTTCTAACTAATATATATTGGCTTGAAAAAGTTAAACACAGATTTGTCAAACATAAATAAAGCCTAAAATAGATAATTTATGAATTACAATCTTTTTACCAAAAAATACAAAAGTACCTGTCATTTAGTTCATAACTGAGATTACTCAAATTTATAAGGACTGGTCTAATGTCAGATAAGGGTTTTGAATTAATATTTTTAAATGACTGAAATTTTAAGCCATTAGACTAATAACATGATAAAATAAAAACAAATAGCTATTATGCAAAATAGTGTTTTTTATTGATGAAATCTGGTAACTAGAACCTAAGCTGAGGATCTGGTTGTGCCAACATCTCAACCAATGTGTGCTTATGCTTACAGTAGTTTGCTATAATGGAATTTGTAAATATTATTATAGTTTTTAATATATTTTTGTAAAAAATATTAAAGTTTTACTTTAATTATTCTAAAATAGGTTAAATTATATTTATTGCATTTAGTTAAAACCATATAAAACAAAATAAAGAAAAAGAACATTTCTAGACCTTCCAAGACTGAAATTAAGTTTTAACAGATATATATTTTTTCTATTTTTATAATGAAATAAAAAAAATTCTAAATATATCCTTTTAAGCAAACTTGGTTAATTGGAAACTGATGGGAAGAATTTGTGAGAGTAGATTTACAAAGGTGAAAATTTTTGTAGTTAAAATTTGGATCATTTGTTTTTATTTAAATGGAAAGCAAACTAAAAAAACATTTAAAATGAATGTCATGGCATTTGGAAGTAACCTAGATAGCAAACGATTAAAAAATGTAAATATTTTAATATTTATTCAAGAGAAATGGGTTTATTTAGAACAAATAATTAACTCAATTTGCAGTTAATTCCATGTTTAAGAAAGTTATTTTTTAAGAAGGGTTACATATTTGATTTTTATTTAAGATGTATAAAGGCAGAAGTTTTCTCACTGATTTTACAAGTAATCACAATTTATAATATATTCTTGCTGAATAAAAGTATATACATCCATAAGCATAAAATGTTTGAATCATCCTTCCAAACATTGTTTTTCCAGCAATGTTCTTTATGAATAAATATAAAGCATGAACGTCAAACAGCATAACTCACAGAAGATGTTGTGGGCAAAACAATGTTTAGGAGGATGATTTGAACATTTTGTATTTGAGTTTTCAGCTTGGGATATGCACTGAGATTTCATATATAAGTGTATATAATAAACATTTTTATGACTTCATGCATAAAATATTTTACATTTGAATGAAATATGTTTCATGTACTTTTTAATTAGAAATAAATCACAATCTAACAAAGCAAACAATCAGTTAAAAATTGAATTTGAAAATGAAATCATAATATCCAAAAATTTGAAATTGTTTGATTATCATGCTATAAGCAAAAAGTCAAACTCCATAGTAAGCAAAAGAGGTAATAAAAAGTTTAAAACTATTAAGAGTGAAAAATTTGAAGTATTATAACTCTTCCAATTCTTCTGTTAGCAAACACTATTCTCTCATAATGAGTTAATATATAATAATAATAAATTGTGATGGATTGTTTTCAAATCCATTTCTTAATTGATTTATTAAATTGTGACTTAGTTCTAATTAAAAAATTGTATGAAAATAAAATTATTAAAACTTTAAATATACATATTCTTGATAAACCCATATTATCATCATTATCAAAATCTAAAATATTTAGCATCCAGAATACAATGCCAAGTGTATTAACTTATGAAAATAATAATAAGAATGATGATGATGTTGATGAAACAATTGTTTCATTTTAGTCACCAGTAATCTTCCAATATGTTTAATCACTGAGCTTATATAAAGACATTTTTAAAGTTTTCTTTTAAAAACTATTTAAATAAGTAATTTTAAGAAAATTACTAAGATAGATTTTTTAATTTTACTAGTTGCAAATATCCACATTATTGACACATCTAATTAGTAAGTTCTCATATGTCATGGCATCAGCCGGGACGCGAACCCACAACCGTCTGCAACCGACTACTCGCTTGCAAGGCAGATGCATGACCTCTCGGCTAACAACATTTGACATCTAATTAGTAAGTTATAAATTAATAACCACAAACTACAAAAATAAAAAATATAAAAGTTCACAGATGCATTCAGATTAAATCATTTAATTCAAATATAAAAATGCTACCACAACATTATAATATCCCCTCATACCTCATAGTCTCATTGACAAGTAAAATTTTTTATATAAGCTTTTAAAGAATAACAATTTTATTCCTCCGATTAAAAAAAAATGGAAAAACTTTTTAAACTAGTAAAATAATTTAGTCTCTTTTAATTTTGCGATCAAAAAATTGATACCATATATCTAATACTGATTAGTAACATTTCATTGAAGCAATTTATTAATTGGTTAATTTTATTGTTGACATTCATAATGTATTTTCTTTATCCCTTAATTTTTCTGGCTTAAGTTATCTGTGCACATTAAATATTATATCTCAGAGCAAGACAATTGAAATGGTATGGACATGTACAGAGGATGCCCCAGGAAAGATTACTAAAACAAATAGTGAACTTTCCATCAAGAAAAAGAAAAGGTGGTGTCCAAAAATGAGTTAGAAAGAAGAAATAAATAAAGAAAATTTGGAAAAATATTACTTTACAGAGAGGCATGATGGTTGAAAATGAAAGATATCATAAATCATTACAGACTGACAAGAAAAAATATATATCTAAACCAATAAAAACATCACATAACCTGTCACATATCTTCAGTTTATACATTGGTGTTTTAGTAGCACACTTTTCCACTTGTTATCCTGTGCTTTTCTATCCAGAATCCCTAAACTAGTTTCAAGGTTACAGCTTTCATCAATGAGGAGCTTTGGATCTTGGAATAAGACTACTAGATCTTAAGATCTAATCACCTTCCTTTCAACATCTATCATTTGGATAGAACAGAGCATGATTTAAATTTATTAAGCTGTTTCATCTGACAACATTTCTTTCTAAATCTACAGTAAATAGCAAAAAGAAGGTGAAAAAGCATACTACTAAAAATAATATATCTATTTGCAAGTGTCTTTATAAGAGGTGTTCAATATAATGCATAGTCTTTTTATTATGTTAAGCTAATTCTGCTATCAAAAAATCATGCAAGTGTAAATATCTGAAAATTATAAAAATAAAAACTTTTTTTTTTACAAATAATATATATTTATGCTGATATGAGGATGGCTTTTTTTTTTTTTACATTTCGAAAATTCATACATTTTGAAAAAAATAATTTATTGGAAATATTAAAATACATTTATTTATTTTTTATAATTTATTCTTTAAAAAATTCAAAAAGGAATGCAATTTTTTATAATATTTATATTAATTAAATCGAGTTATTTCATTTTTTTATTAATTTATAAATAATTATTAATCTTCAAATAAAATATGTATATATTATAATTATGTGGCAGAAAGAGAAATGATATGAGAATTAATTATAAATAAAATGTAGAATTACATGTTAGTTCATCTAGTCTGACTCAAATAATTCATTCTAACTTCTGTCTGTATTCTTTATCTTACTGCCTTTATTTATTTAAATTAGTGTAAGGTTATTATAAGCTTCTCATAACAACCTCCATTTTTCTGCAATATTTTCATTCTTTAATTAATTAATCATACAGAAATCTGATTACAATTTTATTTTTCTTTACACTGGATCTTGCTTAATGAGAAAACAATGATGTTGAAATGTTTACTAGATTGATGGTCCTTTGTTGGTTCTGTGCACCAAAGTAGTGTATTTATTAATATTGTCATACTGAAAATGGATTTGTGATAGTAGATTCAGTTCAGCATAGTAGTTACATTTAAGCTACAATTTTAGTAACCTTCTGTCAACACTGTTTTACATAATTTGGATAGGTCACTGTATCTGGTGAATCCTCATTATAGTGATAAAATAATTGTAAAATAAATCATATTATTGTGGTAAAAAATAATAGTGATAAAAATATTTTAATTTTCTTTTCTAATTATAAATGCATAGTATGGTGGACAAAACGTGTAACTAAAAAATTGTCAAGATTTGAAATTGATACAAATGTCTTTAGTAAAGCTCATTTTGGGGCAAAATGATTTTAAGTAGACAGATGGATACGTAGGTAGGTAGGTAGGTAGGTAGGTAGGTAGGTAGATAGATAGATAGATAGATATAAACGAATGAATCTATAAATAAAGTAAAATAGGAAATATAACTTGGAACATTTATTCTTGGAATGCCTAGATAAATCAATAAAAACCTAACGGCAATAAAATTGTGTGCGCGCATTAATACATATGTCAATCTTATCAATGCCATGCTCCCCTATTAATTCAGAGTTCATAATAAAAAAGCTTTTATGGTTTTCTAAATAGGATTATTATCTCAATATCACACAAACACTTTTTCTTTTGAAGACTTTAATGTACATGTTGGTGTGAACAATAAACTTTAATTTAAACTTATTACAAATAATAGTCTTAATACTATGAATTTAATAGTTGGCTTTTATCTTTGCCAATTTGTGTAATAACCACCATAAATACTTTGCATAAGTAAACAAATTGTTATTCAAGAACTTGGATGCATTCATTCTCAAAACAATATTTAACAGGCTACTACATAGGTAAGAGTCACATTGCCAAAGAAATTTCGCATTCCGTAAGCACTTAAAAGTAAGTTTATAGACTAAAATGTTTCATGATTAAAATAGCATTAAACATCTATTCTAATCATATTAATAAATAGTTTAATATGGGAGCATCTCCGATTCATATTAAATTCAATATTCAAAACAGTCACGTTATTAAAGCATAAAGTTATTTTAAGGGAGATTTTTTCATGGAAGAGTAATTGTGTGGAGCTTTGATGATAATATAGATATTTAAAAATGGATGTTTAATAATTGACAAGAAAGTTTAAAATGATTGAAGAATTAAAATTGTAAAAAAAAATGCAAATATCTGCTGATTATAATCATATTAAATCTTTTTTGACATATTGGAAGTAATAAAAGTACCAACTGATTGCATTATGTGTGAATATTATTTTAATCATCCATTAAATAATGATACAATAATTGAGAAATTTTTAATGTTGTAATCATCATATCTACTCATTTAGAGTTATAAAAACTTATTTTTGGAGTTTTATAATGGAAAAGCTGTAAATCCGAAAGAAATAATTGAAGTTTTAAAATATAATGATGACGTAATCTTCAAAACTATTGAAATTTTTTTAAAAAATATATAGATCAAGAAATCATGCTATTTGATGTTAAGAATATTCTGCTGTTTAATTTATAAAAATAAAAAGCATAAAAATGTTTAATAGTTATCATCCATTATAGCAAAGATACTTTCAAGAAGTTTGTTAAATATATTGCTTTAAGTTACAGATTAATGTCTACCAGAGATTCGGTGTGATCTTAAAATATCAAGAAGTATTATAGGCATATCTTTTATTGTTTGTAAAGTGCAATAAAAAATACCAAAAACAAAGAAATTATTTGCATATTGTTTTGTTGATTTGGTTAACACAGTTGACTCAATTAATGCAACGGGTCTGTAGCAATGTTTAAAATTAATTAGTTCTCCATCAAAGTCTATTCAAATTACATCACATCATGGAATGAGGAAAAGAAATATTAAATATTTAAAATACAGATTAGTATTAATCAAGAGTGTGTACTATTCCAACTTTGTTTTCTATTTTTATGATTGCATTTTTAAAACCGATTATTGGAGATTTCATAAAGCAGAAATTAATATGCCATGCAAATATGATGATAAAGTTTTTAATTTGAATTGATTAAATGCAAAAACAATAACAACTTTTGGTTTTTAGATTCTCAATATGTTAATGATTGCGCTACTTTTATTACTTCAAAAGATAGTTTACAAAATACTCGTAATATTTTGAATGTAACCTATAAATATATCAGTTTAGAAAATTGTTTGTTCAAAAATACACGTATTTAATCATTCAGCGATGAAAAAACATCTTCAGAAATGTTTTGCTTGGGTAGTTATCAGTTAGAGAATGTGAGTCGATTTAAATATTTTGGTAGCTTTATGAAGTAGAAAGGCTGCTCTTAAATGGCAGTAAAAAAAGACAAACTTTAACCAATTACTAGTTGTTCTAAATTTAAAATCCTTATACTTCAATGAACAATTCCTGTTAAATTGATTCATGCATATATGTTGTAATGGAGGGAAAATGAAGATGGTGGTAATTGATGCTAATGAAGGATATTGGCGTGCTGAAATTGTCTATTCTCACTGAATTCAGTAAATAGTAATATAAATATAATAAGTGCGCTTATACATAGCTATAGAAAAACTTATTTCTATAAATTAAATACGGTTACCGCTGTCGAGAACTTATGGCGTTCTCATATTCATAGAAAGATGAACTGTAATTATAATCATTTGTTCTCTCCATTATGATTATAGTTCATCTTGCTATGAATACGAAAACGCCATAAGTTCTCGAAAGCGCTAAGCCATACTTAATTTATAGAAATAACAAGCTTCTCTATAGTTGCTTATAGTTAACGTCAATACAGATAATAATATGTACATATATATATAAAGCAATAAATTTTAAGTTACTTAATAAAAATAAAAACATAAACTAATACAAACTGTTAAATAGTCAAATAATCACCAGGAATAATTAAACGAAATCAAAAATAATAACTTTAAATCTTAATATTGCATGCCTTGCTATAAAATAATTAAATTTAACATCTCTTTCATTTAATTTTTATTTATAAAAACAAAAACATCACTTAATTTAATATTTTTTTTTAAAGTGTCATAGCATCGGCCGGGACGCGAACCCGCAACCCGGGCAACTGCCTGCAAGTGCAAGGCAGTCGCGCTGACCTCTCAACCACCAATGCAAGACAAAGTTAAAACTTAACTTAGTATTAACTTTGAAAATGTTGGGCTAAGAAATAGTAACAAATGGGGAGGGGGGATATTTTTTCTCACCAACTAAATTTCTTATTGAATGATCTTTGGAAGAAAGAAACAAATTTCCTTTTCTAGAAGAGAGTTATAATATGTTATAAAAATGGAAAAAAAAATAGATGTATATCCAAAATGAAATAAAATATTTATCTTACGAACCAGTCAAGGAAAATTATTTCATAAATGAGAAAAGCCCGAAAATATATATTGATATACTATTTCTTGGAAATAATCAAACATGCCAGTAAAGAAACAAGAAAAAAAAATGTAAATAAATAAAAATAAATATCACTTGACAAGATAAGATGACATTCATATTTTAATATTAATGAGCTTAAAAGCTACCTAATTTCTCGGACTATATTTTAAAATCGAATTTTAAAGCATGTTTTAAGGTTCAACAAATATGCAGTGATTGATGGATGTATTTAATGAAAATATAACATAAAATTTGGAATATTTGTTAAAAATAAAATTATTTATATTTGCAAATAGAATATAAATAAAAATATAACATAATGGTAAACACTATCTAAAAAAATCAATATTTTATTATTAATTAATATTTAAAATCACTATATATATATAACAATCATTGTAGATATAAATATATACTCTGAAATAAGAAATGGGCAAAATTTACAATAGATAATAGTATTTAATATTTGAATACAAGTATATTGTCCATGTTGAACTTAGTGTAATTAGAAGGAATTTGAAATCAGACATTCAAGCTCCCTATGGCAATCCATTCCATATTGGAAATCATTTATCTTTTTCGCATCTATGTGGTAATGTGTATCAATTGTATAAGAATGGAGTGAATAGAAATAGGGAGCTTGTCTGAGTTCAAATCTCTTTTAATTTATAATACTATTTAGTATTTAATGGTGAGATTTTATATGATCAAAAAACATAATTGTCCATCATTGAATTTAATATTATGTATACTAATTGAAGGCTGAAAATTAATATTTATTTTCAAAAATGACATATGTTCTTATGCATGAGCAGCAAGATCATTCATAAAAATAGAAAATTGTTTATTATAGTGAAAATTAAAATAGAGATATTATTTTAGATATCATGTCAAAACTAAATAGATAGATATCAATTGTAAATAATATAATAATGGCATGTACTAAAACTTGTTTGAAGAAAAGATCTTATGACTTCAAATTATTTCCAGGAGGCTGTAAAGTCATCAACCAAGGCAGCGATTGGTGGCCGAAGACAGAGGGTTCTATGAATCCCCTGATTGTGGACTCAGGCTGCCATTTGATGATGACTTTTTATTTAGGTACTTACAACTGCAGATCACTTTCAAGTGAAGAAATATTGCAAGAGTTAGAAGAAGAACTGTCTTATATTAAATGGGGCATTATTGGACTTTGTGAAGTTAGAAGAAAAGGTGAAGAAAGAATTGATTTAAAAAGTGTACATATACTCTACTATAAAGGCACAAATATTGGAAATACAAGTGGAGTAGGATTCATTATAAATAAAAAATGGAAGAATAACATTATGAAGATTGATGGTGTATCAGACAGAGTGGCAAGATTAGATTTACAACTTAATAGCAGATACCAAATGCAGATAATTCAGGTTTATGCCCCAACAAGTTCTCATAGTGATGAAGTTATAGAAGAATATTTATATGGATGTACAAAAGGCTTTTGATCAGAGTAAACAACATTTTAAAATTGTTATGGGAGACTTTAATGCTAGAATTGGTAAACAAATGAAAGATGAAAATGCTGTAGGTAATTTTGGTTATGGTAATAGAAATGAGAGAGGTCATAGACTTGTGGAGTTTGCAGAAAAAGGAAAACTTTATATTAGGAAATCTTTTTTTGAGAAAAATGTTAAAAGGAAATGGACATGGAAGCATCCAAATGAAGGTACAGCAGAACTAAATTATATTTTGACTAACAGAAAATACATATTTCAAGATTGTAATGTTCTTAATAAATTTAACATAGGAAGTGGTCATCGATTAGTAAGATGTAAGATACATGTTAATACAAAACTAGAGAGACAAAAATTATTAAGAAAAACAATATTTATAGTTGATATTCCTAATCTTCAGAAACATTCTAATGAATTTAAATTAGAACTTACAAATCGGTTTCAAGTATTAGTAGATTTTGAACATGATTCAGATTTGAATGATATTAATAGGAAAATAAGTGATACACTTTTAAAAACTGCAACAAAGATAGCTGGTAGAAAAAAGCAGCAATTGACCAATAAAATTTCTACTGAGACTAGAGAATTTATGAAGAAAAGAAGGAATATGAGGATATACAACAATGATGCATTAAAAAGGATTGAATATCTCGAATTTTGTAAAATGGTGCAGAAAAGAGTTGAAAATGATATAAGAAAGTATAATTGTGAACTAGCAAGGAAAGCTATAGAAGAAAATAAAAGTCTAAAGAGTGGAAAACAACATTTTGGTATTAGTAGGAAATTTATATCTGCAATAAGAAAAAAAGATGGTATTATTACTAAAAAGAGAGATGACATCATAAAATGTGTAAAAAAACTTCTATCAAGAATTATATAGTAATAAAGAACAAGTGCCTCCTATACATATTATATCTTCCGACTTGCCCAGAATTTTGAATGAGGAAGTGAGACATGCAATTAAATTTATGAAAAAAGGGAAGGTTCCAGGTAATGATGGTATTGTAATTGATATATATTAAAAGAAGTAGGTGAAAAAATAGAAAATTTTTTAGCAAAGCTATATACCAAATGTCTAAATGATAAAGATGTACCAGATGATTGGAAGAATGCAGTATTAATATTTAAAAAAGGTGATAAAGAAGATATTAGAAATTACAGACCTATCAGTCTTTTATCAGTTTTATACAAAATTTTTATTAAGATAATTACAACTCGTCTACAGAAAACACTGGATGTCCACCAACCAAGAGAACAAGCTGGATTTAAAAGTGGTTTTAGCACAGTAGATCATATCCAGGTATTGAGAGAAATTATAGAAAGGACAAATGAATATGAGTTGCCATTATTCTTAGGATTTGTAGACTATGAAAAGGCATTTGATTCTATAAACATTTCTTCAGCGATAAAGCATTAGATCATCAAGGTGTGGATCCAGGATATTGTCATATTTTGAAGAATATTTATAAAATGCAACAGTAACAATTAGATTACATAATGACAGTAGGAAAATCAACATTGAAAAGGGGGTAAGACAGTGTGACTCCATATCTCCAAAACTTTTTACAGCAGTGCTGCAAGAAGTATTTTGTGGATTAAAATGGAAAGCTAAAGGAGTGAAAGTAAATGGAGATTATTTAAGTCATTTAGATTTTGAAGATGATGTAGTTGTTTTTGCAAATAATGCTCTAGAGCTACAGGAAATGTTGCAGGAATTATCATATGAAAGTAGGAAAGTAGGACTAAAGATATATGTTAAAAAGACTAAAGTAATGTTTAATAGATTTTCTCAAAATATGAAAATAATGATTGATTATGATGAGTTAGAAGAAGTTAACAGTTACAAATACCTTGGTCAGATTATTAATACAGATGGAAATATAATGGATGAAATTAATCATAGAATTAAATTTGGTTGAAGTGCTTTTGGTAGAAATAACTTGATACTAAAAGGAAATATGCCTATGTGTTTGAAAAGGAGGGTTTTTAATAAATGTGTTTTGCCAGTTCTTACTTATGGATCTGAGACTTGGACACTTAATAGAAGAGCAATACAGAGACTTCAGACCACTCAAAAAAATATGGAGAGATGCATGTTGGAAATAATAAGAAGGGATCGAAAATGCAATGTAAGGGTAAGAGAACAAACAGGTGTTACTGACCTCATTGAAAAAATTAAAAGACTGAAGTGGAGTTGGGCTGGACATATTGTTAGAAGAGATGATAACAGATGAACAATTGAAATTTTAAACTGGATTCCAAGAGATTGTAAAAGACCCAGAAAGAAAGTGTGCAGGGGTGATGTGGAGAAGAGAAGCTAAAGATAGGAAAAGATGGATTGAACTTGGAGAGACCTTCATCCTACAGTGGATTGATAATGGTTGATGATGATGATGATGAAATAGTTACAAGACTATGTAGGAGTAAAAAAAATATCCCCTCAGTAAATGAAAGTATTAATGAATAGGCTTGAAGAACAAGAGATATAAAGTATATAAAAAAATAAGCACAGTTCCTCATGAATACATAAATGTTCTTGGTGTTTTAGAAATGTGGAGTTTTTTCAGATGATTAGCTTTGATGCTCTTATTATTGTAATGAAAATTAATTAAAGCACTTGCCCAAGTTCCTGTTTATAAAGAAATATGTCAATTTTTTTAATGTCCATTACACTTCTAAAAAAATTAAAGTAATCAATATGAGAAAATCTGTGTGAATCTGAAACAAATATAAGATGTGCTTTTGACAAGATATATATTATCATTATTTACACATAATGTCTACTTGTCTAACATAAGTGTGTGAATAAAGTTCTAAGTAAGAATCATGAATTGTATTTAATATGTTTGTATTTTTTTTGATGAACCACTATACATATAAACTAGAATGATGCCTGACTATGCTTTGCATTCTTTGCTGCAGTTCTTGAATGAATAACATAGAATCTGGAGGTCACAGAACCGATTCTTATGCTCACAGTTCTGGCACTTGAACATCTTATGAACTCCTAAACAATAAAGTCATAAGCCTTTTTATATGTATCTATAAATCTCAAATAAATAATAAATATTTTAAAGATGGGAATTGAATATCAGTCCCAGTTTTTTTTTATTTTTTATTATTATTATTATTATTATTATTATTATTATTATTATTATTATTATTATTATTATTATTATTATTATTATTATTATTATTATTATTATTATTATTATTATTATTATTATTATTATTATTATTATTATTATTATTTTCAAAGATGTGATGTGATGTATTGTGGCTTCTCCTCAAATGAAGTCAAGAATATCTCAGCACTTGTGCTAACAAGAGCAATCAATGGATGCCAGAAGGCTTGTGCATAAAATCCCTATCTAGCGCCTACTCATCCAATATCCCCAGACTAGTTTTTGGCTTGTGGCCTTCATCAGTGAGGAGCCTTGGATCTGAGAGCACTGCATCTAGATCTTAGGATCTAATGCAACCCTCCAGCAGCCACCTTTTAACTCTACTTAACTACAAAACCATGAGAATGAAATTTAAAACACAATAATATTTTCAATCTAAACTCAATATCTTATATAATCATATGGGTCTGAACTCAATTCAGCACCCATACATTTTGGTGTCTTTGGCTCTTTAACAACCATAGTCACCACTATCCTATTAAGTACAATTGGTGTTGAACCACTAAACATCACATGATCACTATCTCATACTAGCACATAATTGTTATTAAACAAAGAAAACTCTCCATACAGTAGTGCTAGAATGAGTGTGATATTATTATTATTATTATTATTATTATCATTATTATTATTAGCACATAATTTTGGTAGTATTATTACTACTATGACTACTACTACTACTAATATTACTACCCTACTACTACTACTCCTACTACTGCTACTACTACTGCTACTTCTGCTGCTACTGCTACTGCTACTTCTACTACTATTATTATTATTATTATTATTGTTGTTGTTATTATTATTAGGTTTCAAAGGAAACTTTATTAAACATATTGATTACATTGGTTGTATGTTATGCACCATGTTACATAGCTATTTTATTATACAGTCTGTTTCCAAAAGTCTCTCTGTACTTCATCTCTTCTTGTCTGCCCTGTTTCTCACTTTTGACTTTCAGTGTTTCACCTTGTTGCCTCTTGCTTGTATTGTTATTGTAACATTGAATTTTTATGTTTGCTCTTGCCTTTTTCCTCTCCCTTTTTCCATCTCTTTTTAATTTTTCATCTTAAAAAAATGAGTTGTTGGTAATGCTTTTAAGTTGATTTAATGACAAAATTGTAAAATTATGGCTCCAGGTATCATTTCCTATTTTTTAAGTAATTGGCTATTATCTATTCCTAGTACAAATATCTAGTTATTTTCAGGTTGTTGTTGGACTAACAAATTGTGTATCTGGCAAAATGTATATTTTATTGGGCTTTTAAGCATTTTTTTAATGTTTTCAATGTTTTTAAGTAGCATAAAAATATAATTATTTGTGGGTGGTGAGTGATCTGTTGGTGTGATTTCTATTATTTATTTGATATCAGGAAACCTTTTAATTATGGCTGTAAGCAGATTTATTGTTTTTATATCCAAAACACTAATATTAAAAAAAGTCCAAGATCATTCCATTTTGTTGGTTGGTTAAGTTGTTTTATTGATATGTTTACCACTTATCTGTTCTATATTGATTTATTGCATAATTACTTGATTTTGTGAAATTAATTATTGGTAAGTAGTAGTTGATTTTTGATATTATGAGTTGATTGAATAGTGATATTTTTGCATACATTGATAGATAGAATCTGAATAATGATTCTGTGACTCTTTCTGTTCTCACCTGATTCATTCTCAGGTAAAATGGGAAACCTAGAAAACTACTGGGCTTTCCTTGATAAATGTGTTTGTTTTTCCTGTAAAAATTGTCCAACTAGCTGATTTACTAAGATTAAATTTTAGTTTGAATTTTTTTGTAAAATTTTCTATGATGTTGTGTAATGCTTGTAGTTGCTTTTTTGATTTTAAGAATATAGTAATATCATCCATATAAGCTATGCAAGGAATGTATTTTTTGGTATTTGGTATTATCACTCTGCATTTTTTCCAGTTTCTTCTAATAAAGGGTTTGTGTAGAATGTGAACAGTAGTGTACTCAGTGGTAAACTTTGTGTTATTGATTGATTGGGATAGAAAAATTATGAGGATCTTTCACTTGGGGTGATATGTATTTCTGTTTGAAAGTAGATTGGCTATTGTATATAATATTGATAATGATATTTCTGTTTCTTTTAGCTAGTTTAGTAATATTTTTATTGGTATTGAGTCAAATGTGCTCTCAAAATCTAGTTATACAGCAATTGGAGCATATTTATTCTTTTTAATAACTGAGTTTATTATAGTTTTAAAGTTTAGTGCTGCCTGACCTGTGGATAAATCTTTCTTTGAATATTAATGTTGTGATATTTTTGGCAATATGTATGGTTCAATTTTCATTTTTATTACTTTTTCTAGAAATTTTAATTCCTAAAGGCTCTATTGAGATGGGTTTTAAATTGGTGACCATGGTTATGTGTTTTTGTTTTTTCATGAATAGTACCAATGATACCTTGTATAATCCCTGTATGCTATATATTTTTTGTAATATGTGATTTGCTAGTTTACACTGGTATATGTTTGTAGATTGGCTGAAGTGTGTAAGTACTAATTGTGGAATTCCTGGAGACCCTAGATGACATGTGGCATGTGTTTGTATTTTGTTTTATTATTTATGCTGTATGGTCGGAAAAATGTAATGGTGAAAGACTTAGCTATAGTGGTGACTATTGTTATTAAAAAAACCAAAGCAACCAAAATGAATGGGTACTGAACTGAGTTCAGATCTATATGACTATATAAGCTAATGAGCTTGGATTGAAAATATTATTTTCAATTTTATTCTCATAATTTTGTAGTTAAGTAGAGATAAAAGATGGCTGCTGGAGGGTTGCATTAGATCCTAAGATCTAGATGCAATGCTCTCAAGTCCAAGGCTTCTCACTGATGAAGGCCATAATCCAAAAACTAGTATTGGGATATTGGATGAGTTGGCACTACATAGCAATTTTATGCACAAGCCTTCTGGCATCCAAAACATTACTCTGGCTTGCACTGTGGGGCACTGCTGTATGGAGAGTTTTGCCTCTTCTAATAGCAGTTATGAGCAAGCATACGAAATAGTGATCATGTGAGGTTTAACTCTACTGAGTGATGTAGCATTGGTCAATAGAACACTAGATCTACTAGTGTTTCATGCCTATTGTTATTAATAGGTATTGAGTTGGATAGTAAAAACCTTCTGCACTCATGAATGGGATTGTTTACTGGTGTATCCATTTTGTAATAAATCTTTTATAACTCATGTTGAAGTCTCCCATAAGAATAGTTGGGTAGGAATTGTTTGAGAATGTTAATTCTTGCTATTATTCTGTTAATAACAGTTGGCCCTGATGGTATGTACACAAATATAATATGTATTGAGAAATTTTTGTTATTAAATGTAGTTATTAAAAGATTTGTGTCAATATATACTATTTTAAACACTGTGAAAGAGCTTTGTTGACATAAATATTTCTGTGCCATTTGAGGATGTTATAACGTCTGTCTCTTGAGCATGCACAGAATCCCATTTTACTCATTAATTGTGCTGGATTAATTTGGGATCCATTATAAATTTTTGTTTCTATGAGTCCCAATATTGTAGGTTGGAGTTCTTATATCCGGTGATTGATTTCTTGTATTTTTTTAGTTTAATCCTTGAACATTTATTGCCACTATTTTAATTTTCATACAATGTAATTTGTCTTGTGAGAGGAAATCTTTATATTTTATTGATCCTTCATGTTTTCTTCTATTTCCATTTGTGGGTTTTTTCTCTTGTGTTGAGTCTGTATGTGTTTGGTTATGTATATTATAGTGTGAGTTTTTTTTTAACTTTTTTTCTGGGGTAGTTAGTTCTATTTCCATCTCTTCATCTGGGGTTTCTTCTACTAAATTTATCTGGTTATATTCTTCCTCATTTGTTTTAATTTTCTTGCTTTCTCTTGTTTTTTTTTCTGTTTTTAGTGGTATGCTTTCCAGCATTCGATAACACTGAGTTATTTTATCCATAATTTCCATGGTTGTTTTATGTATTATTTTGCTTTCTCATTGCTTGTTGTTTTCATTTGTTTTTTCTTTGGGTTCTTTTGGTAGGCTCTCTTTTTTCATCCATTTTATTTATATTTATTTAAATTATCTAGATGATTATTGGTGCTATCAATTTTTGTAATGTGTTCTAAGATTTTTGAAGAATTGTTGTTTTATTTTGTTGAATTTGTTCATCGCATTGAGTTGCTATATGTCCTCTTCTTTCATATATGAAATATCATGGCTTAAGTCTTCTAATGTAAAGTTATAATGTGGCTTCTTCATTGGTTATGTGTGTAAATATATTTTCTGGGTCTATTTGTTTATGCAATTTAATTTTATATTCAAAGCTGTTGCTTAGTACAGACAGGAATTGTTGTTTCTTTTAGGTATTTTTACTGAAAAAAGTAACCTTTCCAAATGGATTCATCATTTTTTTAAAATCTTTTAGGTTATAGCCAAAATAAATATTTTTCAAAATTCTATAGATATTTCTACATTTATTTTCATCTACTAGTATTAGTGCAATGTCTCCTAGTGTCTTGATTCGATGTTTAAATTATTTTTGTGTGTGTGTGCATTTTTATAAAACTGAATTGCAACATACCTGCTATTTGGATGGTCACTTATGCATTGTATTGATTCAAGCATATTATTTTCTTGCAGTGTTTTAATTAAAAGCAATTTGGGAAAATTGTATAGTGTGCAAAGACTATCTATTACAGCTAGTATCATTGATTTGTTGGTGAAAATGTTTAAATCTTATAAATAATGATTGAGAAATTGTGTTATTAAATCTATCTCCAATTTATTCCAGCATTTCATCTGTCCATTTAATTGGGGGGGGGGGCATCATTTTGATTCTGATCTATTAGATTCAAGTTTTTCAGATCATCTGATGTTGTTTTTCTGAATCTTGTACTTTTCCCCAGGCTTACATTATCTTGAGTTTTTTTGCCATTAAAGCAAATGTTTTTTATTGTGTCCTGTGATGGACTACCTACTTGGTTGAATAGCTGAGCAGTCACCATTTTATATCTTTCAAGTACAAGTATTTTTCTAAAGGTATGTTTTAAGTTTTCTTATATATATATATATATATATATATATATAATATATATGGATATATATATATATATATATATATATATATATATATATATAAACTACCCCAAATCCAAAATTAAACCAGACCAGTGTAAAAATAATATTAAAACATAACCTAAGGTTTCACTTCTACAAGCAGACTTTTCAAGTGTAAAGAACTACAAAAACTACACAATATGTATAATATTAAAAACTACCCACAAATCCATTCACTTCCCATCCACCCTTAATATTAAAAGAACTCTTAAATAAGTTAATTGCTTCAGAATAATAAATTTTCAATAATAAAGACTCTTTAATTCTTCTTTTGATTTCATTTCTCTCAAAGAAGACAACCTTAGCTTCATCAAAATCAATAGTGTGGGCTGTATCTTTTTCATTGACATACAAAGCAGAACTAAGATATCTATTTTTAATTCTACTTTTATGAACCTTTATTCTTTCATTTAAACTCAAACTACTCTGACCTATGTAATCCTTCTTACAAAATAAACAAGGGATAAAATATACTACACCAGGAATAGTCTTTCTATCAAAAACTATAAAATATGTTATTCCAGGAATAGTCTTTCTATCAAAAACTAAGTTTTTGATAGAAAGACTTCCTGGTGTAGTATATTTTATCCCTTGTTTATTTTGTAAGAAGGTTTACATAGGTCAGAGTAGTTTGAGTTTAAATGAAAGAATAAAGGTTCATAAAAGTAGAGTTAAAAATAGATATCTTAGTTCTACTTTGTATGTCCATGAAAAAGATACAGGCCACACTACTGATTTTGATGAAGCTAAGGTTGTCTTTTTTGAGAGAAATGAAATCAAAAGAAGAATTAAAGAGTCTTTATTATTGAAAATTTATTATTCTGAAGCAATTAACTTATTTAAGAGTTCTTTTAATATTAAGGGTGGATGGGAAGTGAATGGATTTGTGGGTAGTTTTTAATATATATATATATATATATATATATATATATATATATATATATATATATATATATATATATATATAGTGTAGTTTTTGTAGTTCTTTACACTTGAGAAGTCTGCTTGTAGCAGTGAAACCATAGGTTGTGTTTTAATATTATTTTTATGCTGGTCTGTTTTAATTTTGGATTTGGGGTAGTTTTGATTTTATATTGACTAGTTTAGCTTTATGCTTGTAATGTTTATATATATATATATATATATATATATATGATCAACAGATGGTGTTTTTACCAAAAACACGATCAAGCGTTTGTTTACATAAACGATCAAAGAGTCAGAATTAACTATCTCTTTCATTTTAGCCCACTTTCAAGTGAAAGACAGAGCCAAGAAACTAGATCTAAAAACTGACTCCAAGTGTTTATGCACAGAGTTTCTATCAGCTTGCAAGCATGAAATTTTTCAGACCGATAAAGTCTTCAAATTCAGCCAAACAAGCAAGATAGCTAAAATGAAAGAGATAGTTAATTCTGACTCTTTGATCGTTTATGTAAACAAATGCTTGATCGTGTTTTTGGTAAAAATGCCATCTGTTGATCATAAATACAAGCGTCAGCAGGTTTTAACATGATTAAAACTTGTTTTTGTTTTTCATATATATATATATAATAAAACAAATCAGTTTTTTGCAATCTTACTGAGTTTTGTAGGTTTCAATTATTTTACTTCTTTTTTAACTAATTTAATTTACCTGAGTTTTTAGTGTTAAATATTAGATCCACTGACTTTTCACTATGCATTTGCCTATTAGCTTAGGTCCTGTATTTTAAAAAAATCACTTTGAATATTTCATCTTTTCTTTCTCTTTTTTTTTGTATGATTTAGTCTGTCTTATTGCACATTTTTATTATCTACTAGCAATAAAAAAGAAATTTTTATTTGCCTTTTAATAACAAAAAGTTGAGGTTTCTTTCTTACATGCTACTTGGTTTGTATCCAGGTGGGCTATTATGAAGGGATATGTTGATGATTATTTATTGATATTTAACAAGAGCCAAAGGCAAATAGATATGAATCTTGAAGAGATTAATAGGTTAGATAAAAATATAAAATTTACAATACAAAAAGAAAATGATAATAAGTTAATTGTATTTAAATATTTTATTAAAGAAATCATATAAAAATGGTGAGTGCAGGATAGAGACATCTTTATATAAAAAAAACTAATGTAGATAGCAATATAAGTAATTGGAATTCAAATACAGATGTTAAATATAAAATAAGTAGTATAAATTCAAGAATATATAGAGCTGCAAATTATTGCTCAAATGAGAAAGATTATAAAAAACAGGTAGAATTGATAATTAAAGAGTTTAGAGATAAGGAATAATCAGAAAAAGTTATGGAAGAAATATAAGAAAATCAGAAGAGAAATTTAATAAAAATAATGGGATAGTATGTAGAAAAAATAAAATAGATAAAATAAATATAAGATATTAAAACTTATAATAATAGTATTGTAAAAAGTAAGAATAAAATAATTATTAGAATTAACAAAAAGTTTAATAATGTAATAAAATTTAAGACATAAATAAAAGAAGGAAGAATATACTTAATATATAAGATAATAAGTATGTGAGAAAAGTAACAAAATGCATAAAGAGATTATATAAAAGTGAATGCAAATCATGTAAATGTATAATTATAAAAATTAATTGTGTAGGAGAAACAAAGAATTCAATTTATACAAGGTTAGTTCAACATAAATATGATAAGAAATAATGTGTTAATTTGCATTTAATAGAAACAGGTCATAGGATTGAGAAAGATAGTATAAAAATGATTAATTATACAAATAGTAGAAAGGATAGGAAAATTAAAGAGGCAATATTGATTAATAATATAAAACCAAATCTTAATAGGGATTTTGGGGTAAAGACAATTATTTTATAAGCAATTATTATTAATAATAGTTTGAATTTAAAAAGGTTAAAAGAATAAAGTTGAAGAAAATGACAACAGAAATAGGTGTTAAACAAGTGTACAAATTTTGAAAATTTTGTCAGTTGGGTTTTAGAAATAGGATTGTAAAGAAGTAGGTATTTTTTGTAATGTAAAAAAGTAATTTGTAATGTGGGAAAAGTTAATTGATAATTATAGAATATTTAATAAAAGTCAGAAAAGGTTAGAAGTTGATTTATAATATAAGTAAAATTACAATAATATGTATTAAATAGTAGAATAAATGTTAAAGTTTTATAATTATGATAAATAATTTTTAAAAAATAAAATAAAGTGATATAACATAAATATTCATAGAATTGTTTAAGAGTAAAGTAATAAAATGAAAACTGATTATTTACAATGGTCAGGTTAAAATGTATATTTATTTGTTTATTTTGTATATTTAATTATGTATATGAATGTGTATAGGTATATTAATTATATAATTATGTATTTGAATATTGTAGCTCTGATGATGACTGCAGGACAGTCAAAACTGTTAGTTTTGATATAAATAAAGAGTATTAATAAACTGTTTAAGAAAGTGTAAATGGTATATGTTAAAGTACATTGTATTGGAATTTCAAAAGATATTGTAATTGTAGGAATGCTTAATTATTTTATTGTTTATTATATAGTTTGTTTTTAAGAATTTTTCATAACTTCATAAACATCACCTATTTTTATTTAATAGCAACCTTTTATTTAAATTTTTGTGGCTTTAATCTGTTCTTTAAGTTATTTTAATCATTTTTACCTGTGCTTCTTTATGACATAATTAATGTTTTTTTTAGAATTTCAAATACTTAGCCCTTATTTATTTTGTTTTTGTTGAAAATTTACTCCTTAATTATTAGGGTTTTTTACAGCAGCTATTTGTGTAGTAGTTCTTAGTTGAAAATTTATTCATTTTCTTATGGAACTATTTAAGCCAGAAATATTCACTCTGAACGTTTTACGATGTTCATCTATTTCCATCATGTAACATTAAATATAAAATATTTTTTAAAAAGTTCAAACTTCATGTAAACTTGTGAAATGCATATGATAATAACACCCTGATTAGTATATAACACAACATTTCAAGTGATATTATTCTATTTTCTTTTTCAGGTGATGCTGTATTAACCAGTGATAGTATTAGCATGGAAATCATATTTGAAATTTTTAGACTTATAAATATTGAATTTAAGATCTAAGATCCTTGTGTATTCCTAATCTTTACCATCAACAGCAAGAGCTTCTAAACAAGAATGGAATTTCCAGTGCCAAGACAAAAAGATATTGTTATTTAAAAAATAATAGTAATACACTACGGATTATTTTTCCAATGATTTTAAAAATTAATCTGTGAACCATAAGTCCATTTACATATAGATCACCTTGGTTGATTAATCTTTTATTTGATATTTCATGATGTCTTCTAACTTCATTTGCAAAAACTTTTCTTTCCTGAAATATTTCAGCTATTTATATAGTCATATTTCTCGAATGTAATCCATCCACTGTCATATACTCTTAATGAAAACAATCAATATTGCACTTCTTTAGAATATCTGTGAGATAATCTTTATTTCATAAATTGAGTCTGATTCTCTCATAAAGACCATGAATAAGTTCAACATAAACTACCCTCTTATAAAGTCTTATATTTTTATCTATATGTGCAGTTGGTGGCCTAGCGGTTAGCATAGCTGCTTTCCAAGCAGAAGGCCAGATCTCGCTCCCCGGTCAACGCTTTGACATATATATATATATATAAAGTATCATATCCAACAATATGCAAATGAACTTGCTATTGAATTTTTAAAAATTTATGCTGTATCCTTAAATGGAATTTTTGTATTGCATATTATTTTGATAGAATGTCCAAGTCTCATTTCCATTCAATAAATTAGAAAAAATAACAGTTTTATAAATAGCTAATGTAGAGCCAGTAATTGAATTTTTGAAGATTAATTAATAAACAAAAATGTTTTACATGATGTTTTCAAAACATTAAACGAATTCCAAATGACAGCACAAAAAGTAATAATCTGGATTATTTCATTTTTGTAAAAAAAAAAAATAAAGCATGGATTTTGCGATTGGCGTTTCTTATGAGTAATATCACTTTTACTGTTCTGCTTTGCGGAATTATGCTATTTTATCTTTTTAATAATATTTATAAATTAAAGCAAAGACAGTATATACATATTAAAACCTTGTTTATATACATAATAACTAATATATATATATATATAAGCGTCAATATTTAATAAAAGTTTACTATTTTTTTTAATTACATAGAAATTATTAATCTTGTAATCCATGTTTCAGTCAAGTTAAAGCTCTTTTCTTTTTCTTATAAAGATTTTAATTTTTCATATTTTCTTTTAATACATTAGTCTCATTTAATGCCAATTAAAATTAATTAATCGAGGGAGTGGGGGATTGCTCGACATTTTTATTGGCATTTTTTGTGATTTGTTTGTTTAATAAATCTTTTAGGATTAAACAGGTGAGCAAAACTTTTTTTAAAAAAATTAAGTTTGCATTTTTGACAAATGAACTAAACGATCTCTATTTTTAATTTTATATATATAGTGCTTGTTTTTTTTTTATTACTTTGATCGAATTTTCATTCATTGATGGCCACTTTTTATCACTATTTTTAAGACATTATTTTATCTCAATTTTTCATATTTTAATAAGGCAAGAATATCATTTTTTATTAAGACAGCACAATCACCAGTGAAGTCAACAATAGTTACATTATATCGCATCACACGCTTTTTATGGGTTTAGAAAAATGCATTGGATTCATATTCTCTGAGGTGTACGTATTTTTTTTATTGCTATTAATGCTACACATATATGTGAATATAGGGAGAAAAAGTAGTTAAATAAATCAAAGTTTACAATTTGTTATTACACTTTCACTTCATCATTATTAGATAAACTTCAATGAACAATTTGATGGGAACATTTCACAAATGTTAGTATCCCTTAGCAATATACCGCAATTAAATCCAAGATACTAATTTTTTAAGATAAACATTTTAACTGGCAATAATATAATACAAAAGATGTGACTTGGGTTCTATAAAAATGTCTTCGTAATACGCTTCCACATTAATCAAAAGCATTTATACAAAGTTCATTTTTAAAAAAAGCCTATTTATTAATATAAAAAAGCAAAATAATCTCTTAATTATTAGAGACAATTATGCTATTAACAAAAAAGACTCCCGAGTCCCTTTTTCAAAAAAATGGCCAACCTAAACAACTAATTTGCCATTTAAACATACTAATTACTTATTACTTATCTCTTTAATAAGACCAACAGTTTTTCCCACAAATTTAAAGCTTATCTCACATACATGTTTATTCTGTTTATTATAACTGAAACCCAGGATTATTATATACCTGTATCAATATATGTAATATATAGGGTATATGAGCACAGACTTTCACACGACCCACCACTCTCCACTCTATCTCATAATACTGATACACCTGAACACATAGATGTCGAAAAGATAAATAATCACCAATATCTGTATTTCATGCTAAGCCAGCAATCATCAGTTGGTCCAGATTATCATCTCTACACATATATGCAATCCGTGCTCAGATATATATTAAGATAGCCAATCGTTATACTTTAATTGACAGGCTTCAATCCACTCCACCCTCTAACTTTTCAACCGTCCATCCAATTGAAAATCTGATGATGGGACGCTCAAAGTCAATCTGACCCCTCATGTACAAGACACAATCCTTTTAATACATATACAAAGGCTGGGCAAACATCTCTACTATGTAATAACTGAAATACAGGCTTATTATATACTTGTATCAATGTATGCAATATATAGATATATGAGCACAGTGTTATGAGATTGAGTGGAGAGTAGTAAGTCATGTGAAAGTCTGTGCTCATATATCCTATATATATCATATATTGATACATATATATTATATATATATATAAATATATATATATATATATATATATATATATATATATTGTACCCTTACTTCTTGATATATAAAATAGTTTAAAATACAACTAGCTCAGTTACATTATTATGTTTCATTAAAATTTGCATGTCTATCTTTAATATACTTTTTATATTATCATATCTTAATTAAATTTATTATCAATCATCAAAATCAATATAGTTCTAGATTATACTAATTAAATAAGTATTTATAAAATTATGAGACTACGAAGTAAAGTTACAAAGTAATAAGCAGATTTACACTGAGTCAATATCTTCCAAGATACTGTCTCAATGGCATAAGAATACTACCACTACCTTATCATCCTACCACTACATCTATAGTATTCTTATGACTTTTAAATGAAATAATTATCTTTAATAATACTAAAATAATTCCTAACTTTTAACTTAAAATATAATTAAATAATCTCAGGTTCTTCTAAGCTGTTTTAAAATAATAATAACTCATGTAAATAAGTATGATGTGGGATTTTATATCAAACTTAAATACACCTAACTTATTTTAATAATAATAATAAATAATAATCTTAAAGTGTAATTTAATCTCATCTATTTTTCTTATATAATTAATTACTAAATAAATAAATAATCATATGTATATCTTTTATTTCATATGGTATCTTCATTTTAAAATAGATCAAAATCTTAGAATTAATAATCTGTGGCAATAAACAATATTGTATTCTTATAATGTGTATTATAATCATCTTATGACCATTGTAATATTTGTGTTCATGTCAATCAATTCTTATAAAATAATGTTAAGCAAATATTGTATTCATTTCTAAAATAATAATAACAAATTCATTTTGTGCAAATATTATGTTTATTTCAAATCATCTGATGTCAAAATGCTGAGGTGAAAAATAATGAAACTTAACACACTTTTAAAACAAATTAACAAATTTATTTACAATAACTTCAAATAAAATTTATTTACACTATTTACAGTTTATAACTTATGACAACAAATAAAATAAAAATAAGAAATACAAATATAAGAGGCTTACACTGTTATTAACTTATGTACTTAATAAGCAATTACACATTCCTTCAAATGCTATATTAATATTATTACAGTGTGTTTTTCTTAAAACTTAGATTTGAAAAATAAATAGTAGTAATCTTTAATTATTACAAACAATAATACATGTCAAGACTATTTATGTAGCATGTGTACATAATGTAGCTTTACCTATTAAATAACTACATTAATTAAATATCATTTATAATGTATTATCATGTATTCACTTTATTACTAGCATTGCTTAATAGCTTTATATAAAATTAATATGTCTTTGTAATGTAAACAAATAATTGACTGTACTTATACTTTACTTAATGTAATTCCTGTTATACATTTTATAAAATATGCATTCTATATTTGTATTATTCAAACATTAATATTTAAATCATTTATCAATTTTAAATTCATAAAACATTACATTAGATAAATTTTATGATTCCTTTCTGTGTAAAATCATTATTTCACTTTATGTATTATTTTAATCCTTTCTAATAAATTTCTATCTATAAAACATATTCTAAACTCATTTAAAAACATTTTCCGGAAAACAAATATCAACTTCAAATAAAATATTCATTATCCAAATTACTCATACTATATTGTCTATACTTAGTAAACTTTTCAATCTAAATATAGGCTTCTACTCATAACGTAACTTAACTTATTCAATAAACAAAATACACAAAAATATAGACTTTTAAAATCCTTTTCTAAATTGCAAAAATAAAATAATTACTTAGATAAATAATAAACATCATTTTAATACTAAGCATAAATAAAAAATATAAAAATTATTTACGAAAGAATCATATAATTATTTCTAAGCTTTTACGTAATGTTGTATCATGTTTATATTATAAATTAAAAAAAAAAAAAAATTATGCATATTTTAATAAAGTTTGTTGTCAATATAATGTATGTGTTTTCATAATATATTTATCCATTCATTCTACAACAACATAATATTCAGTTGATCTAAAGAAAAACATATTAAATTCATTAAAAATCATTATACAATATTTTTTTACCATAATAATAATAATGTCCATTCTGCTATCCAGTATTCTTCGGAATTTGCAGCTTCATAAAATAAAAATCATTCACATTTTCACTCATAAACATTCATTAGAATATTCCGTGTTATACTAATTATAAAAATAAGTTTATGTAATTAATTATTATATTAATTTTAAGTTACTATTTAATAAATGTACCTAACCTACTTTTAAGAGTTTAATAATATTTAAATTTTATGTTAAATAAATAAAATAAAATCATATTACATAGTCCATCGTTGACTTTTGTCCTACCATAAAGTTCTAACAACTATCCTCCGTATAAAGTCAATAAAACACTATTTCCTGTTCCGTTGTATCACGTGTTTCTTGAAAGTTTATAATAAAAATGATAACGTTCTTTTTTAAAAATAAAAATAAGTTCCCCCAAGAAAACAAATAAAATTCAAAGATAGTTTATAAATTCTCTGGATCCAGTTCTTCATAGAATATTATTCAAAAAGTTATTATTTCAAAACTAAGTTATAATTTATAAAATTATCCTTCAATTATTTTAAATCAACTTAGTTTGGCTTGGCTTAGTTTAACTTGATTTGGATATCCATGTATTATTTGCGCATTTGTAAATACCATATTCCGGTAAGAATTAATTTTTCCATCTATAACGTCCAGCGTTTAGATAACTTTAATAAAATAATTTTATTATATTACGATTTTTAAAATACTTATACTTATAATATATTTGCCTTTTCAAATTATCAATCTCTAGTCTTTTAAGCATAAAGACTTAATGAGGCAAGTATTTATTTAAAATTACTACTGCATCTTATATCTTTCCATAAGATATACATTTTACTTCTATAATTTGTCAAAATACTTTCTTTTACAGAAATATTTATATTTTTTTTAAAATATCTATTAGTAATAGACAATAGTAATTTAACTTTTGAAAACTATTTTTAGTCCAAAATACTACTTTTCTCCATCTTGTAGTTTTATGTACTAATCCAGCGTCTGTTACTTTTCTAGCATAAAGTTTCTGACATATTTTTCCGATACGCGATGTTTCCATGATCATTTGTACGTAAATTGAGTTTCGATATTGAGAAGATGAATAGGGAATATTAAGTTCCTACTGCATATTCATTACTTTAAAAATATTATAAATTATTCAATAACACTCTTATGATTTTACAACTGATTTTTAAGAGCGTTTATAAATTTACTTGGCTATTTTCTCAATAGCACAAACGACTTAGAAGTTTTATTGTAGAGAGAGACCCCCTCAACAATTGAATCCAGCTTATATACTGCCAGAAACTCCTTATCTGATTGGTACGATTAAACAATCAAACTTTGCTTATTTACATATTTATCAACTCATTATTAAAATAAAATAATGACTTATTTAATATTTGATATTTTATCAAATTCTTTCAAAATAATATTTATCGTTTATTTAAATTTACTAAACATTCTTTTGAAATATTATTTCTCACTTAATTTAAATCTTAACTTTTATAAGATCATTTAAAATAAACTAAATCTTTTAAATACGTTATATTTTTAAGACAATATTTTTAAAATCAAATTTAATATTTTACATTAATATCTTTATTTTTATCTCGTGATAACTCACGTATTATTTATAAATTTTATAACATGATTTTTTAAAATAATTATGCAACTTTATTAGACAACTTCCACGCGTGTGTGTATAACATCTGTTCTTTATCACAAGAACGCTTGTCTAAAAATAAACTAACAATTGCAGTATTTTAAAATAAATATTTTTAAATATTTAAGATATTATAATAGATTTTAAAATAATTATTTGATATGATTAAAATCAAATATTAATCTCAATTTAAGTACTTATAATTTAAAATATTTTTATTCACTTTTAACATATATTTCAAATTAAATAAATATTTTTTGTCTAATTTTAACTTGTCTTTTAAATACTTTAGCTTCAAACATTTGTTATTAAACATATTAATGCAGTATTACATCATAATCATCATCATTTAAATATCTTCTCAAGATCAACACAATTCACATATCAAACACTCATAGATTGCTTTAATTAAACTTATGGTAACATTACCACAAGCAAAGTCAACATCACATCTTTAAAATACTTCTTAAATTTAAAATTTTCCACTAGATTAGCACAAAACTTAAATGGTGACCCATATAAAAGGGCACAATATATATATATATAATATATATATATATATATATATGCTCATATATCCTATATATATCATATATTGATACAGGTATATAATAAGCCTGTATTTCAGTTATTACGTAGTAGAGATGTCTGCCCATCCTTTGTGTAAGTATTAAATGGATTATGTCCTGTACATGAGGGGTCAGATTGACTTTAGGTCAACATGGATGTGACAAGAATCTTGGTCTTAGGGTGGTCTTTGATTGTTCTATTATCAGATTTTCAATTGGATAGATGGTTGAAGAGTTGGAGGGTGGAGTGGAATGAAGCCTGTCCATTAAAGTATGAAGATTGGCTATCGTAATATATATCTGAGCACTTTGCATATATGGGTAGAGATGATAATCTGGATCAACTGACGATTACTGGTTTAGCATGAAATACGTATATTGGTGATTATTTATCTTTTTGACATATACATGTTCAGGTGTATCAATGTTATGAGATAGAGTGGAGAGTGGGGGGTCGTGTGCAAGTCTGTGCTCATATACTCTGTCTCTTATAGTGATTTTTAAATTAAAAAGTTTATCAGTGTGATTATTAAAAAGTATTTTGCCATTAGACAAGCAACATTTTATATCCTTAATTGGAAAAATTTTTAAAAATATGAAAATGGGAAGAATTTTATCTCAAAGATAAAAATCTAGAATCAAATAAAATAAAAGCAATCATTTGCCCTTTTTTAAGAAAAGCCTATAGTAGTTGTAAAAGATAAATTTGTACATAAAGAATACTTACTTACTTGTTAGATTGGAATTCGAATATTAATTGGTGTGTAAAAAATTTCATAAATTAATATGATACAGAAACATGCTTTAACAAATTTGCAATTGTGATATATTCCAATAAGCTTGCTTGAGCAAGAAATTTTTTTAAATAGTTTGATTAAATATTTAAGATCAATAATTATTTTAAATATTTTATTGAATTCTCCAAGCAGTACTATTTAATATTTTAGTTGTTATCATAGGTGGTTTAATACTTGATACCATGGTAGGATGACAGATTTTGGATTTTAAGGTGCATGGATTACCGAAATAGTTCTACAAATGCTGGTACTTGACTTATTATGAACTCCAAAGAGTAAATCATTTTCATTGTCTTCATTAGTTGCATCTCATAAATGAATTTGCCAACTTAACTCCAGAAGAAAACAGATAAAAAATAAAATAAAATTAATAATAACAAAACAATCTGTAAATGGAAAAATGATCTTGTATATCATATACTGGTTTTTTTTATCTATTTATAGATAGTTATTTGGAAGTGCAGCCATTTAAATTATTAGTATTATATGTATTAATTAGCAATACACAAATAAATAACACATCACTATGGGTATACAATTATTAAAAGAAATTGACAATTTAAATTATTGTACTTTAAATTATTAATATTTTGTTATAGGATGGTCTAGTTTATAGTGGATGTATATTATTCATAATAGCATTTCATTTCATCATTTGCAGTTTCTTCAGTCACCTTTAAATTTATACAGTTTAAGATGATATATATATATATATATATATATATATATATATATATATATATATATATATATATATATATATTAAATATTTTTATGGATTGTTATAATAAATAATAGAAATATGGGGATAATATCCATGTAAACAGAGATAACCTTTAGTCTTTTGATGTTGTCAAGAAACTGACAATTATTACTCCCTGAGGCTAAACAAGATCTTCATTAATCTATATGACTTAAAATGTAGTGAAATGTAACATTGTATTCCATAGGAGTATGTAAATAATTAATAATTAATATGGTTTCTAATGCACTGCATTTCTACCACAGTTAGACTGAAATTTATTGCATATATCATTAGCACTCTATTTTCAAAATATGAATCTATCAGAAATTAATCTACTTTGCAAATTTGTAATTTTTCTTATCCATGCCACTTAAAAAAACTTCCTTATTCCATCATTCATCTTATATATGATCTTTCTCTTGATCTTCTACAATCTATTGATTTAAATTAAGACTTTAATTAATTATTTATTATATTTTGATAACATGTTCAGATCAATTTCATCTAAACCTATTACTTCTTATATTGATATCAGTAATATTTGTTCTTTCACTTACATATCTTGATTACGATCCTACCATATTAATGCCAACACATATCATTTCTTATTTTAGTGGTATTTATATATGGAACTATTTCCATGATCTAATATACATGTTGAATATTTTTAGAAATATTTAACTTTGTTTAAATATTTCAAAAATTCATCTGTTAGAGCATACAGGTTAGAATGTGCATGCTGTTACTAACAGTTGAATGTACTGGGTATACTTAAATAAAGTTAAAATTTTTCTAAAGACATTCAATACTTATATTAGTTGGTGGAAATAGTCCAATATATAATTACACCTAAAGTACCATCAGGAAAACATCATTCCTTATTTTACTTTATAATCTGAAATCTTTATATTACATTTACAATAAGTTTATATATCTCAGGATTATTTATGAAAAAGCCATCTTAACAACCACAAAATCAAATTTCCTACCAAAGCAGTGTTTAGTTTAATTCTAGGATTACTTTCTTCCATTATATTATCATAACTTGACAATGTGATCAAGATATTTGTTGTTAATTTATTTTGATTATTAGTATCAATGTTTTTTTTCCTTTTTGTAAAGCTACTAAGCATCAATTTAGTTTTTAAATATTATCTTCATTTTATACATTTTGAATTTATCTTTGCAAAAGATATGAGTAAAGCTATATAAACAATAATAATAATAATAATAATAATATTAATAATAATAATAATAATAATAATAATAATAATAATAATAATAATAATAATAATAATAATAATAATAATAAATCACTAAATAAAGAAGAGTGACCCTTTTAACTTCAAGGGAAGAAAAGAAAAGAAAGTGAAAAGAATTGCTATAAAATACTTATTTATATTTTAAATATAATCCCAAAAGCAATGATTCTTATGAACTCATTAAGAGTATTAGACTACAATGAGATTAATTCCGAATTTAGTTTCTACCATGAGAGATCATTCAACTTGAGTATTATATAACTGAAAATTAAATTTTGCAGAATGTGCTAGTACAATGTGGTGATTATCAGTGTTATATGTGCATTTATTCAAAGTAAAATATAGTTTTCATTATTTCAATTTTTTCTCTATTTCATTTAAATCAAAAGTGTAGAATGATATACCATGTATTGCAAAAATACATACTATTAATTTCAAAATTTTTATTCATTTCAGCTACATTTGCATTTGAACTACCTCTAACATAATTAAGATGTGTAGCAATATTATATATAATTAGTTTTGAATATTCATTTAGTCCCTTTGTAATATTTTGAAAATCTATTTCTTAATCTAATATACACTTTATTAAAAAGTGAAATAGTTTATCTATAACAGTAAAATAATATTTATCATTATATTTGATCACTAGAAAAAAGATTATGAGAGAAGTTCGAATTTAATTTTATATATATATTACTGATGTTTATATTTCCTACAATATTTATCCATTTGGAATATTTGTGTTTTTGATTTATTGCTAACTAAAAAAAATTATTTATTGTTAAGTATGAGTCCATATTTATTAACAATTTACTTAAATGGTTCATTTTAATTGATGTTAATTATTAAAAAATGGTGCATATTAATCGAATGAGAATAGCATAGCTAAATATTTTGTAATCACTCAGATAAATCCAAGATGGAAGAGGCAGAAGCATTAGGGGAAATGTTTAATTTAGTAATGGACAAGATAAGATATATAAGCAAATGAAGACAGGCTTTAATTCTTTATTAAAATAGTACACTTTGTCTGTATATATATATATATATAACCTTTTTAAAAGAGTTAATATAGTACACTTTGTCTGTATATATATATATATATAACCTTTTTAAAAGAGTTTACCATAGCAATCATTATTATTTTATATCCATTATTTTAAATAATATCAACTAATTTGTATATCAATGTTTAAAAAAAGCTGTATTTTTAATAAAGTGATCTTTTTTAAGATTATTAATGTTATAAGATATTGAAGTCATAAAAGCAACATCATCTTCATAAAAATATTCATCATTTAACTCCACTAAAAAATATTAACAAAATTAATTCATTATATAATTAACTCACAACAGATAAAACCCATATGTGATACCACTAACAATTTCTAGATGCCTTAATTTCATATTGGTCTAAATCAAACATGTGTCTCTTTAATAATCTTCTTAAGTATAATTTACGTAGATTTAATTTTATACTCTCCCCTTCTGTTACAGTGATATCTCATGCTGGTTGTCATCTCGACAGCTGTAAATTTAACTCTTTTGCAAAAATAACTATTTTTTACTTTTTAAAAAGAAGATAATAATACTTATTGTAACTAATGACAATAATAATAAGAAAATTTATTTCATTACAATAACTGATTGTAAAATAAATAATTAATTAGTTATAAAAAAAGCTGTCAACGAATTCTTGTTAAACAAAAGTAATTTTATTTTATTTTCTGGATATATTTGTTTAATTTTTGGTATATAAATAATTTAATAATCATTATAAATAATGTTTAATTTTTGGTATATAAATAATTTAATAATCATTATAAATAATGCTTACAAAAAATCAAATTTAAAATGATTTTTATTTATAACAACTACATATTTTAAGAGTAATATGAGATATTGATTGTAATTGGAGTTGCACCAAACTTCATTGTAACTGTTAAAAGTTGAAAACAAGATTACATAATATACAATAATAAGATTTACCTGACATTTATTTGATATCTTTTTATTGTAGTCTAAAAGGATTTTTAATACATTGCAGACAATGAAGATTTTTATTGCAAACATAAATAATTTTCTCAAAAAAATAAATAAATTTTATATAGCATTTAATTATAAAACATCTCTACACATGGAAATAAACTACACTAGAAATAAAGAACATTTACATTATCTAAAAACAATTTTTATTTAAATAATTTTTGTTTAAAATTTTTGTGTCAAAGAATTTTGTTTTTCTTTTTTTCCAAGGAAAAAAACTTATTTTAAGTATTAATAATGTTGGTAAAAAAAATGTAATCACATTATTAAAACTACATCAATCAACTATTCATTATATTTTTTATGTAATTTTTACTTAATTATTATTGCATTTTTATAAAAACAATGAACCACTAGTTTTTAAAACATTTTTAACAGTGCTTTTATTTTAAAAAATCAGTTTAATTGATTCTATAATTAGAAATAAAAAAAGATTGGTAATATAACATTAAATGAATCAAAGATAAATTTTAAAATAAACGCTGTATTAATTTAATATTTATGCATACTTTATTTTAATACCATCTTTACCTAATTTAGTAAATTCAAAATGGCAACTTCAAAATATAAAATGATTTTTTTTTTAAATTATGGCAAATGAAATGTCTATTATGTAATATATTTACATATACGTTAGTACTATTTTTATTAATATATGCTTATTAAAATGTTTTTTAATTAAATATTGCCTTATTTTTCCAATTTTAAGTTTTGTTTCTCTCATTATATCTTGAATACTTATTATATATTTTAAAATATAATAGGTAAATTGTTTGTTTTTATACAAAATTTTTGATTTACTTTGGAAAATCAATCAACCTTGTTATCCAGGGTGAAACTGTGTTTAGTTAAGCATTGGGTAGAGTTGTAATTTTTCTTTTGCATTAACAAAAAAGTATTGGTATCAAGACATACATATGAATGATTTGGGAGATTTGTTTGTGTTTAGTCTCTCAATTATTAGAATTTCAAATTGATAATGACTTTTGTGGTTTTGTAAAATTTTAAATACTCCAGTATACCAGATCTGAAATAAATAACAAATCAGCATTATGTATTGTTGTTATAATTAAGAATTATTATGGGAACAATATCTTAGTTTGTCTACTTAAAAACAGTTTCCCAACAGTCAAACACATTTCTATTCATTCTTAGTTCTGTATCAACTGATATAATAACCATCAATTTATAAATTAATTAATGAAAGTAATAATTTATTAAACAATAAGAAGATAGACTTTAAGGAAGTTCATGATTTGAACTCATTATTAAATAATTCTAAATGATCTACAGATAATAAAAGTATCCCACAAGGAAAGCTGAAAATATATTGAGAGTAACTTATATATTTGTAAAGGATTAACAGTTTATAAAATTAGAATTAAAAATAGATATCTTAATTCAGTATTATACATTCATGAGCAGTAAACTTGACATCAAATAATCTTCAATAATATAAAGATTATCTTTTGTGAATGCAATGTAATAAAAAAAAGACAAATAAAAATTTTTAATTCAGACAATAAATATTATGATTTTTTTTTATATTAAGAGTAATTGTCATTTATATTAAATTGTAAATAATTACACATACATATATAATTTTGTTAATAGTTTTTACTTGAAAAAATGTATGTGTTCAAATAGTGAAACCATAATCATAAATAAAAAATATTTTAAAAATTTTATTAGTATTTGTAAGATTTTATATTTTTCTATTTTGACTTATATAAACATAAAACAAACATTGAAATTAATTCTACAATTTTCAATATAGCAATACATAAATAAATATTTACATGCTGGTATATTGAAAATTGTAGAGTTAATGTCAGACTTTTGTTTATGATACACTATTGTGTTTGACATTTTATATATGTGTATATAAAAATAATATAGTGTAGTGAGAGTTCAAGTATATCTAAAAAATATAACATAAAAAAATGAAATTAATTTATTTTGTGTTCATGTTTAATTAAAACACACATATATAGATAGATATAACAAGAAAAATAATAACTATAATGGTAATTAACTATTATATACAGTCTTTCAATCTGTAGAAGTACTTTTGGCTAATTCTTAACCATCATCAACTGATGTTAATTTAAAAAACACATTGGAAGCAAATGTCATCAACTCAAATCCCATAAATCCTGAATTTTAATGTTAGCAGCTTATCTATTAATTATATTCATTTTATTTCTGTTTATTAAAATTTCTTCCTTAATTTTTCTTTTATTAGGGTTTCTCTTTTCACGAAGAATCATAACACTTTCAATATCAAATTTAAATTTATATTTACATGTTCTTTCATGATCCAAGAAAACTGAAGCAATCATTATTATTTTTGCTTTTCACATGCTTCTATAACAATTCATGCTGTTTTAATCTTTTTTCAATGCTGCACCTTGATTCACCTATATATAATAACATATATCCACAAAAAATGTATACCCAACATTACTTTTCTCCTGACAGGTATGACATTTTTAGAATTATTCACTAACTTATTAACATTATTTGTAACACAAAATGAAACATTAAACACATACATATTTCCTTAAAAAATTTCACTTGAGCATTTGAAATATATGAAATAGATATCCATTTTTATTATCAATCTTCAACTCCTTTAAATCATTATAATTTTTTTAAACTGACATAAAGTAGTGTTAATCTGTTCAATCTTATAGCCTATTTTAAGAATTCTTTGGCAAATATCTCAATATTTTTTAATTTATCACACTGGTAACAACATAATTTTTCATTACAAAACAAAAAAGTTCTAAAACTTGCCATCTTATGCATAAATGGTACTTTTGATTTACAATTTACATTCCCTTTTTTGCAATAGTTTGATTATAACTTAACATACTATTATCTCTTGTAACAATTAAATTCAAATATTTAATATTTTTGTCCTGTTCCTTTTTGAAAGTCCATTTCAAACCATTCAAATTACTTACCTTCTCTACAAGCAAATTTATAGTATTAGTATTTCCACAACAAAAGCATCATTCACATATCTTTTGCAAATTTTAATATCTGTAAAAGCATGCATATCTAAAAGACTAACAAAACAAAATTGCAAATTTGGGCAACAAAAAGCGGACCCCTAAGCCTATTTTTAGATATTTTATAATATCCACCTTCAAAAGAAGTAGAAATGTTATCATCAAAAAATTTTAAAAAATCAATGACAAATTTTATCACATATTTTCAAAATATTTACTTTTTAATGTATGCTCAATTATTTTTATGAAGAAGAGTATTGGTTTTTTAAGCATTTGTAATGGATTAGTCATACAATTCAGATTACAATAATTCAGGGTAAAGCAAAATAATGACAAAATGTCTTGTTGTCTGGTAAGTATAAAAATCTAGCAGTGTTGTTACTTTTAGTAAATGTCAGGCTAAGAAAAAAGCTAAATCCCATAATATTTTTTTATTATTTTTTTTTTCAATTATTATAAAAACTTTTCTTCTTGCCTTTGTTAAACAAAATTTTTTATAATTATTAATTTGTGTGAGTAAACTCTCTTAAAGCATATTCAATGGGTAAAGAATTTTGTGGATGCATGACAATCATTGTAGCAGTCTGGAAAAGATAAAAAATGCCAATGCAGTGAAACAATAATTATCAATCTGTGACATTCACTTTTTATGCATTCTGAATTCTGAAAGTGTCATAAATTTTATAAACAGTAAATTCTTATCCAGACATAATATGCATTCCAAATAATTTTATAAACAGTAAATTCTTATCCAGACATAATATGCATTTCAAATAATTATGAAAGACATTGAAATTCTAGAAAAATAAGTGCATTATTAAATGGGATAGAACAACAACAATCCATCTTTTTGGAAAAAAAAAATTAAAGCACTTGCCTTTCCCAAAACAACAACAACAAAAAACAAATATCAAATTAATTAAACTATTAAACATTACAAGACAAACTATTCATACAGTAGATGCAGTGCTCTCAGATTCAAGGCTCCTCATTGATGAAAGCCACAAGATAAAAACTGATCTGGGAATATCGAATTCATAGGCATTACATAAGGATTTAATGCAAAAACCTTCTTGCATCCATATATTACTAAATCTTGCATTGGGTGGCACTACTATATGAGAGTATATTAGATTAATTAATTTAAAAGTGAATTTTTCAAAATCTACTTATTGCAGAGACTAATCTTTTTAATGTCAGATCTGAGAATTTTCAGAGTAAATAATGGTGTTTTAGTTGTTGTCTTAAAAGCACTCTCTTACAACTATCTGTAGCATTTCTTTGCTGGTTTTGCAACTTTCAAATGCAATGTTTTTGTTTTCAAAAAGTCATTTGCATGAATTTATCTTTCATGCAAAATTTGAAAGAAAACATTATATATTTTCTGTAGTTTATTTATATATTTGGAACACAAAATGACTATATGTGATGTCAATGAATTTTATGGCTCAATTAACAGAAATAAATCCATTACCATCATCAAAGATGCATTAATTAAAAAAAATTATCCAAAAAAAAAGCAAATTGATTTTATAATAGAATTGTTGAAGTGGCTGGATAACAACATAGTTGCTAAAGTTGGAAACAAATGGTATGTGATGAATGATGGTTGGCCCATGGGACTGCCTATGAGTGGAGTTGTTGATAGTGTTGTCATAAACCATTATGAGAACCAAATTCTTCCAAAATATTTTACAACAGATCCAACTTTCATATACACTCGATATGTTGATGACATTTTTATTGCAGCAAAACCTTCCACCACTATTAACATACAAAATGACTTTCAAGCCATCTCAAGATTAACCCTTAGTAGAACAGAGGAAAACAAGGAACAAGAAATAAAATACCTAAACTTGTTAATGAAAAGAGAGAACACACACTTAGATTATAAAATGATGATTAAACCACAGCACATACGAGGTTACACAAGTCCAAAATCTAACACCCCCAATACATATAAATGGTCAAGTATGAATGCGTTCCTTTTTAGAAATCACCAATTATGTAAATATATAGCGGATAGGAAAAACAATATAGACAAATATACAAAGGAAATGACTAACATAGGCTTCAAACCTAATACAATCAATCAGAAAATAAAAATATTTTATAGAAAACTAAGAAATAAATTGCCTAAAGATAGTATGAAATACCTAACAATTCTGTTTGTACCTAATGTAACACCAAATATTGCAAAAACATTGGCTAACAATTTTAAATTTAGCTTCAGAACACCTCCCAATACTAACCGACTGATAAATAATGCTAAAGATAAAACAGATAAAGATCAAGCCCTTCATGTTGTCTATAAAATGACATGCCCTCAATTAGGCTGCCATGCATCATATTATGGTGAGACTCGGGCTAACCTGAACACAAGAATTTATCAACATAGGTATGTCTACAATAGGGTCAAAAATACAAATGAAGGATCTTCAGTATTCTAGGACCACCAAGCAGCTACAGGCCATGTATTTGAACCTAGTTCTGCCCAAATAATTTGTACAAAAAAACTGATGCCAAAAGAAAAGTTAAAGAAGCTTTCTATATAGCAAATGACATCAATGCCATTAATAGAAGAGAGGCATGTTTTGCTTTCTCTAAACAATGGACTAATTAAAAATTTAAATGCATTTGCATAATCATAACAATCATTAGTTACAAAGCTATGAGTATGAGATTCAAACATGAAATTGCAAAACTGTTAAGCAAAGCTATTATAAATTAGAGTAAAATAATATAGCTTCACTACTTAATGCCAAAAAAAGTCGCATACTTATAATTACAATTTTACTAGTGAAGAGAAAAATAATTTATTATAGATTTATGATTATTTTTGCAAAATATTTGTGAAATATTATTTTTTTAAAAAAGATTATGGTGATTAAATTCAGAGTGTATTTTAAAATATTTGTTTTTTAGGAATACAAGTTAAGATAAATATAATCATGTAAAGCAGAAAGTTGTGATTAACTAAAAAAGAAAAGCCTCTTCATCATGAAAGGTGTTTTTTTGTCATTTTTATGTGGTATTTAAAAGTTTAAAATATAATTTCATTACTTTATGCATTGTTTATAAAAATAGTTTTAGTGTTAGAAATGGAATTAAAATAAATATTATTTATTCCAAATATACTTTTATTAACAAGAGAACAAAGACCAAAGTTATTGTTATGATTTCATATTTCAGTTTATTAACTTGAAATATTGTTTTTAAGAGTACTTTTTATTTTTAAATTTATACTTCTAAAAAATAATTTTAATTAAAAAATATAATGAAAAATAAAGTTTTAAAATAAAAACTTGAAAATATAACTCAAACAGTCACTAGGAACTGTAAATATTAAAATATATATACAAATCTATAATTACAATTTTTTTATGAAAAAAATTTAATTTATTTTTCTAGTTATTAAAGTAAGGGTGGCTTTCTATATAATGATTAGAGTTAATTCTTAAAATTGAAAATTTTTATCTATTTGATTTTGTTTTATTTAATTAACTATGATTTGATCTTTTTTCAAATGCTTTATAATTTTAAGCATTTTACTTTGATTCAGTAGCATTTATTTAAGATTTTTTTATTTCTTAGGACAAATTTGATTTTATTAAGCAATTCCCAATCACGTGTAAGGATAATCTGATTTCATTATCTTAATATTATTTATTTTATAAATGTCTTCAAAAATCCTTAAGTTATATTTTCTATAAAAAATGTTATAATTTGATTAAAATGCTCTTATTACCATATTTAATATCATGTAAAAAAATCAACAAAAATGTTTTAAAATGTGTCGTTTTTTTTAAATATTTGGTAACATGGCTGAGAAGAACTGTAGCTCCATTTTTTTTTTGTAAATTTATGCCAGAAAATACATTAAAATATTATGATGGATTAATAAATTTCTTTATTAGAATATTGTCTGTAAAATTATTTCCTGTTTTCTTATTAATACTGTCTGAAAATTAATGATTTTAAATATTTGTTTTAAATTTGTGAATATTGTAACATTCTGGAAGAAAGACAATTACATACATAGTACTTCTGGAAAAACAATTTATGAGTTATCCAAATTTTACTATTACTTATATTTTTAAATTAAGGAACTTTTGTTTTTGATTTTAAATTCCAAAAAATAATAATAATGAAATAAAATGAAAAATTTATGTTTGATTGAGATACTATGCAATTTGATTATTAAAGAATAATTTGAAACTAAATCATATAAATTGTAACAAGAATTTATAGTAGTTAATATTGGTGGATAATTAATTTCCTAAGTCAAAATAATTTTTAAAAATATTACATCAGTAAAGCATCACATCTTATACCCATCTGATTGAAAATTTATTGAAAGCAAAATTTGTGATTGTGGTTGAGTCATGGTCCTATAATATGAATAATAAATACTGAATATAACTGAAAACCTGTTATTACTGTAGAAAAAACTGTTCTCTATTGAAATATGCAAATTTATAAAATAAACAGAAAATTTTAGATACTAAAATTTGTCTTTTCAATAGACTGAAATATTTATGAGAATTCAATATTCATTCATTAAAACTGCACATAAATTCCTTGGTTTAACTGGTGGGGTAATAATTCCAGTAAATGTTGCAGCTTTTAGAAAATATCTTGATATCAAAAATTTAAAAATAATATTTCGCTAAATTTTCAATAAAAGTGTTTATATAGTAAAACTAAAATTGATTTTTACTACATCTATTTGTAAGCAACAAAATCATTTTTACAATATATATATATATCTTGTTTAAAAATAAACCATGCAGTATAAAAATAAAACACAGAAAAATAGCAATTCTTATCAGGGCAAATGCTGATACGTCAAAAAACTTTAAATGACTGGAAAATGAACTGCAACTTATTTATTTTGGATAAGCAATAAAATGTTAACACAAATTTTTAAATGAAAAAAATTTATATACTATAGTATGATTGTGAATGAATCACTGCTCAGGTTGCATAATTATTGACAAAAAATATAAGAATTTATTAAATAAGTACAATACAAAATATTATGATGATGATTATTATTAATTTTTTTAATTTTCTGCTATTCTATTTTTTACTCTTTTTTTTTATTTTGAATATGATATACTTTTAACGCCGTTGTTTTTCATAATATATATAAAGTCAAACAGAATTAAAATATATTTCGATCAAGGCTGCCAAAAACAAAAACAAATAATGACAATGATCCTAGATATTAAAGCAAAGAGTTAAATTGATAAAAAGTGTGAAAATGTATTTTTGATTTATTTATGTTAACATTAGCATTTTACCAATGTTTTAACTGAATTCTGCCAATCTTTTTTCATATAGTAAAGAACATTCTGAGATGTTTCAGAAAAGTGTATTTTTGTTTTCCTGATTTTGGACACATCTGCAACATCTTTGAATAATCTAATAAGAAAATGACTGATATGACCTATTCAAAATATTAGAATAATGCTAGTATTAACAACATGCAACTTATGCATGAATAAATTCATATATATATTGTTGTGCTATTTAATATTTATATTGTAGTAATTCAAAATAAATACGTACATTGTTCTGGATAAAGTTTTTAAAATATTGGAGTTAAATGATATAGTAAATATAATAAATCTTTAAAAAAGTAATAGTTCATGGGAACATTATGAAATCATTTTGTCAAATATCTAAGGAGATCATGTGATGTTTGACCAATTGATGTTCAAATTATGTATGAAACTTTTAGTTTTTAAGACTATTACTTTTGCCATCGAATTGAACTGTGCAGGGTTATTTTATAATCAGACATTAGATTTGATATTTATAAAGATTTTAATTCAAAAAAATTTAAATAATATAACTAAACTTCCTTTTATATATGTATATTTTAACAAAATGTTGCATTTTATTTGACGATTAGAAAACTTAAATATTTGATTTGTAAATAAAATATTCACTAAAGTCAATTGTTCTGTTAAATAACTTTTTGAGGTTTCTATTTTTCTTTTTTATTTAGATTAATTTTGTTTTATAAATTTTAATTTTAAAATAAGAAATCTAAACATGAAGTCTTTTGACTTTTTTTTAATTTTATTTAAAAGCAATAAAAGGAAATATTTAACCTTCTATTATATACATAAAGTTAGTTTTTTTTTTCTTTTTTTATTGTTGTTAAGCCGGCGCTATTCTTTTAAGTGTTATTATTAAATAAAATGTAAAATTACTTTTGAATAAAAATAGAATAATTTATTTTCTACTTTTTCAAAACTGTTTTTGATATTTTAAGGCTTGAATTTTGATTATATTAACTTTAACATTTATTGTTGATTTAATTCACACAGCTGCTTTCAAAATCTTGTCTAGCCAAAGTATTGTTATTGTTATAATTTATTTTATCAATGTTTTCATTTTGAAGGAAAAAGGCATTATCAATATAGTTATTAAAAAGTTGATTTTTTGTTATTGTTTATTATAAATTAATTTTATCATAATTCTGAGTTTTGCTGTCATTTAATATGTGATAAAATATATTTTGATAGTCTCTCAAAAGTGACAAAAATTTATTCAGTATTATATAGGATTCATTATCAATAGCTATGTTCAAAAAGACAGTTTGTATACACAAACTTCTTCAAGATTTTCTGTAAATTGCTTTAATTTTAAATTTATATTATTTTTTTGATTCTTCCTTTCTTTTAAATTTGATTACAATTGTGGTACTTCATTATTCAACCTTATATATACTGTTTCTATTGATACAGATTTCATACCTTGATTTTTTACATGCTCAACATATTTTCTGTATTAAAATCTGTTTTTTGTAATACTCTAAATTTACATTTATAGACAAGTTGTAAACTATAACAAATCTAATTTTTATTTTTATATATACTGCAACATGTTTCCTAAAATTAGTAATTTTAACAGCCAGATAAATTTATGTAAAATTATGAATGGCACTTTAAATATTTGCAATCATTAAATTATTATTTTAGCATGAATTAGAATTTATTACACTAGTTTTATATTTTTTTAATAAATATATATACACCTGGGTCTCATTTTATGCGGTAGATAGATTCCTCAGAAAACACACACAAAAGAAATCGCACAAAAATAGACTTAACTTACCTTGAAAAATGGGGATAGGGTTGTATTTTTCAGAAATCGCATAAAAGCAAAACAAGAAGGAAAAATTACTTTAAAATTCACATTAAAAAAATAAGGAAATAAAGTATGACTAATAAAATATGTCAAATATTTGAAAAAAAAATAATACAAGACAAACTTTTTTTATTAACTACAGTATTTAATTTTACATTTTTTCATATATATTTTAATCATTAGCGGTTATTTGGCTATTTGACAATATGCGTTTGATTGTGAATTGTTAAGAAATCAGATTTATTATGTGACATACAACTAGCGCCACTTTCAGTCTTGAGCTGTGTTAATTGTTTTTTGTTTCTATATTAAAAAAATGAGATCGTAATCAAAACAAAAAGATAGATTATCATTAGAAAGATTATTTTCAGTTTATAAAATCAATAAAATCTTTGTTATTATTTATTTTAAAAATCTAAAAAATTATTTCTGTTATAATTAACAAAATACATTTTAAAAGTTTAAAATTTTTGAATATTTATTGTGATATTTTTATATGTAAATATAAATCAATTATCGTTATTTATTCATTAGTATAAGTAGGTTATTTACATAGAAGCTAAGATGGCTTCAGGCCATATTCACATTAGCTGCTAATATATCGTTATATTTTTGAAAAAAAAAAAGTATTTCAAGTCAAAATAAGTTATTAATAATTTAAATTTCTTGATATCTAATAAATATAGTGAAATATGAAAGATATTAAGAAGAAACATGAATCACATAACTTCAAAATCGCATTAAAATAATCCACTTAAAACAAGACCCAGATGTATATTCACAATTTAAGATTTATATTATTCCCAACAACATATGAATGCTTTATAAATTTGAAATATTTATTATGAAGGGAGGGAAATAAGGCATGTATTGTTAAATCATATTAAATTTAATAATTCATCGTGTTTCAAAGGACTGAGTAAAATAAATGATAGATATGAAAAACAATATAAACATAAATCTATTTAAAATATAGATAAGAACAATTTAATGTTTAATCCTTGAAATATATATAATATATATTTGATTTTATATTTTAAAATTCCCTATACCAATATGCAGCATTGTTATTTTATTATTATTATAATTATTATTTAATTTTTTTCTTCTTCCTTTCCCTATGTATTAATTTTTACTTTAACATATCATACCATTTACACTTTTTTTAAACACCTTATCAGTGTTATCAATATTCTTAATTTATATTAACCTAACAGTTTTGACTGTTCTGAAGTTATCATCAGAGCTACAATATTCAAATATATAATTACATAATTAAAACACTTCTACACATATTCATATACATAATTAAATACCCAATATAAACAACAATATTTTAATCTGACTATTATAAATAATCATTTCCCATTTTATTACTTTACTCTTAAAATAATTCTATCAATATTTATTTTATAACACTTTATTTTATATCACTTTATTTTATTTTATTTTTAACATATTATTTATTATAATTATAAACTTTAATATTTGTTCTACTATTTAATACATATTATTGTCATTTTACTTATATTATAAATCAACTTCTAACCTTTTCTTATTTTTATTAAATATTTTATAATTATCAATCAACTTTTCCCACATTACAAATTACTTTTTTACATTACAAAAATTATCTACCTCTTCACAATCCTATTTCCAAAACCCAACTGACAAAATTTTCAAAATTTGTACACTTGTTTAACACTCCATCTACTGTCATTTTTTTTTACTTTATTTTTTTTAAAAAGAATAAAGTTGAAAAAAATGACAATAGAAGAAGTGTTAAACAAGTGTACACATTTTGAAAATTTTGTCAGTTGAGTTTTGGAAATAGGATTGTGAAGAGGTAGATAATTTTTGCAATGTAAAAAAATAATTTGTAATGTAAAAAGGTTAATTGACAATTATAAAATATTTAATAAAAATAAGAAAAGGTTAGAAGTTGATTTATAATATAAGTAAAATGACAATAATATGTATTAAACAGTAGAACTAAATGGTAAAGTTTATAATTATAATAAATAATATTTCTTAAAAAATAAAATAAAGTGATATAAAATAAATATTGATAAAATTATTTTAAGAGTAAAGTAATAAAATGGGGAATGATTGTTTATAATGATCACATTAAAATGTATATTTTTGTTTATATTGGGTATTTATTTATGTATGTGAATATGTGTATAAGTGTTTAATTATATAATTATATATTTGAATATTGTAGCTCTGATGATGACTGCAGGACAGTCAAAACTGTTAGTTTGATATAAATTAAGTGTATTGATAATATTGATAAAGTGTTTAAAAAAGGTGTAAATGGTAGGATAATAATTATTTATATGTAAAAAAATAAAATTAATGTTAATTATAGTGATTAGATATAGATAAAGTGTTCCTAGTAATCTTATTATTTTATTTAAAATCCCTTACTGACATTAGAATAGAGTAAAAATATATTTAAGTTAATACAAAAGATTATTGGGGGGGGGGGGTAATGCAGAAGAGGCCCAACTTTAATTAACTATTTTTCCATAATAGACTTTTTTATGCTTCTAAATAAAATTCCACATTTAAATTTGACAATAATTTAATACCAACAAATGTTTTAGTAATATTAGAAAATTATTGTGATTCTATTTTAATATATTATTTATTATTAGAATATATATAAAAATTTATCACTGTTGTAATTTATTAAAATGCAATAACAACTAATTAAAGATTGCCTTACCAATATATTCTTAACTTACACTTGATAGCATTATATAGAAAGCAATAAATTTCTGATGAAATTTCTTATTTTTAACATTTTTACCAATTTAATTATAGAAGTATTCTGAAATACATCAATTACATATTTTTGTTCACATGAAAAAAAAACTTTTTCTTACTTATATCTTCATAGTAAACTTACTATGAAAATAGACAACCCCCTTTTCATTATGATCCCACTTGCAAAATAAATAATAACATTTTTAATAAGTAGAAAATGCATGCATACTGATAATTTCTTGAAAGCATCATCCCATTACCATCCTGCTCAAATTTTTTACATAGCTACAATACTATTCACAGTGGCCTTTTTTTAAATAAAACTATTCTAAGCAAAGAAATCAAACATATACATGATGTTTTATTAATGAAAGAATATAATAGCAATGTTATAAATTAAGCAATGCACTGGATTAAAATTTTGAAAAAGGAAAAAAAATTGTGGTAAGGCATCCATTCTTACATTAAAAAAATCATGAATATAATTGAATGTGATTTGACAAAATTTAATATTTTGATCAAACCTAAAGATGAATTCTTCTTGATGCTCAAATAATCCATGAGATTCCCTGTGAAATATGCCAGGTCACATACATAAAAATGAGTAACCATGGCATCAGTTCTAGGAAAAGCTTTCATATTAATATAATAATGCATCACTCATCATCTTCATCAATCTCTTTCCTTGTTTTAGGCATTGGTTATTGAAAACCTTTTGTTAAAATCAAAGTTCTATTCAGAAGTGACAGTCAACAAAAAATATTTAGGAAAACCATAATTTGCATCAATAAATAGCCAAATTACCATCCATATTTGCACATGTTAATAAAAAATTAATTAAATTCAAATCTAACCAATCACTCTTACTCCTTGGAGTCTGATTCTGACTCTTTATTTAGTTTCTTTTGTTTTATTTCCAATTTGTTCAACATAAAAATGTGTCTTTTAGCTGTATTTTGGTCTATAATTTAATTTTTGTACTTTTTTCTACTGGTTTGTAATCTATATAATATTTTACAACAATTGTTTTATGTAATTCCAGTCTTTTTAAACTTTTCCTGAAAATATGTAATTCAAAAAATAAATACATACAACATGTATGGTAGGAAAAGCTTGTTTAAATTTATTTTTGATAAACTTTTTATAGTTTCATATTTATCATATACTATCTTCACTCAGTTGATGATAAATATTATTTTGCCAAAACAAGTCTGCATTTATAGTTTTAATATTTTACATGATTAATTCTAAAGAATTATTTATGAATTATAGTATGTCTTATGTGCACAATAATCTTCACTTCAACATCTCTCTCTTTCTCTCTCTCACTCTCTATTTATTTATTCATCTATATACATATGTGTGCACGTCTTTTTCATATGACTTTGTTTGTATGGTTTGGGAATGTATAGTAAAATGGAAGTTTTAAATAGATATATACATTAAATTAAATTATTCCATGGGTTGTTTTAGTTTTAAATATATATATATTTCTTATAATGCTTCTTTCATATACATTTCAATGCAAACAAATTTTCTTAAAAAAACTTCTTTATTTTTCTTACAGTTTCGACTGTCCAGCTGTCTTCATCAGAGCTACAATATTTGAATAATATAATACATAAACACCACTTCATATATATGAAATATACATATGTATCATCAAAATATACACATATATCCCCTATATAATATATATATATATATATATATATTCACACTACCCATAGACATACATATAAATTCCATACCTACATCTATATATACATATGCATATCCCATTATATACACATATATCTATAAGGCATACATATGTACATATATACACAGAAACACATACACCCATAGACATATATATATACAAATCCATACATACATTTATAAATACACATTCATATATATATATATATTACTTACATATAAATTATATATATAATATACAAAAATATATCCAATACACCATTTTTTAATTATTATCTTTTAATACTATTTTATTTTTACTTTTAATTTTTTAATTTTTTTAAAAATTCTTTTAAATATTACCATTTTTATTACTTTTTTTAATATTATTTTATAATTTTCCTTTCATCGTTTCTTACTATCTATCTTGTTTAATTATTATCTAATATATATATATCACTTTTACTTTAATATCTATAATTTTAATTTTTTAAAACTTTTATATTTTTATTACTAAAAATATATTCAATATTTATAAAATTAAGATACTCCATGTGTTTTTATCATTTGAAAAATGAGATGGCACTAAATTAATGCATTGTGAGAGAGGGTGGTTTGATTTCCTGTGCTGATGGATGGCTGTGACATGATAAAATTGAAATGAACTATATATTGATGAAAATTAAAAAAAAACCTTTAAATATGCATGTAATCAGAAATTCAAAAATTAAATTAATACTCATTCTTGCATTTCAAACTTATGATTTTAGGCTTTAAAATTATATTTTCATTGTCTACAATCATATATTTAAAATGCAAGAATATTATTTACTTTTTAAAAATATAAGAATAATACATGAGAGTAGAAAGTAGTGATATATTATGAAATGATATATTGCTGCAGACTATCCATTTCACTTATTCTATGCCATAAAATATCTGTGCTAACTTTAAACCCCTTTGAGTACACGTATATCTATATAAACATTGTTGTATATGTATAAGTGCACATATATATGTGAGAACAGACCGTGGTATACAATAAGTTAACGTATATTACAGCAAATCTCTATTAGAAATTAGATCTTTTAAAACTATAAATTTAATAATTCATTAGTTTTCATTGAGAATCACATATATGTGTAAATTTCACATAGGACCAACATACACATATAATAAAATGTTTATAAAAAGGTTTGTTAAATTTTTAAATCTAAAATAAAATGTTGTCAGTAAAAATCATGCCACATTCATGTTTTAAAATTGTGTGAAAGTTAAATCTGTAAATCTATAATTTGACAATAATAATTTTTAAGGTATAACTTAGTCCAAAATAAAACTCTTTGAATCAGCACTGTTTTAGATCCCATTGAGAATCGAGTTGTCCAAACTAAACTAAATTTAAATGATTTAAAAATTAAACAATAGAAAGGCCAATTTTATCAATTTAAAATTGAAGTTGTAAACAAGTTTATGGATTTCCCTGCTGAGAATCCAGCTTGTGAGAAATATAATATAGGATTTAAAACTGGTATAAATAACCTATATTTTGGCACTTTAACATACTCTGTAAAAATGTATATGTGCATTGCTACCATAATCCATGCCTATTTTAATTTTATCATGCATGAGTAGGAGAACTCCTAGTGTTGTCCATATTAGAATGAAAAAGAAACAAAAAATAATAAAATCTCTATTTTCTAAACTTAATTCAAAATTTTTCTTTCAACACTAATTCTTGATTTGTATTTATTTATTTTTGATTATCTACTTCACTCCATTATGCTTTATATGAGCACATGCTGTTTCCACACACAAGTATTTCATTTGCCATCCATGTTATGTCTTATGATAATTTTGCCTACTTTTAAACTTTCTATAGTATCCAATTAACAACAAAAATGGGTGTGTTTCATATATGTGCTTACTTTTATTTATGTATATCCTACTGATATCAAATTCAACTATTTTTATGCTTTGTGTTATATGTATATACTTTTTTCACTATTAGCAATAATTTGTGAATCAAAATCTTTTTTTTTTTTCAATAAATATATTTTTTTCAATCAATAATTACTTTTGTAAATGCAATTTAAATGGAACTTAAACTAAAAAAATTTCCCTTCTTTACTCTAACATGTCAAATGAAAAGTAAAAAGTGAACTTATACTATTTAAAAAATCTTCACCCTTCTCTACTTTAACCTGTCAAACTAAAAATAAAAACAAACTTATTTATTATTATTTTTACATTATTAAAGTATTCCAAGTATCTCTTTTCCTTTTTAAATCAATATATAATTGAAATTGGCTTTCAATCTCAGGGATTCATATGTATACATCACCCTCCACTTTGTTGTATCATTATATATATATATATACACTACAACTGTCTAAAATGTACAGCACATGCAAATCACCTAAGAGTAATCCACGTGTGTGATCCACATTCCAATATCACATAATAGACATTTTCTTTTTATAGCCTGCTAAGATCAGCTAGACATAGGAGACACTATCATATTCTAATTAAATTATAAATTGCAATAACAAGATAACTAACTGCTTTAGATAAAAATGTTACTCTTCTTTTACATTTTACACCAACTGAATCATGGTATGATAAAATAAAATAGAAATTCTTTGCCATAATAGTTATAAACAGATTTACAAAATCAATAAATAATAATAATAAAATAAATTTTATTATAAAGGAGATAAATACAGTATGTTAGTAATACAAATTTTTACTAAGATATCTTTAATGTTCATACCCATTCTCTTTCATCACTAAGAATTCAAGCTCAGATATCAGGTATTGGTGTATCTTTATCAGACTTTGTTTCACTATAGCTATAGTGGTGACAGGTTTTAATCAGATAAGATCAGTTGGTAGTTTGCTTGTTGATTGATAGTTGGTTTCTCCCCAAGGCAGTAGATATTTGAAATTTAGTCATATAGCAAACACAATGCTGTTTTTATAGTTTCTTTCTGTATGTTTCTATGGATCTTCAGCCTGCCCTCTGTCAGCTGGAAAGAATGAAGCAGATTGCTACTTCTCTACTCTTTCATTGTATTTTTAAACACCATGCACAATAAATAGATTAAAGACACACAATCAAAAACTAAACAGTAGTAATAATGATTCACCAGTAATCAATACTAGTGCAATCAAAGTATATCTGCAATAATACTTCAAAGTACATATGCAATTAGCAATCAGAAGTAAATCAGGACAATGAATTACAACCACTGCTTATAATTTATGGAGATGGATTATCAGCAAAATCAGATCATCATTTGTTTCAATCCATCAATCTATTGGTTGCAAATAATTCTGAATTTCATTTTGGTCTGCTGATTTATTTGTCAAATCATACCATTTACAAATATTTAATTTTGAAAGGGATTATTAAAGTAACAGCTTAAATTATATTAGATATTTATCTTCTTAATGAATTGGTCTGTTTATAAGAATCTAAACTACTTTTTTTAAGAATGTCATTTCCACTTTATAATTGTTACTAGAAAAAAACATGTTGTTTTAACATAAAGTTATAATTAATAATGCCATATACATTCATCTGTGCATATAAATTATATATATTTATTCATATAATTTTTATTTATTAAAATTGTTGAAAATCTTTACTTTTAAAATAAACTTATAATTTTTAAATTACCAATATGAAGCATATCTAAATATTGCTTCAATATTTCAAAAATTTATTAAAACAAGTGCTATCAAATAGAATAACAGTGTCATTTAAAATAAAAAATAAAACTAGCATTTGAACTAATTATAAGTACTTCTCAGTAAGCAATAACAATAAGGAAATATAAAAGTAAAAGGGTTAATAAGGCAACTGGGTTAAAATTGGAATAGGCATGGGTTCAGGCAAATTCAGATATTTGTGGAGAAATTTGCATGTTTATAGTAAGGATTGGTGCATTAACCAAGCAATTTATACAAGCAATGGAACCACATCTGAGAAATCTAGAAATTAATTTTGCACTTTTTACTCTATACAAGAAAAATTGTAACATTTTTTTACAACTTTAAAATTCACATATATTTATTTTCCAATATTTTAATTTCAAAAAAAATCAAAAAATGTCTTGATAATCAAATAAACAGGAATTTCAAAGTAACTGAAACTACACATTGATGCCTAGTCATTGTATATTTGGCAATCATAAACTTTGTGAGGTTACTTCAAGAAAATATTGTGATGGTCTAAAACTTTGATTTTTTGAAAAGTCTATGATTATTCTTATATCATAATTATGTAATAATTATTAGTAATCAAAAAATACATTATTACATATTTATTTTTTACAGAAATGTGTTATTTTTAAATATAAAATAATATATTCTCCTGAATATTGTTACCATAGAGATTACAGTCACAGTAAATACAACTGTCTACAAATGTTGTCACTTAATAGAATGTTATAATATTTAATGATATCATAAAACTTACAAAAAAAATTAAATATTTAAAGCATAAATTGATAGATTTAGTAGATATTAAAATAATTTGTTCAGATTTTTAAAACAAACATCAATAAAGATTTTGTTCATGATGCAAATTGAATGTGCTCCTCCTGAAATTTGATGATGTGACAGCATTTTGTTTTGATTAAAATCTAAGTTTTAAAATAATTCCAAAAATCAAATGTGATTTTTTAAAAAATATTTATCAAATGGGATGAAATTCATTATATTCTGATAAATAATAATGGTTTAATACTAAAGTAAACATTGAAAGCATAAATCTAGTGGGAAAAAAATCTATCTGTTAGAATGTTAGTGGAGTGCAGGAGGGTTAAACTATGTATCTGAATTTGTATGATAAGTGTTATTGTTTCTTTATTCTCTGCATAAGCCAAATAGATAATATTAGTAATCATATACAAATTAGATAATCACAAGGTCAGTAAAAAAAAATAAAAGTAGAATGTAAAATAATTGATGTTAAACTTAGTAGTTTTTACAAATCAGCCCAGTATAATCCATTTTTTTTAAATTGATGTGTTTAAACATCAAACAGGTGAAGCACCTGTTGAACACCTATATAGTTCAGAAAGATATCTTAAACTAAAAGTGATGTTCAAAATATGCAAGTTGGCCATCACATGTAGTCACTTACAGAGTGATGCTCTAGTATGGTAACATTCTTTATCTGACAAACTAAGCACATTTCAAACATATAAAGAAGTTTTCATAAATAACTTTTGGACAGAAAAGAAACAATTGGTTATTTTCTACCAGATAATGTAGAAAAAATACATGGAGATGAAAGTAACACTGCCATTTAAAAGGCAAGTAGCCAAGTAAAAAAACACTAGATGTGTGTTATATGACTGAAAGTCAGATTGTATAAATAGTTCATCACTTTAAACAAGCTATTGTAACTACAGATGGAAAAACCATAGAGCAAACATGCAAACTTCTAAATGCATTGCATACAATTATCTGTGGAATGTCAAGTAGGCAGTGTGAGAAAAATTGTGACTAAGCTTATGTTAAAGTTCTGGAATTTGAAAATAAAAAATCTATGCAAAGTAAAAAATAAATCATAGACACATTGAAAAAGACATTAATCAAGTTTAAATCAAAAGAAAAGTAAAGATCTACTCCAAACTGGCAGTAGAACTAGAATTTTAAAAAGTTACAAGGCTTCAACTAAATATGTGTTACCTATAGATGGATGTAGCTATGATCCTGTTGTTGAGATGAAAAAAGAGAATGATAAATTTTTCTGGTCATCTAAAATAGGATCATTATCATAACTCAAAAATACTGATGAAAAAGATAAATATTAAATCTTAATTGAATATGGAAAGTCTGAAATGTTGACAAATCCAGAGTAAAGATTTTGTTTAAAAAATGCTACAATGTTTGATATTAGTAATTTTGACCATTATACATGCAATGAATTTTTGATCTCATAGAATGATTTTTATAAATTTCTATAGATAAAAAATGCAACAAGGTTCTTTTAAGTATAACTATTTATGATATAAATGGAAATATAATGCTTAACTATTAAATCTATTTAAGTATGAAAATAAAATTTAATGTTATATTAGACTCTGTGATCATTTGGAAGATTTATATAAGTCATGAATAATTTGTCATATTGAGTTGATACCTGTGCTAGGTTGGAAAATGTAGTTACATGATATGTATGGTAGTAATTCATAATGTAGTCACACTTTTCATTTTTAAAGGTAAATATTTTTCCATTTATTACAAATGGGGATCCAATAGAGATATAATAATCCTTTTTGCATATCTCAGTCAATGACTTGGTCTATTTTTTATTACTAGAAAATATACAGAAGTTAAAAGACTATACTTGTAGCAAAGTCTCAATGTAAAAATGAGAGTTGAATATATTTCCTAACATTTAGTGAATTTTTAATCAAGTATTAGTCTGCTATATCTCAACATTAATATCTGAAAGATGGTTCAAATGAATTTATTAAAAAGTACTAATGTATATAGGCAATCAATGTGGATCAAGACCTGGCAACAGCAAAAATTTAATGGCATACCATTTGTTGATAAAATTTTCCATGTGTAGAGTTTACTTCTTAAGTCTATAAAAATGTGTATGTCATAAGAAAACCATACCACAAAATAAGATATGGAAATAATGAAATGAGAAATAAAATATTTGCTTTTATCGTTTCATTTTTAAATTAGCAGAGGGGAGTATGTAGTGCTAGAAGAAGTCTGACAACCTGCATACATTGTTGACAAAATAAGCATATGTTGAGTTATTAAACTTATTTAAAATTCTTTTAAATTTAATAGCATTATTCTTTTTGAATGTGCATGCATGGGTGTGGTAAGTAATCCAATAAAAATAAGTAAAACTTGTAACATTTTTTAAAGTAAACTTTAATAGAGGAGTTTATTTTGTGTAAGGATGCTTAAATTAAAAGCAAAAGAGCTTGAAATATTCTTTTTAAAAAAAGGGGTAATTTGATTAGATTTATAGATAACAAAAATGCATCTACAAATCTGATTGGTAATAATTAATTTAAAGATAAGAAAAATACTTCAAGTTATTATGTATTTTTAATTACTAATCTGTTCTTTATTTTAATTTTTACAAATGTAAAAAAAATCATAAAAAAGAAATTAGAGGAAACAACATCATATTCTGTCATTAGTGCTCAACTGGAGGATCAAAAAATGAGTGTATCTTTAATTAATGAAAGAAGCAAATAACTTTTTTCTTTGTGTAAACTATAACATCACTATTGCTAAAAATGTATTGTTGTGTTGGAAAAATTTATTGCATGATTGATTAAATATAAATCATTTTTGCTAAAACAAAAACTATTGCTTTATGGAATATATTTATTATTTGTTGATATAGCCATAGAAGATTCATTGCTGATTAACTTAAAGTGTATCAGCCCATCATAATTATGTAACCATCTTCTGAAAACTATCTGAGTCCAAATTTAAAGTATATGCTGGATAAATTACATTGCCTATGATGAATGTGTGCCTCTATATTTTTTATGTGAACAGAGTAATCAATTGGAACAAATTGAGAGAAAAATCATCATATTTTTTTTCTTTTTATGCATATCAGTAATGGAAATATAAAATAGATATACTATGGTAAGACTGTTTATTTTGAAGCTTTAACAAAAGTAAATAGATATAGCCTTAATAAGTTGGTATAATCTGATTACTGTATTCAAATTTACTTTATATTTATTAATTGTTAAATCACTTTTATCAAATTCTTTTTGTATGCTTAGCTAGTGTTTGATTGTATTCTAAAATAAGTGTCTTTTTCTTTGTGTGGATGTCCATGAGTTGTTTTTATCTGGTAAATAAATGGCTATTAGTTTATAAAATTCAAGTTGTCAGTCCCATTTTATATAGCAGCATTTATTTCAAATGTTAGCATTACTATTTATTACTTTTATGTTTAAATAAATAAAATTAAATTGGAGAGAATGTTTAACTACTGAGAAAATCCTGAATATTATAATAAATTGGGGGATTTTAGTATTTGAAATTGGTCCATTCAACATTTTTTATCTTTTTACCAATAAAAAGATTGGCACCTATGTAGAGGTTAAAAGTACATGCATTTTTTCTAAATCAAACTATTTCTGAGTGGGAAAGCCTATTTTAAACTCCTAGTGTTGACTTTGTATAGATAATTAGAAAATATAAACTCTTTTTACCTTCAATTGTCTCCATACTTATCTATTTTATATATAAGTCTGTGATAATTCAAACAGTTAGGTATATTTACAGGAAGTCTCTTTAGATTACTGGTCCAATATGCATATAGTGAAATCTAGTGTACAAAAATGTATTGGTTTTAAATTTTTATAGTTAAGTATTTATATTCATCACTGTTATTGGTTGTATAGCAGCTTTAATATGGATGTTTCCTCTGTTCTTTGAGCTTCCATGTTCATCATCTTTTCTTTGTTTTCTAGCTTAGTAAGCTTATCTCTATCCTCTCATGATTTGGCTCTCAGTCTTTGTTATGCCTATTTCACCATTTATGCCACTCATTTTTTGTGCTCTTTTTTGTATTTCCCCCGTTTTTGTTCATTTCACATCACTTCACCATGTGCTCTGCATACACTCACAGAATCATAATTTGATTTTGCCTTTCCATATTTATTTATTTTTTTCTAGCTTTTATGCCTATGGGCAGGCTAGCTAGATCAGGACTCACAATGGGGTGACAAATGTAACAGGACAAGAACTAATCACACTCTTCATTGATCTTATTTCCTGATAAACATATTGCAGGAAGGAACTATCGATTGGCATTCCCCAATGCAGATGTCACCCCACTTATAACAATATTTCCTGCTCATCAGAGGATGTAACACTAAAGCGACTGGAAGCATCTAGAAATTTATGTGTTTGGTTTCCCAATCGGTGCCACTAGACTTCCATCTCACTACAACCCTATTTACAATCATCTGGTTATGCCAAACATAGCACAGGAGACATGAGATACTTGTGAGCAGGATGCAATAAATGATTAGCAATGCAAAATGGAACTGAATAACTAAAATTAATTTTTAATAACAACAATTTTATTAACAATAATTATCAATAAGTCCTTCCAATAGTGCTCATCATTTGTATCAAATAAAAGCTCATTTCAGTTCATCTTGTGTGAAGAAGTCAAAAAGCTTTTTTATCAAGTATATGTATACATAGGTTTTATCACTATATTCAGGTGTGGTTTATTCAGATATGCATATAAGCCTTTAAAAATCATCATCATTTAATTATTATAATATATATAGTACTTCCAGGTTTATAGATATTTATTATTCAGTCAAACATAGATGTATATTTTTAGATTGATTTTATCATTTTATCCAGATGTGGACTATTCAGATAAGCATTTAAACATTTATAAATCATCATCATTTAATTATTCTAATATACAGTACTTCCAGGTTTATAGATATTTATTATTTAGTCAAACATAGATGTATATTTTTACTTAGACTTTATCACTTTATCCAGATGTGGATTATTCAGGTATGCATTTAAACATTTATAAATCATCATCATTTAATTATTCTAATATATAGCACTTCCAGGTTTATAGATGTATATTTTACATAGATTTTATGACTTTATCCAGATGTGGACTATTCAGGTAAGCATTTAAACATTTATAAATAATCATTGTTTAATTATTCTGATAAACAGAACTTCCAGGTCTATAGATATTTATTATTCAGTCAAACATAGATATATATTTTTATATCAATTTTATCATTTTATCCAGATGTGTATTATTCAGGTAAGCATTTAAACATTTATAAATCATCCTCATTTAATTATTCTAATATATAACAACTTCATATTTGTAGATAATTATTATTCAGTCAAACATGGATGTATATTTTTACACATAAGTTTGTTATCAGCCATTCCATATTTGTAGAACATTTATAATTTTGAACATATAATGCAATTAATGTTTTCATATTATTTAATTGATAGATGAAAAAATATGTTTTAATGCTTACCTTTTAACTAAGGTCTTCATTTATTGCTGTTTCTAAATAATGGGGGAGGGGTCTTGAATTCGAACAGCACTAAAGGCTTGGACAGGCACTGGAGGCTTACTTCATGGTAGTGAATAGAGAGAAAAACAGGCTAACCGCCCATATTACACTGATTCTTCATGGTTTAATTCACTTTTCTAATAATCTCAAAATTCTTATAAAAATAATAAATAGTGCTAAATGTAGATGTTTTTTTTTAAAAAAAAAACAAAACTAAAGGATATGCTAAATTGATAAAAATAATAAATAGTGCTAAACATAGCATAGTAAAAAATTGTAGTGTAATTATTAACAATAAAAATATATACCAGTTTCTACTTTTTCCAGCATTTACATACACTGTCAAAATAAAGAGCTTTATAAAGAAACAAATATAATACATTTAAAAATATTATTATGGAAGCAATATTCTGAGAACTTATAATTATATACCTCATAAATAATGCATAAGAGATTATATAAAATAAATTGCATAGAAATGATTCATAGCACTTACAATACTATAAATATTTAAATATTAATAATTATACTCATTACTAAAATAAAAAAATAGAGTCCTTCATCTTAATATTCCTACCATTATACTGGGTACAGTCACTAAAATAATGTTCTGAAATATTCTGAATATTTGCCAGGATATTTTAGAATATATTAAATTCACACACACACAGTAGTTCATGAATCATGAAGAAGCAAAATATTTGAAGTCACTAACATGAATAAATAGTCATTCAGAGTAGATAAATATAGTTTAATAAACAAAATAACAAACATCATACACATTAAATATTTTAAGTAGAATATCAAATAATAAAATTAATATTTCCTCTTATGAGCATGTTTTGTATTTCATTGATGATTTAAATTAATGAAGAGCAGTTATTTCAAAAGTATATGTTATAATAAAGCAGTTTTAAATTAAAATTATCTTTCATTGATGATTATAATGAAGAGTAAGTTACTAAAATGGAAATTGTATTTTTACATAGTCTATTATATCAATAAGTTTGAGCATTTATTCTGAAATACATTTTAGTATTCATTAACAATTATATGAAGAGCAATAATTTTCATAAAAATGTTTTATGGTTCATTAATGGATATCTGAAGAGCAAATATTCTAGAAAAATTGACAATAAACTTAAAAATTAACCATCACATTAATATTTTTGGAGCCTAGAAGTTAATTATATAATAAATTTCCAAAAAAATGAATACATTAAATAAGTATTAAGTCAATTTATTGAGAAATAAATTTTATTTTTTAAATTTTAAAGTAGACACAATAAAGACATTTTCATGATGTTATTTATAATATCTGTCATTAAATTCTGATGTCTTGAGCAAATAGGGAAGTAATCAATTAATATTAATTCTTTAAATAAATATTTACATATAATATGACATACTAGTTAACTTTAAGTTATTCATCAGTAGTATTCTCTTTAATATATTCATAAATGTAAAAGTAAAGTTTTATATCTGTTTTGATATAAATTACTGTTAAGGTGCAGATATAATAAAGCATGCAGCAACATATGTTTTTTTGAAATAAAACTAATGCATAAAAAGTTTATAATAATTTAATTATTTCCTTTTCAAGAAATATACTTATTTTAGGATATGACATTTATAAAATACTTTATTGTTCCTAAAGGTTCTTTAGTTTTGGGTTAAATAGTCTTTTTCATTTTTTAAATGAAATTACTCCAAAAGAAAACACTCATGTAACACAATAAATATTTCACATATTTTTAATATCTGAGTTGCATAAAAATTCTTAAAAATATATTTAAATCTTTTTAATAATTTAAAAGTTTCTCCATGTATCTTAGAAAATTGTTTTTTCTATAATAAAGTCTACACATAACATAAAATGTAGAATAAAATTCTTATAAAGCATGAATAATAATAATAATGCCTTTTATTAAAGTCCATTGAAGAAATTGATTCTTGGAAAAATGATTTAATTTGTAAATCATTTGCTGTTGAGTTTCCCATAATGTGAATTCTTTTTAATAATTTCTAAGTTTTAATGGTTGTATATTAGCATGAGAAACTATTACTTTAGCAATGCACTTGTTTAAACTTTAACATACAGAAAAAAGATTAGTTAAAAGCAATTAAAACTGATAAAAAGAAATTAAATTGAAGATAAGTTAAGAGTTCAGAATTGAATGAGAGTTAACAATAAGTATGAAAGTAAATGTGTGTGTGAGCCTTCATCAGCTTTTATAATACAAGTCATATGATCAATTTTGATGGATGAAATTGACAACTTGAATACCTCTTTCTTGATCTACTAATTAAATGATCACAGACTTTTCCATATCCACTGGAAAATTTCTAAAATTAGATTTAATTTGCTTAATTCCAGAACTTTTTGAAACACTGTCTTCACTGAAAAATTTGAAACAAATTATTTAACAAATTGAAATATATTACAATAAATAAATTATTACATTCTTTAAACATAATAAAATTTATATTCTTTAATAAAATATCACACTACAATATTTACTTTAAAATTTTGATAGTTTACTGTTAGGTATACTGTGGCTGCTAGGTGATGCTGCAATACCATCAAGAACACCCAAGAAACTTGCAAGTGATATTTCTATCTAAAAATTGTGGAAATCGACAAATTAAAATGCCTAAAGCAAAATAAATCAAACAAATCCTTCTAAAATACAAATAAAAAAATAGAAGAAAATGCTATAACATTAGAATTACAAAAACAGAATTCAGTAAAAAATGGAACCCTCCCCCCCTTCCAGAATAAAGAATTCTATCCAAAAATTGCTGAAATTGACAAATTAAAATGCCTAGGGCAAAGTAAATTGAACAAATCGTTCTAAAATACAAATAAAAAAATCAAAGAAAACACTATAAAATTTGAATTACAAAAACAGAATTCAGTGAAAATGGAACATCCTCCAAGAATGAAGAATTCTATCCAAAAATTGATGAAATTGACAAATTAAAATGCCTAAGGCAAAGTAAATCAAACAAATCTTTCTAAAAGACAAATTTAAAATAAATTTGGAAGAAAATGCTGTAAAATTTGAATTACAAAAACAGAAATTGATGAAAATACATCAAACAGAACATACATTCCACCAGAATGAAGAATTCTAACCAAAAATCACTGAAATCAACAAATTAAAATGCCTAAGGCAAAGTAAATTGAACAAATCCTTCTAAAATACAAATTTTTAAAAAAATTGCAAGAATTGAAAATGATTATCAATTGTAAGTATCTAAATGAAAGCTCACTATCAAATGACAGTTCAGAGAATTATTAGCACCATCTATATTTGGTTCCCAACTACTGCTGGGTTTGGTGACTTTACATTCCCCTGGGAATATAAATGTCATAATTTACTTTCTTATGTCATGATTATAAATATCTATTTAAAAAATTATTTACTTATATTCATTATGACTACAAGAAAACTCAACTCATATTTTAGTTAAGAATTACTAGGCAATTGAAAAAAAAGATCATATTATTTCTTTATTTTTTATTTTTCTCATATGTCATAGCATCGGCCGGGACACGAACCCACAACCGTCTGCAAGCAACTACTTGCTTGCAAGGCAGCTGCAATGACCTTTTGGCTAATAACCCTTGACAATTATTTCTTTATTTTAAACTCAAAAGTAAAAACCCAGTAAATTCAAAACATTGACTGAAAAACTCATCCATGTGCATTTACTACATAAATAATTTGCAGAAAGCTGATTTAGTGCTATTAAGTTTTATTGTATCTTCTTTATATCTTTTCGTAGTGGGTTGACTCAGCTCACATTTTTGAAATATATGAATAATCTTAGATATATTAATAACAGCCTCACATACAAGTGTGCATTGAATTAATATTAAAAATTTCTTTTCCTCTGTTCATTTAAATCACAAAGAAGAATTATAGGATCTGCTTTTAAATAACATCAAACTCTTTTCAGTCATCAGCCATTCTATTATTGATTACAAATTGGTATTTAGTTCTTATATTAAATGTTGATAAATTGATATATTGCTATTTTTTGTTATATTGCTAAATAAAGAAGGAAAATCACTAGTTATCCTGGTAATTAACTTTTTTTCACATTGCTTTCTATCCTGAAGTGCTATTAAAAGACTGATTTAACTCTTGCCTAAATGAATGTATGAAGTTGTAATAAAAAGTAATGCCATTACAGAATTAAGTTGTTCTGTTGTTTCACTTAGAGATTGTCTTATTTAATTTCTGCAAATTTTTTTTTAATTTGTGAGAATAACATAATTTAGCTTAAATCACAATTCTAAATTCATTTTTAATATAATAATATTTAATTTAAGTTTCACTAATCATTTTTAAAAATATTTTGTAACTCAGTTTTAAATATCTTTCTTAATTTTATAATATATTGACTTTTTTTAAAGTAATAATAATATTAACAACAACAACAAAGAACAACAACACCTGCTTTATTTAAATATTTATTATATCAATTAATAATTTATTAATAAAAAAAATATAGCACCTTAAAGCTAATAAATACAAGACTTATAATTTGTTTTTATTATAATTACAAAAATTAAATTTTTAAAAGTTTCATCAAATTGGAAACAAATAAATATCTTTATGCTGTTCTTCCATAAAATAATAATCACAAAATAATAAATTCTTACAACAGCTATATAAATATCAATTTTTTTATATACATAAAAAGTCTTTATCTGCATCTGATTTGGTGCTCTTTTCAAATGTTAATAATCTTTTACGTTAACGAACTATTACAGATATAAAACCATCTAGTGTTCAATAATGAAATTAAAACAACCAATACAAATGAATATAAATGATTAAAATAAATCAAAACCTACATATAAATCTAGTAATTACAAAATAATTGACTATATCATAACAATATAATAAATTACATGCATTTTTTTTCTTTTTTTACAATTATATATATATGTCAATTTATATAATTTTCCATTCATTTTTGGTTACTAATTGGTTAATTAAAAATGAATGGAAAATTATATAAATTGACATATATATATAATTGTAATAAAAAATGCATGAATTTATTATATTGTTATGATATAGTCAATTATTTTGTAATTACTGATTATATATAGGTTTTGATTTATTTTAATGATTTATATTGGTACTGGTTGTTTTAATTTCATTATTGAACACTAGATGGTTTTATGTCTGTAATAGTTTGTTAACGTAATAGATTATTAACATTTGAAAAGGGCATCAAATCAGGTGCTGAAAAATGCTTTTTATGTATATATATAAAAATTTGATATTTATATAGCTGTTGTAAGAATTTATTATTTTCTGATTATTATTAAAAATTTCAGTATTTAATAAGTGTATTGTCGTATATTATTTTTTACTATCGCACGGAATATTTTAATTAAAATATACGATTTTAATGATAGATAATAAAATACCTTATATATATTAGTATGATACAAATTTGTTTTATATTATTCTATGCTATTTATTTTTGTATTTTGTGTTAATAAAGCTTATTCCTTTTAAAAGTTCACTATACTGTTCTCATTTTTTTAATTGACTTCTTTCTGTGTAGAATGTTAATAAATAAGATTGAAAGTACATTTCAAGAGTATGATAAATTGTTTAAATGCTGCTGTTAATTGTTTTTAAGAAAACAGAAAAATAAATGGCTTTTTTTAAATAATGCAGTAATTATATATTTATAAACTTAATTTTCAAACGCTATTTTTTTTAAAAAAAAGATATATATATATTTATGTTTGAACATATATTTTATGTTATGTCTATATATATGTAAACATTGTAACATCTTTTCAACTGAATTTCACCAACCATTTTCAGATTAGTAAAAGTGTGATCTAAATAAAACAACCCACGTAATGCTAATATTATCATTTAATATGTTTATGTTGAACTCTTTTCCCTACAACTATTTTTTGAAAATATTTGCTTGAATATATACACCTATGGTTTCAAAAAGGAGTTTGAACCAAAATATAAAGAGATCTTCTCATTTCATTTTGATGTTATAATTATTAATGTTCATTCCATATGTTTTTGTTGTAACTGTTACTACAATATCATTGCTCATATGGCAAATAAACATGAATATGCTGCTCACCAACATATAGTGATCTACATGGTGAATTTAACAACATTAAACCTCTTGCAACCTAAAACACTATGGTTTTTCTTCTCATTTACTGATAGTTTTTTAAATTTAAAATATGAAATAAGTTTTCTTGAAGGCAATATGAATATGTATGTGAATGATCCGTAAAAAAAATTCATATACTTTATTTGCAGGATATTGTAAAACAATCAGCCAAAGCAACTGTTGGCAATAGAAGACAGAATGTGTGAGCAAAGAATCTCCTGATTATGCAACCAAAATGTCATTTGATCATAACTGCAAATCTGCTGTACATAAAGTACAATTACATGAATTGGAAAGGAATTATTTATTATTAAATGATACTTTGTTGGATTTTATTAAGTAGAAAATAAGAGAAAAGAAATAGTTGATTTACTACAAAGATACAAATATTGGAAATAAAAATAGACCAGAATTCATAATAAATAAAAGTTGAAAAGACAACAATATGAAGATTTGGGGTATGTCAGTCAGAAGAAATATAAACTACTCAACTTAATATAAGATGTTAAATGCAAATAATTCATATCAATAAGTTCTCATTGTGATGAAAAAATTGAGTATTTATATAGATATAGAAAATGCTTTGATCACACTATATAACATTTTTAAATTGGCATAAAGTCCTTTAACATTATAATTAGAAAATAATTTAAAAATAAAAGTACTATCAATTTTGGTGCCAGAAATGAAATAAAGTGTTGTCTTGTGGAATTTTCAGAAAAAGAAAAATTATATATTATAATATTTTTTTATATATAAACAAAATGCTAATTTAAAAATGAATATGAAATCATTCTATTAAGATAAAGTGGAAGTTGATTATATTTTGACTAAAAATATATCTATACTTCAAGATTATAATCTTATTAAGTGTTAATCAGAAAATATTTAACCATTAATAAATATATAAGATATATGTTATTGTAAAGTGAAAGAATAAAAAAATAGGATTTGTAGGTGATATTCTTAATATTCAAAAATATTTCAATGAATTTAAACTGAAACTTTTAAAAATAACTGATACTCTACTAAAACTGCTATAAATATACTTAGTAAAGCCACAGTTCAGTTCGACAATGTATGAAGTTAAAATATATAAAAATATTTTTAAATGATTCATTAAGATGAATGAAATCTGTAAAATTATACAAAAAAAACTTAGTGATAACACAAGAAAATACAGTTTTGAATCAGCAAAAAAAATTATTAAAGATAAATCAATTTAAATTAATATCATAAGATTGGAAGGAAAGTCATCATAGCAATAAAGACAAAAATAAAACTATTACTAAAAGGAATGAAATAACATCATAAAATATGCATTAAAGTATTTTATAGAAAATTATACAATAATAAATAACAAACATCACATGATCACATTTCCTATACTAGCACATTAATTGTTGATTACTCTGTTTAGCACAGGTGGCAATACTGTATTGAGAGTTTTGCTCTGTTTAATAAATAACAAGAAACTAAATAATTTTTGCTTCTGAATTATTAGGCACTTTAAGTAAAAGGTTGTGGCATATAATTATATCCATAAAGAAATAAAATCTCTAGGAAATTACACATTATGATTGATATCTTAAAAGAAGAAGAAATAGAAAAATTGTTTGAAACTATATACCAAATATCTAAACGATGAAGGTATACCAGAAAATTGGAAGCAGTTGCACTGATATTGCTATTTAAAAAATTATAAAGAAGATATCAGAAAATACACATATATCATTTTTCTGTTAATTCTATAAATGAATTTTCCCAATACAATTTTAATTCATCTGCAATAATTTACTAAATTTAAAAATGATTTTTGTATAATGGATTACATATTGAGAAAAATTATAATAAAAAGTATGAGTATAAGTTTCTTTTATGCTTTGGATTTGTAGATTATGATTTTATTCTATAAACCTTTTTATGGTGATTAAAGTTTTCAGCCATATATATAATATATAAACAATTTAAACAATTTAACAGTAAAACAAAAATATTAAATTTTAAATTCCTTAGTAGCGCTTTCATTTATGTAGTAATCCTCATCAGCAATAAATGAATTTCAAATTTTAACATTACATACATTTCCATAAACTGTGTATAGCCATATTTGCAACACACTGCTATACACAACTTATGGAAATTTATGTAACATTAAAATTTGAAATTCATTTATTGCTGATGAGGATTACTACATAATTGAATGTGCTATTAAGGAACTTTAAATTTAATATTTTTGTTTTACCAATAAATTATTTAAATTGTTTGTATATTACATATATTTTTTCATAATGGGTATTATACTTTTGTATTTATTATATATGTGTGTATGTACAAATATTATAATTTGATGTCTGTATTTCTTCAAACCAATATGCATAATCTTATAATTGAATATTTATAAATGCAGTAATTAGATATATGTAAAGAATAACTTGAAAACTTTTATCCACTTATTAGCACTTTGACTATTCTCGAAGTCTTTGTCAACTAACACTTTGGAAGGCTAACCTTTCCACAATTCTGTGATCTTAACATTTGCCACCTATCTATTAATTAAGTTTTGTTTGTATTTGTACATTAACATAGCTTCCTTTATTTTCCTTTTGTTGTTATTTTTTTCAATTTGTAATATTTTTACATTATTATAATTGACGTTAAAACCATAAATACATGACTTATTATGGTCATAAAAAATGAATGCTAATAATGTTTCAGCATCTGCTTTTTATGCCCATAATAAGACATGTATTTATGGTTTAAACATCAATTATAATAATGTAAAAATATTACAAATTGAAAAAAATAACAACAAAAGAAAAATAAACAAAGCTATGTTAATAATATACAAATATAAACAAGACTTAAATAACAGTTAGGCAGCAAATGTTAAGATCATAGAATTGTGGGAAGGTTAACCTTTTAAAGTGTTATTTGACAAAGACTACAAGAATAGACAAAAGCACTCCTAAGTGGATAAAAATTTTAAAGTTATACTTTACATATATCTAATTACTGCATTTATAAATATTCAACTTTAAGATTACAGACAGACAGACAGACAGACAGGCAGGCAGGCAGGCAGACAGACAGACAGACAGATATATAGATAGATAGATAAATAGATAGATAGATAGATAGATAGATAGATAGATAGATAGATAGATAGATAGATAGATAGATAGATAGATAGATAGATGGATGGATGGATGGATGGATGGATGGATAGATAGATAGATAGATAGATAGATAGATAGATAGATAGATAGATAGATAGATAGATAGATAGATAGATAGATAGATAGATAGATAGATCCAGAATATTAATATATTTTGAAGATTATTGTTTAATATTCAAGAGAAGTCATTAGAGTGACCCTAAGAAAATTAACATTGCTAAGGATATATAAAAAGTTTATTTCATATCTCCCCAAAGAAATTTTATTAAAAAAAAAACTTATAATATTCAATTTTATTTATTAGTACAGAGATTTTATGTAATTTAAACAGAAGATATTTACACTGAAAGCATTTGCACTGTAATATTGTTATAATAGCTCAACAATGTCTTGTTCAGTGCAAAGAATACTCTCAAATTAAAACAGAAGATAGAAATTTTTTAAAAAATAAGAGTATCAAGAACTCAAATATCTCGACCTCTCTTTATCAAGAAATCGCCACTTAATAGATTACAAAATGATTGTTAAACCATTTGAAATTCACAGCTGTATCCATCCTAACTCTAACTCACCTGCATTGCATATATTTGCTGGCCTTAATGCATTTTTGTTTAAAAACTTTTATTTATGTACATATGAAGTAGGCAGGAAAGAAAACATAAACAACTATATTAAAGATCTATTAGCAGCAGGGTTCAAATTCAAAGCTATTAAATATAAAATCATAAAATTTAATAATACGATAAACAATAATGTACCTCGCACCAATCTACCTAGAATAACAATCCCCTACATTCCTAAAATATCTAACAAACTAATGAAAGCATTAAGTGATAAATTTAACATAGCAGTTAGAACTCCACCTAATTCTAATAGATTGATTAACAACTCTAAAGACCACATTGATCGATCATTCACCCCACACATGATGTACTCTATTGCCTACCCTCAGGCCAGATGCCACACTATATATTATGATGAAACGAAAGCTACAATCAATACTAGACTGACTCAACATCTTTACACATTTAACAGAGCTCAGAAGAACAGCAACACATCCTCTGTATTTTTGGAGCATGCTAAACAATCTGGACACAACTTTACACCCACCAATCCCATAATATTGTGCTCAGAATCAAATGATCACAAAAGAAAAATAAAGGAGGCATTTTATATTAATGTAAACATCCATGCTATTAATAGGAAAGACACTTGCTTTGAGATTCTCAAAGAAATGGGCTACGTAATACTAGCTTATTTGAATATTTGTATTTGCATATAATTTATTATACATTTTATGAAGGCTATGAATATGAGGCATGGTTCCTCGAAAACATTAAGCCGATAAACTTTAATACTAATTTATATCTTCTCTAATTAACAATTATAAATGTTTTTTTGTTTTACATAATAATGAGAAGCAAAGCTATATTTAATCATATATTTTGTAAAATCTAAAATGTCTTAGATTGAGAATGAGAAAAAAAAATTATGTGATTAAAATGGGAATTTATGAGAAGTTTGCATCTTATATAGTTGATTTTGCATAAACCCTTTACAGCTTCAGAAAAGTTATCAGATCACTAATAGAGATTGACACATAATAAAAGAAACTAATAATAGAATTAAATTTGCATGCAATATTTTTAGCAGAAATAAAAATATTAAAAGGAAATACATAATTGAAAAAGATTTTTGAATGATGTCTTTTGCCAGTTTTTGGATCTAAGCAATTTGATACAAATAATTTAGACAAGTTATTGAAGCATAAAAAAATGCATGTTGTAATTAACAATAAGAAAAATAAAAGTAAAAACTTGTGAAACAAAGACAAATATAAATTTTGTATAATACATGGATTGACTATCATGAATATTTTGTTTAGACACAATTCACTATAAATGATTTAAATGTGATGTGATATGATATACTGTGACTTCTCCTTAAATGGAGTCAGGAATCTCTCAGCAACTATGCCCAAAGAAACCTGCTAGCCACCTTATCTTCCCTTTCTATTCCCCATCCTAAGCCTTCCCATAATCTGCTCCATCTCATTTCCACAACATAATGTTTGTCAACTCTATGACCTTTATATCTAAATCCCCCTTATCCTTTCCCAAACCCAGCATAAAAACCAATAACCCACTTTCTGTATAATCACTTTGTTCATATTTATTCTTCCATAACTTCATTATTTGTACCCTTTCTGCTTTCAAGCATTTACATTCAATTTACAGATGCCTAATATTTTTTATGCCTTCCTTACACAATTTGCAGAATAAATCAACCATATTTTTCTATTTACAGCTAGATTTCCTCATTGCTAAAGATCCCATTCAAGCCTTAAACAATAAACTACTTTCCTTACTATTATCATAAATTAATTCGTATCCAATGTTCTGTTTACTTCTATATATATTTAAACTCTTTTTACTCTCCATACTAGTTCTCCAACTCTCCAACTCCCTATTCTTTATTAATGTATCTATTCTTTTATCCCATTTCTTACCACTATAACACTCAACAATCCTTCTAACACAATCATCCCACCTTTTATACAAGTATACTGATATAAATTCTTTATCCAAATCTTTTGCATACTGCATTATCTTTCTCACCCATCTTGTTGCCTGCCATTTACTCATAACCCAATTAAATACTGTTTTGTCTATTCTTTTGTTATCCATAAATTGCAACCTATCAAATATTTTCATTTTACTGTTTGCATCTCTTATATAAAAACTTGATCATCCCATTTCTCTCTGAATTGCCTCCTTTGCGGTTTACACCTCAGCATCTAATGCATGTCTTCCTACTTCCCTTTGTACTTTCTCTAAGTAATCTAATACCCCTTTTCTAACACTTAACACATCATTACCATATATTAACCCTGCTACTGCAACTCCTTTCATACAATTCTAGGTACATCATATTTATTATATAAAAACACTGTTAATTTCTTTACCAAACTCTTTCTTTTCTTTATTTTTTTTTCTCCCATTTATACAAGAAATTTTCTTGATTACTTAAGATGATTCCTAAATAATTATATCTATCCACTATAGTTAACTTTATATTCTCCAATAAAAATTCTACATCTTCTCTTTCCCCAGTATTAACCATCATTATATTTGATTTTTCTTCACTAAATTTAATCCCCACCTTTTTACCCACCCTTGCACATGACCTCAACATAGCTTTTATATCGTCCCTTCTTTCTGCACACAAAAATATATCATCCACAAAAAAAGACTTGATAAAGTATATACTCCCTTGTCACCTAATAACAGTATCTCTATCCCTCTTTTTAGTCTTTCTAATTGCTTTTTTCCATTTCACTCAAATACAACAAAAACAAAATAGGTGACATAGGGCATCCTTGTCTTAGTCCCACCCCATTTTTAACTTTAACTGATTTTATATCCTCTAATTGATAAATATAGTAATTATTTTCATATAATTTCTTAATAATATTTACTGAAACTTCATCCATTCCCAAATTTGCTAAATATACCCATAATCTATTTCTTTGGATTTTTACTCAAAACAATGACATCTATTGGATTGATTTGTGATTAAAAGTTAGAATGCAAAATTAATTAATATATACAGTATCAGGCTAGTATGCTGAAAGGTTAGAATGATAGTTACATTGAAGAATAGATTTGAATTCAAATATATTGATATAAAATTCAATGCTCATTTTTAAAGAAGTGTTTACTATTTATGCTAAATTTCTTAAGATATTAAATACCAAAATTGTCACTTTAAAACATTTTAAAGATTGTTATGATAATATGACATGGAATTCTTTTAAGAAATATGTTATGCATACAATTAAATTTATATTTAATTTCACGCAAATAAAAAATTGAGGCAGTTTTTCCAATAATAAATCTATTGTTTAATAACTGGATTAAAATGAAATATGTGGCACTTTCTGGATTACAGAATAATAAATTAAATGTGGAGTTTCATAACCCATATAAAGAATTGCAGGCAGCAGTTTAATAATAATCAACACAAAGCTTAATAATGATTTCTGGATTAAAAATAATAAAGAAATAAAGATATTCACTGGCAGTGATTATTTTAGCATTCTTTTGACACATTGGAAGTAACATGAGAAATAATCTTATTAAATCTCTAGATAACATTGTTTAATATGATGAATGTAAATAAGTAAAAAGAATATTTTGAACCTTATTTGAATAATTGTACAGAAAATAATGTCAGCTATTAATAGCTTCTATATTTATTTAGATTTAAATAAAGATATTCAGCTTAATGAATTTCAAATACTTGTTTATAATATTAGAAATAGAATACATCTTATTTAATATACATGAAAAATTTTAAATATGATAGTAATAAATTACTTTCAGAAGTATTAAAAAAAATTAGGGATATATGAACCCATAAAATTTTGCTATCAGATTTTAAGGAATAAATTACTATTGTTCCAATTTATGAATCTAAATGGGATAAAACAGATTGTATTAATTAATGTAAAATATTACTATTAGCCATTCTAGCAAAAGTACTTTGAAAATTATTTTAAAAACATTATATCTAGTTATAGAGAAATAATCAGCAGAGATTGTAAAGGATATAATTTTAGACAAGATAGATAAGATATGAACATTTAATGTCTTAAACTATATCCCAAAAGTTTTTGAAAGGCTTAGACTAAGTTCATATGTGAGGTGGGTATCTGGAATATGAAACTTTGCTCATGTGATATGGAAACTAGAATTTACAAATGGAATTAATTGGTGTAATCACAGGAATCATTTTACTCTGCAGTGAATCTATAATGACTGAAAATTATATATATATATATTATAATGGGATGGGGTGGGGTGATGAAGTAAAGGTTTGTGTTTGAACTGGGTGATGGCAAAACCATCATCATTCCCAGTCCATTTAAAATGAAATATTTACAAAAGTATATATAAGTATAAAATATTTAAGGAGCATGAGATCAAGAGATCTCTGTGAGATCATTGAGAGATCAGAAGATAACTCAGAAGAGCAACTATAAATCCACCAGCACTATAATTTAAAAAATAAGTACAAGTAAATACTCGAGAAATAACCATCCATCATCATTAATGGAAATAAACAAATCAGTACAATATATTGAAACAGTCAGCTTTGTCAATCCTCCTGTTTCAACCTACTATATACTATAGTAGTATTTCTATATAAGTATCTATTACCAAATCCTCATATATCAGGTTAATATTATATCCAAATCAGGCTGGATTTAAATATAAAGGTATTAGTTATGTATGTGTGTGTATATTTTAAGCCTACAAGATAAAAAGTGTATCCATATATGTAAAAACCCATATATACACACATATATATTTCTAGGAGTAAATTAATGAAAACTGCATTGTATGTGTAACGAGAGAATACATATATGCAGGAAAGAATAATGTTAACAGATTAAAACATTATAAATTTATTTATTTAAAATATTTATTCTAAAGAAAATTAATGTTTAAAATTATTGTATATTTCTGCATATAGTGCTAAATTAAATAATCAAGTTACATATATAACCAGATGTTTTTCATTTATAGATTTGTTTTTGAAAAATTGGTATTATAAAATTCCATTTATAGATTTGTTTTTGAAAAATTGATATTATAAAATTTAATCTTTCTCGCTTTAGCAAAAAGTAACACTAACTTGTAGGATAAATTATCCTGCGTAATTAAAAAGAAATAGTGAATGACCGGATGTAAAACTCCACTATAAGAAATCAAAACAAAATAATTATACGATTCTAAGAATATAGCGACAAAATTATCCAAACAAAGCTAGAAAATTATTATAACTGAGAAGAGGGGGGTTAAGCTGAATATATAAGCTTCTGCGGCCAATTTGAAAGAGGACGGACATTTTTCATTCAACAACTGATGTTTAAAATTATTAATTGAAATGAAAGTTGAGTAGAAGGCATTTTCTCTTGCCTTTCAGACCCGGGAGTCTACCGATGTGGGAAACATCAATAGGAGAAGCCGTGTGTGATGGAGCAATTGCCCAAACTTTCAATATGGAACAAGCGCAAGCAGCAAAAGAGAGCCTGGTAAAAACTTTCCTCTGCTTAAAGTTTAATAACTCGTCTAAAATTCGATAAATTCCTAAAGCTAGCTAAATTTAAACTCTATGGCCATAGCAATAGTGTAAACTTGAATTCACTACTAAATGTAATTTTGACTTCTTTATTTTCTTTAAATCCACTACTAAATGTAGTTTTGATTTCTTTTGTTTTCACTTTAAAATCTTGCCTGATTTGCATATACATTTAATTTAATGTTTGATTTCGTTATATTTGAGTTAATATCATATTTATTGATTTACGTACTCTATGTGTTGATTTGCTAGGTTATTTCCAATTGATCTAGTTCAACGTATTTACAGTTTTCTGACTTATTTAGTTGTGACTTGCTTAAAATGATTGATTTTAAATTGATTATTATAAATTTCATTACGTATAATTTTAAATGCTTTATTCTAAATATGTGTCTAATTTTAAATGCTTCATTCTAGAATGATAATTAAGTTTCTAGATTATTTTACGTATTATAACTTAATGATATGTGCTTTTACATATTTTAATATAATAATAATATTTGCCTTAATTAATTCGAGTATACAACTTAAATTTGTCTTGAACTGGGTCAATCAGATATAAACAAATTTCGTTGCAATTTAATTTTAAACTATGATAAGACAGAGTCAAATTTTAGATATCTATTCGTTAAACATACATTCTTTCTAAGTAAACCTATGCCATTTTATGATTTTCCATTGCTTAGTAGTTTGTGCTGTAAGTTATTTAAAGCGGAATTTTACTACTGATTAGTGAGGAGCCGCTACAGCTTCACATCTAGAGAATAATAGGATGCAAAAGAAGCCCGTTTTGAAAAGGTTAAAATAGCTTGTTTTAAGAGTTAATTAAAAAGCGTAAAGCTGTTTTAAGATAGATTCGCTTTCAAGATATTAAACTAATGTTTAGCTGGAGTGATTGAGATACAGCATAGAGCTATAACTTTAGATCTTAAGGCCAAATAATGGGTTGTACTTTCTTCCAGAGTTAAAAATTCCTATATAGATAGCTTTATAAATTAGATTCCTAGTTTTTCCTTAATAGCATAATTATACATGCTACCTAATGAACTGATATACGGTAGTTTCATGAAGGAAACTAGTGTTTAATGTCATTAAATTTTAATTATATAATGTGGTCAGCAGTGCGAGTGTGTTTTTAAATGCTACGGTATATATATATATATATTTGTTGCTGTATTCCTTAATGGTTTGTATGTGGTTGCGCTGCACCATTACTTTTATTTCGGGCAATTTTCTTCTTCAAAATGGTGGACAGGTTCGAACTCCCATTCTGCATCCTTAGGAATGGAGCATAAGACTCCCACTCAAATAAATTGCTCGATCAGCCGGACTAAAGGTCGTTTATTTACACAGCAATGAATACGGTGAAAAGAGAACCGTTACTTGGTAAAAAACTCATAAAAAGGCACACTCGAGATGCAAGGGCTATATCAGACTTTATATTTTCTATATGCCATGGTATCTGAAGTCTGACTGCCAATCATTAGTTCATCCTGCCATAGTAATTGTATTTTCAGCTTTGATCTGAATTCGAGTCTAATTTTATAAGCACACAAGCTATATAGAGAATATTAAGTATTCATGTTTAATAAAATATTATATTCTTTAGCAATATGTATAATCACTTCTGCTAGCTCTAGAGCGGATCTAGACCCCAGTATATAGCATAAACTAGGCATAGATGGTTCATGAGCAAATTAACCTTGTTCTATAATGTAATCTTAAAGCTCATGAAAATATAAATTTTAACACGTATAATTTCTTATCACCTGCGAGTGATATCTATATGTAACAAACTCAATTAAATGATTTGTAATCCAAACTACAATCACCGCATGATTGGAATCGCTATACAAACAGTTAAATCATCACCTACTAGTGATATATGTATTTGTAATAAACCTAATGTAACTAACCAAAATGATCAATGTCACCTGTGAATGATTTACATTGTATCAAATGTATATCTAAATTAAGGCCATATGTAACTAGGCAAACCATAGATGATTATGACCCCAACCATCACTTGCCTGTGAATCCCAAGCTCAAATAAGAAATTGTATCCCTAACTTAGTCATCTGCGTGTGATACAACCCATATAACCAAGTTATAGTCATCATTTTAATTTAATCATTTTTAATATTTCATTTTCATTAAATTGTGTTTAAATTTAACTTCTGTGTCATGTCTCAATGTTGCTCATTGGTAAGTCTTTATTGATAATTTAATCATTTGTTAAGAATCACAATCCATATTTTATAATTATGTTCTGCCACACACATTGTCTATATAGCTATACTTGTTAATAAGTCAACTTATCCTAGTCTTGTGTTTTACTGATGTGCTATTGTCAGCACGTGATGAAAGAAGTGCTGCTGTGGCTTCATATGTATCATCCGCAAGGTGGCAAATCTTTGAGCATTAGTAAAGGAGTTGGGGCTATATCAGACAATGTGGTTAGTACCACTCTATGCTGTTAAGCCTTGGTATGATTTACTAAAGTTCTGGATTTTGTTGCACGAATGTACAGATTTGACTGTTACAATATCAACAGTCAGCCTTGTGACTGGATTGAAAATGGGTCTTTTTTAGACCAGGCTAATTACTGAGCCTTTGCCATCTTGGGCAATTATTTAAACATAACATGGATGCACCAGCTTAATGCCCATCCATTAAAATTCACAATAATCAGGAATCGAAACAATAATGCTGGGACATTAAAACATGCTGATCACCATCAATGCTCAGGCCACTTGTAATGTCCAACTATAAACTTAACTTTTAATAAGACTAAAGTAAAATAAAAGATAGTGCATGGGCTTTAAATAGTATTCTCTTTTGTGCCAACCAGGATGATGATTGATCATCTCTGGATGCCCCAAAAAACACTAATTACACATCTTCATTTATATATTTATCCTGTGCATGAATCTAGCTCAGAGAACACAAGCTCTATTACTGTATATGACCAAGAGATGATGGAAACAATTTTTAACAATTAAATACAAGTTTATTAATAACAAAAAAATAAATGATATTTAAGGTCTGATTTTGAATAATATACAATATAAACAAAATTATCACATTTGTGACTTACAAAATTACTATACAAAATTTCAAATCATTACATTAATTTATGTAATTACTATTCAAAATTCAAATTGTTACATTGATTTACGTATATGTGCACACAGATGTGTGATTTCTAATATACAATTAATATATTTCAATTGATATAAATAATTATAAAAAATGATTATATTTTACATATATTCCCTATTCTAATTTGTTACAATAATATTACAGTTTTCTAATTAATTCCATTCCAAAAACAAAGAAAATTTCACACATATATGTGTGTATAAACAAAATATATAATTTAAAATTTAGTTTCAGTTTATAAGTTCTTTTTTTTTCATCAAACTAAATAAAGTCAACTTTTGTTAGACAGGTACTTGTTGATTAATTATCAAGGTCTCTAAATATAAAATGTCTCTTTTTTTCCTTAATAAACAAAACATAAAATCGTTTTATATGTCTGTCACTTCAGACCAAAGAAATTATTTAAAATTTCATTATTATATATAACTGCTGTTAGATTTCAACTCAAGCAAAGTTACTTGTTTGTTTTAACTTTAAGTTATTAATATTAAAATAAAAGAACTCACTGTATATACATGCAATGTGTTTATTTGTGGTTCCCTGCATGTATTGATAGACAGCAGTATAAGTACTCCAATTTCTTCAAGTTTTCTCTTGGTAAGCTTAGTTTTTGGTTCATCAGAAAAATGTAATCCAGGTTTGTTGTCATCATCAGGTAAAAATATATAATTCAGGTATAGTTGGTTTTCTTCCTTCTGTAGTCAGTTTCACTTATACTTGGATTTTGTAAGCTTCATGTCAGCGAGCTATTTTCCAGAACACTTTTAAGGCTATGAATTACAAAGAATCTTGACCCTTTACTTCCATGTAAATTCATACTCCATCAGTAAACTGTAGAGCAGCCACTTCCTTGCATTCTTACATCCTCATGGCAGTTCTCTTGATAATTATTCTAGCCATCTTTGCAGCTAGCTTTACTATGGCCATTTTCTGCTACAGTTACCAACTCTTCACAAAATATTTTAGCCAACTTTACAGCTTGCTTTTCTGCTAACTTTACAAAACTGCAAGCCAAACTAACTGATATCTTTATCAGTCTTTTATAACCTTGGTTAGGTCAGGTAACAAAAACACAGTGGCTGTTTTCAATTAATTTTAATCCATTTGAAAACAAGCTGGAAATTTCTATCAAAGTGTGATATTCAGGTTTTTACTTTAATCTTTGGAATTTGACCAAAGGTGTGATAATCCTTTAGAATTTTTAATCTACAAAGATTTTTAACTACATAGTAGACATGCAAACAAGCATTAATTTAAAAAGATATTTTGTATAAGTTTTAATTAAAAGATTTTTAAAATAAATTATGCTTGTTTTTGTTTTTTTTTTAAATTTCAAAGTCAGAATTACAAATATTATTTATCAGACCTTTTTAAAAGTTTAATCCATAACAAAATTTTATTTTAAATCAGTGTTTTTATTTATTATTATTTTATTTCAGTGAATGTAGAAAATATCTACAATAATTTTTGTCTGTGTTTATTTCTAGTTTTCCTTTCAACTTTATATATATATATTTTAACGATCGTCTATGCTCGTTACAATATATATATATATTTATACACCCTATATTAGTGTGTGCTATGTAATTCAACTGGTTACAATATATATATATATACATAATTTCACAATAATGTTAGTTCTAAACTGTGACTGATAATTAATTTTAGAGATGATTGACTTACATATGTTTGTAGGTGAAACTTGAGGATTTGACTTACTGTAAAATTAGTCTTTGTTCTATCTTATTTTTACACATTTATTTTTTGATTGTTGAAATCTTAAACTGCATTCCAAGATATTTTCAAAGATCTAGAAAAGATCCATATGTGAGTTGAATGTTTGGAATGAAAAAGTTTGTTGATGTGATGTGCAGAATGGAACCTATAGATTGAAAAAAAAACGAATTAATTTTGGGATAATTTCATTTCAGCAATGGATCTGTAATGGTCAATAATAATAATAATAATAAGCATTTATTTTTATATAGTGCATGTTTACAATTGTATTACATTCAAATATCAGCCTTTCAAGCTAATTGTGCATGCACTTTTGCGAGTGTTAATAATAATAAATGAATACTTTCCTCTTCAATACAAGATATAGTATTTTATTCCTGCATAAATACTATATCTTGTATTGAAGAGGAAAGTATTCATTTATTATTATTAACACTCGCAAAAGTGCATGCACAATTAGCTTGAAAGGCTGATATTTGAATGTAATGATAATAATAATAATAATATATATATATAATTTTTAACAAATGTTATTGTTGAAGTATATAAATATATTTGTAGCCTTTATCTCAGAAAATAATAAGAGGTTGCATTTAAAAGAGGTTTGCATTTTTTAAAAAAATCTCTTTTAGATACAAAAGATATTTACAGTTTTCATTGGTCATTATCTATATCATCAGACAGTGTTTTTTTTTCTTAAATAAAATGAACAGATATTTCCAGATTCTTAAATATGTATATGAGACGAATTAATTTTTCTCATGTTAAATGCAGAATACCCTAGTTATTAAGTAGGACTTTAGCTATATTAAACTTAAAAGATTTTGATATATGAAATGATCATATAAAAAATTTAAAACATTTTGTTAATCATATATTTAATTTTTATTAAGTTTGCTTTTAAGGGAAATAAGAGGAATATTTTTTTTGTGTGTATTGTTTCATTTATTTATTTTTTAAAATAAAAAAATAAGTACGGATTAAAACTTTAAAAGTTTTTATCAATTACTAAAAACAATAAGAAAGAATTAAAATCCAGAAAAAAAATTTTTTATCAGATAAGCATAAATAAACAGAAGTTTATAAACAGTAATCACGCTGGAATATTAAATTAAATCAAGATGTTCTACCTATTAAATTAGTGTATAATGTCAGTCTATTGTTCAGGGAGTAAGTTATCAATAGAAATATTTATACTGCCTAATTCTAGGTCTAATTTTTTTTTATCTACCATATTTATAATATGTCTTTCAATCGTATTAAGATTTCTGTCTTTCTTTTTTAATCAAAGGTTAAATTAAAGTAAACGATAGAAATCGAGGATTCAGTTGTATATGTTATGATTACTCATACAACACAGCTAATAATAAGCAGATTTCTATACATATAAAGAAATATTGCAATTTATTTTAAAAAGTCATTATAATGCAATAATAATAATAAAAACAACAATAATAATAATTAATAATAATATGCTTTGCTGCTTAAGAATTATGTTTTATTTGACCAATCAAGTAGAAGTTTAAGCAGTAATTCTAAATAACATCTTTCAGAGCTCTATTAAATATCTAAACAATGAAATGCTTAATCATATAAATAAGCATATCTAAAATTGAAGTCATTCTCGTTGTTAGTTATCTTAATTATCCTTCTGAAATACTTTTACATAAAAACATATTTAATATTTACCACTTTTAAAATAATAACTTTTTAATTAGACGTGTGTTTGTATAAGATAAATGATATATATAGTCAAATTATATAGAGTCATAAAAGTGATAAGTTTTTATTAAAACAAAGATTAATTTAACTTTATAAAATATGTAATCAAACATTTGTTGGAAAAAAATTAGTTTGCTTAAAATCTAATATACTCTGCGATAATAAAATTTTAAATTGAATCTTTCATTTATATAATTTCATTAGTTTTTGAAAGCAAGTTATTATAGGAAACTGAAGAAATGTTAGTTTTAATATCAAAACATTTTTCCTTCCAATTACTTATTCAAATTATTAATATATATATATATATATATATGATACAATGCAATGATTGTTCATCTTTATATAGAGTGCTAACAAATCGATAAAAAAACAATCTTTACATTGCATGATAGTGATATGATGAAAGATATTGAGCGACCAATGGATAAAATGAATCAGATGTTTGATAATTCTATTTCACCTGAAGAGAAAATGTTCTTTACAAAATGCAAACATGGAGAGTATGATATGAGTTACTTTACTGATGGATGGTTGGATTGTATTGGGGTTGAGACGAGATGAGAGCAACAATGCAAAAACCAATATATATATATGGTCCTGGTTTGCAGACCGTACTGTAGCCGTCAGAGGGCGCGGCGACATCATCAACAAACGGCCTGAAAATGGCAAGTGATAATTTTTTTTTACAAAACGCCTCAAAATCGACAAATAAAAATGCCTAAGGCAATATATGTACAGCAAATAAAGCGAAAACTAGAAATTAAAAAAAAAATTAAAGAAAATGCTACAAAATTCAAATAATAAAAACAAAAAATCATGAAAATTGCATTATGAGGTATACCCCCCCCCCAAATCAAAAAAACGCCTCAAAATCGACAAATAAAAATGCCTCAGACAATATATGTATAGCAAATACATCGAAAACAACAAATTATAAAAAAATGAAAGAAAATGCTAAAAAATTCAAATACTAACACCAAAAAACCATGAAGATTCTATCAAGAGATATACCTCCCTCCACAATCTGACAATTCACAAAACATGGCGGCCAAAAAAAGCAGGAAAATACGAAAAAAATCAAATCATTTACCTTCAACATAAATATGCATCTAAGTTCATATTAAAAAGCAATTCCCCCAACTGGTCAAAACGTAACACAGATTAATACGTAGTAACTAATAAAAAAAATAAGCAGAAAATGCTATAAAATGCAAACTATAAAAAAATAGGATCAACAGTCCCCCCCTACAATCTGGACATTCAGAAGGAAGCATGGCGGCCAAAAATAGCGGGGATCAAATTATTTACCTTAAACATAAATATGCATCTAAATTGATATAGAAAAGCAATTAATTGTTCTCTGGCTTTCAAATTAATGCATATGTAAATGGAGCAGTAATATTTAAATAATCAAAAAGCAATCATT